>WAAF01001774.1:222440-438260 GCA_013400475.1 Tricholaema leucomelas | reverse complement strand
AGAACCCTGCACTTGGCCTTGTTAAATTTCATCCCATTGGCCTCTGCCCACCCATCCAGCCTGTCCAGATTCCTCTGCAGGGCTGTGATATTTTTGTTTCTTTGTTGTTTTTTTGTTATGTTTTATTTATTTTCAGTTTAAATAGCCTGAGAGCCCTGTTCTTTGCATTGGTTGCTGTCACAGCATCACGAATGTCAGGGGTTGGCAGATAACCTCAAAAGATTGACCCCAACCTTGCTGCTAGAGGAACGTGTCCAGATGAGTTTTGAATGTCTCCAAAGAAGGAAACTCTACAACCTCTCTGGGCAGCCTGTTCCAGTGCTCTGTCACTCTGATAGTGAAGAAGTTTTTCCTTATGTTTATGTGGAACCTCCTGTGCTCCAGCTTGCACCCATTGCCCCTTGTCCTGTCAGTGGACATCACCAAGAAGAGCCTGACTCCAAACTCTCAGCAATTGCCCTTCACATATTTATAAATATTAATGAAGTCACTCCCCTGTCTTCTCTTCTGCATGGTTCACAGCGGTTTGAAGAGCACCCTCAACATGCTGTCTCCAGTAGAGAACGAGGATTTCCTCACCTAAATAAAATGTGACAAAGTATTGGAAGTGCTTGCAAATGTAAAGAAGAAAGCACAAAAAACTAGCCCTGTCCCTTCTGAGAAGGAAGGACTGTAACAAGCTGGTGAGGGGCCTGGAGCACAGCCCTGTGAGGAGAAGCTGGGGGTGTGCAGCCTGCAGAAGAGGAGGCTCAGGGCAGACCTACAATTACCTGAAGGAAGGCTGTAGCCAGGTGGGGTTGAGCTCTTCTGCCAGGCAACCAGCAACAGAACAAGGGGACACCGTCTCAAATTGTGCCAGGGGAGGTCTAGGCTGGATGTTAGGAGGAAGTTGTTGGCAGAGAGAGTGATTGGCATTGGAATGGGCTGCCCAGGGAGGTGGTGAAGTCACTGTCCCTGGAGGTGTTCAAGCAAAGCCTGGATGAGGCGCTTAGTGCCATGGTCTGGTTGATTGGCTAGGGCTGGGTGCTAGGTTGGACTGGATGAGGTTTGAGGTCTCTTCCTGATTGATTCTATGATTCTAAGAGGGAGGACAGGTGCCAAGGGACAGTCCTTGTTGAAAAAGTAGGAGAAAAGTCTTAAAATAAATCCCCAAAAGTAGTAAATAACAAATAAAAATTATTATAAAATGTATTTGAAAAAGAAGGGGAAAAACCCTCTCTTGTAGTGCTGTGGGATAAATAACATCTTAAAGCTCCCTGGGGAAAACTAAGGATATCACAGTTAACGAAGTAACATCGACTCTTCAGTCATTGTTGCCTGCTAGTATGACACTGAAGCCAGGGATTAGACAGTTGTGCCTACTTCTGTAAAATTTGGCTACCCTTAACACTTGTGGCTGTTTAAAAGCAAAATAACAAAGTGTCAAACAAGAATCTCAGGAATTTTTGCGTGAGAGGTGGCTTTGATTTTTGATTCCACAGCTACGTTCCACACTGGACAACTGCATGTTGTCTAACTATGTCTTAGCTCTCCCTGGGAGACAAGATTTTCAGTTTTACTAAGTTGTGGAGTAACCCTGCTGATAGCTGAAGGGTTGCTGGGCTGTAGCTGGTGGAGACTGCATTTCCTCCATGGGTGAAGAGATTTCTGTGTCTGTGCTGAAGCAGGCAGTTATGTAACCCTAAAAAGATAGGTGCATGTAGTGTACCTGCTTATATAAAACGTCTACAGAGACATGGGTGCCTGCACACATGTCTCTATGGTATTGTTCTTAGTAACAGCTTGTCAAGGCTCCTAGACTCCATGAAGCAACTTATGTGTGTGATTGTTAAATTGCTTGTTGTTCCAGACCGATTTTCTGAGCATACAGAACTGTCCTTCAAGGATGAAATTCTTGCCTTAAGTAGACCTAAACATGGTTTTTACAGTGGAAGACTTCCACCAGCAGAATCATGCTGCTGTCAGTATTAATAGCAATTATCTGGTGTTCATGCTTGGGCTGCTCTTGCCTACTTTCTTTACATCTGCTAAAAAACAGCAGCACAGTTAAAAGAATCAGCAATGCAAGATCAAAAGCTTTCTCCCAAAATCCCTTGTGTGATCTTATTCCAACCACCAGTCCTCCTTTCACACAAAGACCCAAGTGTCTGCTCTGGTCAAGAGAAGATGCACTTCAGGACCCGAGGGCATGGTGGGAGTTGAGGGGAGCGGGGCTGGCATGGGACCAGGAGCCTGACTGGTCTGCTTTCTCTTTGCCTTTGAGCTTGGCAGTGAGTGAGAGCCTTTAGTGCTTGTGAGTGTCCAGCTGCAAATTGAGTGGTGGCTGTCATCTTGCTTTCTCTCTTGTTTTGAGAAAGGTGATGTTTTCAAACTGTGTGGTTCGTTGAAGTAGCTCAAGACATTTACAAACCAGCACTAGTGATGTGAGAGCCCTTCCATTGTAGATTTGGCACTACTCTAGTTTGAAGTAGCAGAAGGCAGTGAGTCTTAAGCTAGAGATCAAAGGAAGGTCTGACATATACTGGCTTCTTCTGGTTCTGATTTAGGGTAAGGAACCTCTGGCATTGGGGTGAGGCAGGCAGCTGGGGAAAACTGTCTCTTAAATCACTGTAAGAATCTGTCATCCATACCCTCAGCATGAAAACTCAGGTCTCCTTGTACCCATAATAATGCTCCTGTCACTGGCGCTGGCTTCGGGGGCAGCACTTGGTTACCATCTGTGCAGAGTTTTGAGGATGGTAGAGATCATGACCTTTATCTGGAGGTACAACAGCAGGTTTGGAGGGATCTAGCTAAAGAATGTGTGAAGAAGGAAACTGATGTTAATCTAAACTGCTGAAACCATGCCTTCATTTGACCAGAAATAATCCCCCCCGACCCTGACATGTCACTGGATTTATTTACATACACATATAATGCCTTCTCTGCTACTTGCTTACCTTACCCATAATGTTTGTGTGTCAGTATTAAACATCTCTTGAGAAGTGTGAAACTGCAAAATTGAATCTGAAAAGCAGAGGTTATGGTGAAGGTGTGAAAAGAGCCCTGCTCAATTCAANGGGCACTTAGTGCCATGGTCTGGTTGATTGGCTAGGGCTGGGTGCTAGGTTGGACTGGCTGAGCTTGGAGGTCTCTTCCAACCTGGCTGATTGTATGATTCTGTGGCAGAAAGCACATGCAGTTGATTGCAGTTAGTCTGGTGTTTGGAAGTGTGGATAGGGGAGCACTTGTAGGAGTCTGCTGCACAAACAGTTCTTCCAAGTGCTCACTACAGGTCATACTTCAGGTTTTTTGGAAGACTGTCTTATTATTCTATTGCAGGAAATATGAATTGATTCCACTGTTTGGATTGGAGGAGAAGTGACTCCCTAAACAAGAAAACACTGAAAGTTCATACTTAGCTTCAGAGTGCTTTAAGGACTGGACTTGGCTAGTTTGAGCGGACAGAACAGATGAAACAACTTTCTTAGCTTATTTAAAGGGAATCTTGGGAGTGTGCTAGCAATCCATTCCTACAGTAAACAGTTTGGCTGCTTCAGGGGAAAAAGTTAATTTTGGGTATGGGAACTCTTGCTTCTGTTTAAAAAATATTGGAGCATAGTGACCTTTTCTTCTGTTGACTTGAGTGCCGCAAGCTGCCGTGCACTAGAGGGCAGACCGTGCCTGTGCTTGCTGCAGTGCCGCTCCGGGGAGGGAGATCTAATCTTTGCATCACCTGTGGAATTGACTCTGCTTTAATCCTGCCTCTCAGCGGAGGAAACATACTGTTGGAGACTTCTTTTTATTATTATTGTTGTTGTTGTTGTTATTATTATTATTGTTGTTGTTGTTCAAAGGCTCACAGGATATTAGGGTTTGGAAGGGACCCAAGGAGATCATCTAGTCTGAGCCCCGTGCCAGAGCAGGACCATCCAGTCTAGCTCAGGTCACACAGGAACACATCCAGACAGGCCTTGAAAGTCGCCAGAGAGGAGACTCCATGACCTCTCTGGGGAACCTGTGCCAGTGCTCTGGGACCCTTACAGTAAAGAAGTTCCCCCTTGAGCTGCAGCTTCCATCCATTGCTCCTTGTCCTGTCCCAGGGAGCAGTGAGCAGAGCCTATACCCCCCCCCCTTCCTTTCTGAACCCCAGCCTTCAGATATTTATAAACATTGATTAAATCCCCTCCCAGTCTTCTCCAGACTAAACAGTCCCAGGTCCCTCAGCCTCTCCTCATAAGACATGCCCTCCAATTCCATTATCCATCCTTGTAGCCCTCCACTGGACCCCCTCCAGCAGATCCCTCTCCCTCCTAAACTGAGGAGCCCAAAACTGAAGACAGTATTCAAGATGAGGTCTCACCAGGGCAGAGTAGAGAGGAAGGAGAACCTCCCTTGATCTGCTGGACACACTCTTCTTGATATACCCCAAGTTGTTGTTGTTGTCACTGTTATTATTAGTAATAGTAGTAATAGTCATATTAGTAATAGTATTAAGATTAATATTAAATGTTATTATTATTAATAAATTTGACTCTGGGGACTAGTCCTGTTGAATTTTCTGGAACTAACTTGTGTGAGTAAATGCAGTCAGATTTATTTGATTTGGGAGTGGTTTAATGGATTCCTGTTTTTTACCTTTGATGAGGTTTTCATCTGATGTGAGTTGATTGTATGAGGTCTATAGGTCTGTAACATTGCCTGTGTATTCTTGCCCAGCAGAATTACACCTGTGTGATGGTAAGAGGGGAGAGGTTATATGATTGTGCCACTAATTAGTGGATTTTGCCAAGATTCTGCATTTCTTTAGCTTATTTGTTTTATAGTTTGTAATCTTTAGGATAATCGTCATGTGGTGTGCACCTTAATTTGAGAGTCCCTTGGCACTTTGTCTGTGGTTGGAAATGCCTAGGGGGGCTGGAACAGAGGGCCTGGTGATTTTGATTAAGTTTATAGAAGGGTAGGCAAAGCAGGCCTGGTGTGCATAGCTCAGATGGAAATAGTGTTATTAAACCAAGCTCTTATCTCTCTTTTATTTTTCTGTTAATTTTATAGAAGCAAATAAAGTGTAAGCTTTGCAGATTTTATGCTGGCTAAATCTGTGAAAACTCTGTTCTTGCTCTTCAAAGGCAGCAGGCCTAGCTACAATAAAGTAGAGGTTGGCTTGAATGTTGCTGCAGGCACAGCACTGCCTGTGTCCCTCTGCCAGATCAGACTATCCCAGGATTGAAGCCCTCCCAGTTAAAGGGTGCCAGTGATGCCCAATATGTGATGCAGATGAATTTCTGTCACAAGTAGACAGAGGCATCTCAATGCCTTTTCAGATAGGACAAACCCCCCCACAATGAGAGAGATGTAAGCCAGGATACTGTCCCTGCTTTCCCATAGGAGAACAGTTAGTACATTGTATGCTGTGTTTGCATTTGACATTGTACAGTCTCTTAATTTAAAAGAGAAGGGTAAATAAAGAAGTGTCTGTGCACATCAGAATGAATCATGTGCTTGTATCTCAGCAGGATGTTATCTGCTTTCTTCTTGCTTCTGCTGATATTGAAATCCTGAAGTGCAATAAAACATTTTGGAAGTCTCATGAAATACAAGTCCATAAGGCACTTAGCTGAATCTTGTCTTGCTGACTTTAATATACTGCATGCCAATTAAAGCAAAGTTTGGCCTGGTATTAATTTTGCCAGTGGCTACATACCTCACAAGTTTTGGGTGGATGTTCTTTCCCCTTTCTCTCCAAGCCTCCCAGCATTTTGCCTGCTGGCCTGTACAGCTGTGCTGCTGGTGTACTTTCTATTTCTGGAGATGACCCGTGCAATTAGGTCAGTTTGGTTTAGCCTTGCTCCTAGTTGCTGGAGTAGAACAGCACATTTCCCTTAACTGCATGAAAGCCAGGGTAGACAGTCTTGATAAATATGATTAATGGTCCTCTCTGCTTTGCTCTGCAGCTGAAGGCCTCCTCAGGTTCTGTGCCAGTTGGGCTACAGCTCCCCAAAGCTTTACATCGAAAGTGTGCCTTAAGTTCAGTTATGTCACTGAAGATGTTTTATTCACAGCATATGCTGTAAGAAAGTCTTTGCAATTGGAACATGGTAATAAGAGGTAGTATTGGCAGGGAAAGCAGTTCATAAATATGGGAGAGTTTGGAATTTTTTCCCTTGTCTTGTTAGCTAGGAGCTTGTAGCCTGCATTTCCTGTGACTGAAGTTGAGTCCAGGGTTAGTGAGGTATTTAGTTCCTTGCCCCAATCAGCAGGATAGTAACTGTGATAGGAGATGGCAGCAGGTGATGATAGCTCTGAGTCGATTATGACTTGTCAGTACATTAGATATATTTGTAGGTTACCTTTATCTCCAGTAATGTGACTTAAATATAGTCATAGAACTTGACAGAAAATATCTTTTGTGTTGTCATTTCTTGGAGAGGGATCAAAAACCCGAGTGTCATATTGTCTTGATGAAAAATGTTATCTAGAGACTCCAGCAGTTGTGGCTGTTCCTTCAGAAATGGAATTAGTATAGGGGAAAAAAATCCCCACGTTAATTTGAGTGATGATAAAGCAAAACGTGTGGTTGGCATCGAGGAACATTAAGCTTGCACCTAGAAACACTCAAACTTGTGAGGGTCCTCTGTGAGTTGTCTTCAGCATTCTGCCCTGCGTGTGGCAGTTGCCGGCTGTGGCACGGAGTGCATCCAAGCAGCTTTCCTGGTGACAGCTGCGCAGTTGGGATTGCAGGAGCACATCAGCATTCTCAGGAATTGAGTGGAAATCTTAATAGCAAATAATCCTCTTGAAGTTGTTCCCCCCTGCACTGCAATCAAAGGAGAGCTTTGTTAAGGCATTAACTAACAAATTAGCTGCTAAATACTGGTAATAACCTGTTTCCTATAGATTGCTTTTTAATTGTAGCCTAAGATGTGTGATTCCTGAAATCACTTCTTTGGCAAACCAGTGTTTGTGGTGCTTTCCCACCGCTGTGGCGGCATGTCAAAAAAAGAGACGTTTAAAGTCGTCACTGATGTCAGAACACACTTTGCTCGTGTCTTCCTGGCTGCAGAAATCCTTAAGCAGCGTTTCTTTTCACTGTTAGGAGTGCTTTAGTTTAACTCTACTAGCCTGCGCTGTGGAATTGTTGTTGCAGTTTCACTTGCATGTACAATGTGTCCTCAGTCGATTTTTAGACGGCTTGGGGATTTTTCCGCTTGACTGTTACAAGGAAGTTTTCCTGTGAGGGAGAAACAATTAAGCACTTTATTTTTACAAGTATTAGTTAATGCAAACTATTTACTTAGCTAATCTGTGTAGAAAACTAAATTATGTCTGGCTTTTGGAGGGAGGGTTTTGTACCTTTGTTGCTTTTCCTCCCCAGATTTCAATAAAGGCTGCATGTCCTCCCATCCATCATTCTGCTTCCCCTCAAACCTGGCCTTTTTATAAGGGAGCACAGCCATCAAAATTGGCAAGCGTTAAGCTTGATAATTAGTTCAATATAGTGACCGATGCTGTGAGTTACGAGTTCAAAGCAACATATGGACGTGGATGAAATCAGATTTTGGCATTTCTCACTTAGATTGTTTCAGGACACTGCTAGAGCTTCTTTGATCTGTAAATAACAACTGCAGTTCGGTGCCTTACTTAAAATACATCAAACGCATTTGCGACTTCTGCTTTTACATGTAGGCCTCGCTTCTAGCTACAGGTTTGAATCGGATTAATAAAGCTCTTGGTGTTTTGAGATTTGATAGAGAAAGGTACCAAAGATAGCTCTCTTCACTCTGAATGCTTTAGTAGAAGCAGCAAGCATTTGTCTTTCTTAATGTGCACCCCAGACTGCATCAAGATGCTTTGTGAAGTCAAAAGTGACCATCTCCTGTATTGCAGATCCTCTACAACTTGATGGCAGTGGATGTCTTCCTTTACTCTTTCAGCTCTATAACGTAAGTGAACCAAAGGTTTGTTTTCACCATACCCTGCAATGACAGCAGCATCTTATGCTGTATCTTGCACACAGCAGACTTTTTCCTAGGTCTGAACTTTGCAGTCTTTGAGCCATCTACCAGACAGCAGCTGAAGATAACTGGACAAGTCCTTTTAGTTACTCCCTAAAGATATACACAGGTGCTGACCTGGTTCAGTAAGCCTCAATGCTTTTCAATAGTTCAGCAAATGTGTTACCTCTAGGCTTATCAGTTGGTTATGAAAGGGCTGTATGATTTCTTGGTAACAAAGGAATGTGGGGAATTATGGCTACTCAGTGTTGCACCATCAGCTTTCCACTTTGGCGACTCCATTGCTTCTAATTTAATCCTCAGGGTTTTGCTTAGAAAAGTTCAGCATTAGCAGTAGTGCAACATGTTTGGTGTTTTCCTGCCCAACTTTGTACTCAGTGAAAATTCACTGCAACCCCCCCACCCCCTCAAAAAACCCTTAAGCCTGAAACTTAGCAGTGAAAGACAGGCTTCTTTTCCAAGCAACTCTGTCCCTTTTCTGTTTATAGTCAGTCAGATGCCAGGCACCTCACACTTGGATGTTTTATTGGTGTGGGTGCCAGGTCTGAAAACACAAGCCGGCACATTAGACTTTGTCTTCTGTCCAGGCTGCTATGCTGTCTCTCCTGGAGGCCAGATACCAAATCCTCAGGGAAGTCAGGAAGTAGGAAAGGTGTCCTACTGTGTTTTGGGCTCACAGCTGGCAGCCGTTAAAAGGCAAACATTCAACCTCCCTTCGGTGAATCCTGGTTCCTACTGGCACCCCCAACAAAAAGGATTATGGAAGTAGGTACTACAACTCCTAAACTTTTACATGAACCCTTTTAAACGGATGCAGCTGGGTTGGATTTCTTAGACCAATGGCTAATATTTTGAGAGGAGCAGATTACATTTGTTATCTGGGAAAACAAATGATCCTTTCTACTTATTCCCCATTTATTGTTTCCTTCAAGACTCTCCTCCAACCCCCTCCCCACACCCCCTATTTATTTCTGTATCCTTCCTTGCAAAACATTGCCTTAGATGTACTTCTAATCTTCATAGACCAAATCATAGAATCATAGAATTCAACCAGGTTGGAAGACACTTCCAAGCTCATCCAGTTCAACCTAGCACCCAGCCCTGGCCAATCAACCAGACCATGGCACTAAGTGCCTCATCCAGGCTTTGCTTGAACACCTCCAGGGACGGCGACTCCACCACTTCTCTGGGCAGCCCATTCCAATGCCAATCACTCTCTCTGCCAACAACTTCCTCCTAACATCCAGCCTAGACCTCCCCTGGCACAGCTTGAGACTGTGTCCCCTTGTTCTATTGCTGGTTGCCTGGGAGCAGAGACCAACCCTACCTGGCTACAACCTCCCTTCAGGTAGTTATAGACAGCAATGAGGTCTGCCCTGAGCCTCCTCTTCTGCAGGCTGCACACCCCCAGCTCCCTCAGCCTCTCCTCACAGGGCTTGTCATGCTGTCATCTGTATTCTCCTGCAAGCTACCCACTCAGCAGGGTATGACAAGTTGGGGTACAGCCCAAACCCATGTGTCTCTTGACCTATGTAGTAGAGGTTTCTCCGGAGTGATTACATGCAGGGTGACCTGCATTTGCTGGAAGAAATGATTCAGTGACATTTTACTCTTTAGCTTCAGCATTTTTACTTTGCTCAGCTGGTTGGTCAATGTGAAGATTCTAGTTTGACCAGTTGGAAGAGGTGGGCTTGCTAGGTTTAGAATTGGCTAAGAAGGTGTGATGAGGGTAATGAGGTCCAGTCCAGAAAGTAAAAGAAGTCATTCTGTGAGGGCTTCGAGATTGAAGCTCATGATTTGTTTTGTAAATCAATATCTGAAGCTTCTGGGATTTGGTAGAATTATATTCTGAAGAAAGTTATTCCTCTTTTGGTTGTCTCTAGTTTTTGTATCCAAACTGTATCCCACAAGATTATTTTATGCACTTTTTACTTATTTTTATTCCCCAATTCATTTAGCCTTTTTGGTGCTCGGAAATCTTATGTGTTTTCTGTGAGTGCTAACGTTTTATTTTCATATCTTTATTGATGATCTGGACCAGGGGATTGAGTCCAGCATCCGTAAGTTTGCAGATGACACCAAGCTAGGAGCAAGTGTGGATGTGTTGGAGGGTATGAGAGCCCTGCAGAGGGACCTGGCCAGGCTGGATGGGTGGGCAGAGGCAATGGGATGAGATTGAACAAGGCCAAGTGCAGGGTTCTACACTTTGGCCACAACAAACCCAAGCAACGCTACAGGCTGGGGACAGAGTGGCTGAGAGCAGCCAGGCAGAGAGGGACCTGAGGGTGCTGGTAGAGAGGAGCTGAAGATGAGCCAGGAGTGCGCCCAGGTGGGCAGGAGAGCCAATGGCATCCTGGGCTGGCTCAGGAGCAGTGTGGGCAGCAGGACAAGGGAGGTTCTTCTGCCCCTGTNTGGGGTTGGGCTCTGCTGCCAGGCAACCAGCAACAGAAGAAGGGGACACAGTCTCAAGCTGTGCCTGGGCAGGTCTAGGCTGGATGTTAGGAGGAATTTGTTGGCAGAGAGAGTGATTGGCATTGGAATGGGCTGCCCAGGGAAGTGGTGGAGTCGTCATCCCTGGAGGTGTTCAAGCAAAGCCTGGATGAGGCACTTAGTGCCATGGTCTGGTTGATTGGCTAGGGCTGGGTGCTAGGTTGGACTGGGTAAGCTTGGAAGTCTCCTTCCAACCTGGTTGATTCTGTGATTCTATGACTTTGAAGTAATGAGTAGAAAGTTAATTTTGAATTCAAATCTCTGTCACCACTACTCCCTACTGTTTCTTTCACTTTGATTCTAAGTCTACCTTGGTGTTTAATCTGTTAATTTTGCATATTAAATATCTGAGAGATGCTTATTCTGAGTATTTACTGGTGCTAACTGTTATTTCCAGACCAAGTAGTTTCTGAAAGAATGCAATTAGAAACTAAGCCCAGGCATTTCCGTGGCAGGTCAGGCACTTCTGGCCTCGACTGTCATTGACTGAAAGGAGAATAAAGCTCTCTGTGCCTCTACAAATCACTGAAGCATTCTCTTCCCTGATGTTATGATCCATGTCATATGCTCTGTTGAGAGACAGTATGAAAGTGCCTGATGGATAAGTGTTCTCTGGATAAGCTTGGATGTTGCTGTGTCCTCTGTCTTTTATGATCACATCTCTCAGCCTGATGTGATATGTAAAACATGAGCTGCTTTTAAAAGAACCAGCAGTGTGTGACCACCTAACAACCATGGGAAAAAAGGTCTGTGAGGTGATCTAGATGCTATGGTGAAGTTTCAAACACCAGCTAACAAAAGAGCCCTGATGTTTGTTTTCATTCCTATACTTTTTTGAGCCTCATGACTGTTGATGCTTGATGTAGAATTTTTAGGAGGCTGCTCGAAGAAGACAGTGTAATGGTGTAGTTTAATAGGCTGATGAACTTCCACGGCCTCCATGCATGGTGACTGAGAATAAACTCATCCTGCCTAGATATTTCAGATGCCTAAGAGAAGATGAATGAGGGGAAACATTGGATGAGGAAGAAATACTTAAATATTTGAGGTTGGCAGACCATGGGGAGAGAATTCTGTGCAAGATCTTACAAGGCCATGACTAGCTCAGAGTGGTGAAAAGTAAGATGCAAAAGATCTTTAGTCCTTTGTTTTGCTGTACTATATGAGTCAGTATGTTGCACAGATCTGTGGGTCAGGTGAACATAAGTTGTGCTGTTGGAATTCATCCGGCCAGTAACTTAACCTCTGACTCACCCTGGCCACGGTGCAGTGTTACAAATGTAGCCTTCAAGGAGGGATGAACAAATTTCTTAAGCCACTGGGCACAAACAAAACCTTCAGAATCAGTCAAGAATACCTCCTTGTTCTACTGCTCCGTCACCCCTCGTGCCCTGGGATGTATTTATTGCAACCGATGCCAGGAAAATTCAACCTATCCATTTGTGTTCTGTGCTCAGAGTGACTTGAGGTACCCTTCCTCCTTTTGTCCAGCTCATGTTTAATTTCGTGTCCTTTAAGAAGTTTCCAGCCCTGCAGGTGTGGTGACTCCCAGCTAAGCATGTGAGTGTCCACGCTTTAACAAAGCAACCTCTTGTGTTGATTTACCTCAGCAGAAGGGAGCAGAAGGGAATGCAGAAGCACAGCTAGCTTGACAGTCCTAGCAGTTTAGCAATCAACTAATTCAGGCCACAGGAATCCGGTATATTACTAAGCTACCTTAAAATAACATCTCCTCTCACCTGTGATTTCATTTCACCTCCGTGCTCTGCCCAAAGCCACCAGTCATGCAGCGCTCTCCCTAACTGTGGGGAAGGAGCTTAGGACTTCCAGAAACTAATAAGGCTGCTTAAGTGCTTAGATCTGGTTTAGCTCTTTAGCTGTTAAGTATAGGAGTGGAAAATGTCTCCTGTGTGTGTAAGGGAACTGTTCCTGCTGCTAGATTTCCTTTCTGTGGAATTTCCCTCCATTTTTAACTAGGAAAGGGAGCAGAGCTGGGTAATACTGGTAGGAAGAAGCCAACTCAAGGATCCAATGTGATTTCTGAGCTAAGTAGGTAACTGGGAGATCCCACCTGAGTTATGGGACAGAAAGTAAAACATGGGACCCTTTGCTGAAGTTACTGTTTGATCTCTGTCCCCTTGGAAGTTATGATCTTGAAACGAGATGGCCTAGAACAACTTCAACTATTTATTTTCCCAAGGCCCATGAACTGCCAACACAGGGACTGTAACAAAATACTGTATATTTAAAGAGAATTCCTTCTTTCTGAGGAGAAATCTGACCTTGGTTATATTATTTCTATTTTTAATCAACTTTAAGGTCTCTGTAACTTCTACGTTCTCGGCAGCTGTTCCTCAGATGTCTGCTGGCCTGTTGGCCTTGCAGATTTCCTCATCTCTTCAGGAGGACTAAGTGCTCTGAATACATCCTAAACAGCCAGAGATAACATTCTGTAGCCAAGAAAGACTTAATTGCTGCCCTGAGTTTGGGAAAGGGCTCTGTAAATGGTCTCTGGAGCTTCCTCACAGAGGCTGTATGTTGGAGAACCCTGTTAAAAAGCACTTCAGCTTTAACAGTTGTACACTGAACCCCAAACACGTTTGATGTTCTTTCTGCTGCCAACCTTTGTTTTTGTGAATTTTGTTTTGTTTGAGAGCAGAATACAGGCAGAATCTCTTGGGCTCTTGCTCTACTCTTTAATCCACTATCACAAACCAGAAATCCTTAGGGTTTAAGCAGCTTCACCATTTATTTACACAAGTCTGCAGTGGCCTTTTGTTTTCTTTGTTGTTGATTCATCAGTGGCTTCCCCCTCACAGTGTTCTGGATGGGTCTGTTTTCCGTAGGAAATAGTGAAAGGCTTTTTAGCTGCATGTGTAATACTTTCCCTGCACACTCACTCACCTAGTCGTGTCTGCACCTGGTGTAATACATGAGCAGCACCCTGGTCTCCAGGCTGTTAGTACCTGTTCTTCACTGAGTGGTTCTAGAAACAGCAGAAACACACTTCCTACTGACCTGTAATCCACAGCATCTCTACTAGTTCTGTTATACTGACTCAAGCCCTGCTTTCATGGCCTCGAAACTCCCTTCCACAGCCCGGATCTGTTGGTTGAGCAGATGGCAACAGATTCTGGGGCTTTTGCCTGGGCACCTGTGTGCTGATTTCTTGTCTGTACCTATCAATAACTGTTGAGGTGCTTTTGCAGCCTTTCCTGCATGAATGAGTCTCTCAGCTGAACTGAGGTGCTTACAGATGGGTTTGAGAACTTCTCTGAAGTTTTAGGAGTTTTGTCCGTGCCTCTGTCTTACATGCCCAAAATCTGATGATAAGTTCAAAAGGTAAGGTGAAGGGCAAAAAGGGACAATTTCTGCCCTGCTTCAACAGCAAATCAGTTTTAAAATGCACCTCTGTGCAGTCAAGCATAAGGTGTCAGTAGCTGTCCTCTTGAATGGCTTCTGTTCTGTTACTGGTAGAGCAGTGACTGCTTTTGGAGCCAGATGATAAGTGTGTGGTGGAAATAGAAACCTTAATACTGATTAATTTTATTATCCAAGTTTTTAACTAAAGTTTTGCCATCCAGACATGTAGTTGGAGCTGTGGAAGGCAAAACCCAACAATGCCAGTGAAATTTGGATCAGGACCATGTTATGGTATTAGTAATTGACAAAGGCACTGAGCTTTTCTGTACTAACCAAACACTGTCATTTATCACATCTCAGGGACCCACTGAAAATGTATGGGCTACAGTCTGAATACTGGTGGAGATGAACAAGTCGAAGGTTTAGGTCAGGGCATTCCTGAAACCACTCAGGTATTAAAAATGAGGAACAACCCTTTATACAAAATGTCCCCTAACTAGATCAGCAGAGATGTCCTTTCTGTAGTTGTTACGGTTACTCTGCGAGCAACCAAATCATGATGCAGCTCTGAGGTCCCACTTTCCTGGTAGATATGAGACTGCTTAATTGAAGATTTAGTTATGGAATTTTCTCCATGAGCAGAATTCCATAGTTTATTGTAGTGAAATTCCTGAAATAGCAAAAAACCAAGAGCCTATAAAGGAGGATCAGGGAGTTTAAAGCCAAGATATTAGTATTGCATGGTGGTGTATGTGCGCTGGGTTGTAATGGCCTTTTCTCATCACGAATCAGCTTTGCAAACTCTCCATGTTTGCAGAGGTGGAGTTGTGCTGTTGATAGTTTATTTTCACTGAATAGTGACCATACCAGATAACCTGAATGGGCTGACAAATCTTTTTTCTTCTCTCTGGTACTTTGCTACTTTTAAGATTTAGCACTTGTAGGCAGGCTTTATGTAAGTCTGTCAATGTTATTTCTACCATTGGTGATCTAATTTCTGGCTACAAGCATTGCTGTGTAATTCTGTTGAAGGTGTTTCTGTAATTAAATTCATACTGCAGCTTAATAACTGTTCAGAAAGCATAAAGCTCCTAATGTGTTTTACTTCTATGTGAAAATGGATACCCAGACTACAGTTTGGATAAGAGACAGTAAAACTGGATGAGGTTTTGTGACCCTAGAGCTTTTGTGTTCAAGCAGATCTTAACATTCTCCATTAGAGGAATGGAAAAGCTTTTTGTAGGAGTGTGGTTTGAAGTATTTTAGCATAGGAAAGAGAAATGTCAATAAAAGAGAACTATTGGCAATTGTGTGCATTAGAGCTGTTCTGCTCTCCAAGCTCCTGCTAACTTAAGTGTGAACTGCTTGAATGAGATACTTGCAGGCAGCTTCCAGGCATCTAGATGGAAGATATCCTGGTTTCTTTACTTGATGAAGCACGTTGAATTAACAGGAAATTACTAGTACTTTGCCTCTCTCCTTCTTATACTTTTCCACGAGAATAATCAGGAGATAAAAGAAGTTTGTTGCATAACAGAGAAATGATCAAATATTCCTTTGACTGTAAAGAAATGACAACATTAGAAAATCCTCTTGACCAAAAGTATCTTGCAGGGTTTGAAAATGGAGTTGTTAATGTATGCAGGCACGGGGCAGATGCCACAACCTGAATAAACTTTCTGATCAAGGATACAGGTGTACCCTTGGATGAAAGAATGCAAAGTTGAACATTGCTTCCTTTTCAGCATGAGGCTTACCTCAATATATCCTTTAATGCCTATGCTTACCCTGACAGAAACCCTTTTGATTACCAGTGCCTATAAAGAGCAGATGGTATCTTCTGAATGTGTTTTAATATGAGAAGGTATTGAGTATAGACTGAGCCCATGCGTATTTGAAATCAGCTGTGTCTGTAAACTCCATTTCTGTGTTACCTGTGCTTTGAAGAATGAAGGATATTTAATGTCTGCAGACATCCCATAAATTCTTATTCACCCCACCTGCCTCCCTGTGCTAAGTTCCTGCTGTTACAAGTAGAGCTTTGATGAATATTTAGATTGCACTATAAAGTTCTTTTCTTCAAAGATAGGGATTTTCCTCATGGAAAAAAGCTTTGTGTCTGTTCAGAAACACATAGGAGAAAAGTGTCCACAGCTCACCAGGTTTGCAGGTGGGGTGGGAATGAATAGTTCTTCCTAGACCAGAACAAAGCAGCAGAGTTTCTATTGCCTCAAGAACTTGGTCAAAACCCCCAAGTTTAGTGTATACTTAGGATTTTTTTGTACTAAAGCCATGTCTTTCCCTAGTTATGAAATGTTTGCAGTAATCATCTTCTCGATGGATTTGGTTGCATGCTTGTTAATCTTGTGACCTTCCCTCTTCCTGTTCTTCACCTTTCCAACTATCCATCAGAAGTCTCAGTCACAGGAACCTGCCTGGCCTTTCTTTGTTTTCCTTCTTCAAGAATCAGCTGTTTAGTATGAGATAAGAGTTTTACATATGTAGCTACTTGTTCTGAAAAGGAATGTTTACTGCCTCATTTATACCACTCAGGAGTCCTTCTTTATAGCATTACATTAATAGCAAGATGGAAACATTAGTGGAAGGCTGAAGTCTGAGGTATTCATGAGTGATTTTTGAGTGTCATTGCTGTCCTTGTAAAGCTACAGGTAAGCCAGTGTTCTGGTGTGCTTTACCTGGGCAGATGGTTTGTATAGCTTTAGATTTATCATTTATGATCCTTTTTTACTTTCTTCACAGCTGATCTCTCTGTGAAGTCTTCTGGTAGTCAGCTGTTTGATCAGACCTGACTTTTTGAGAGGTCTTCCTGTAGAACTTCCAGGAAGAACTCACAGTTTAATTTTATCTAGAAGCATTTGGGTTCCATTAAAAATCTGTTGTTCATGTGTACATACATTTCTGTAAGGGGGAAAGTCAGGGCTTGCAGCTACTAAATATGTTTGTGTTCCAGTGTTGTAATGGAGGGATAATTAATTGATTGCAAGATGGTATTTTCAACATTAATACTTTTATTAATTCTGGTATTTAGAAGTCTCACTCTCCCCCTACCACTAATTTTAATAATTATCAAATTCTCTTGCAACTATCGTGGAAACATTATACAGAGGAATAATATAGGATCTAGAATGTTTCAGAAATAACTAGCAAAAATATAAACATTGATCTGGAAGAGAAGGTTCTTGCGGTCAATACACTGCTTGTCCACTAGATGGGCTCGGGAAGCACTTTTCTGCTTATGGCAGAAGGCAATTAGTGAATTACAAGAGGCTTTAAGTATTTACTCACAAAATCTTATTTCTCGACTCGCAGAGCTAGCTACAGCTTCAGACAAGTACCCAGATGCTTTCAGAGGGTTCTCTTAGTGTCTTGTCAGCCATTGAGGCTTCTGATTCTTCCTAGCCTTCACAGGCTGCTGGGGAAAGGAGGCAGATGATCTCTGACCTTATCCTGGCTCCTCTGTGTAGCTCCAGGACTTCCTGTCTTGGCAGGAGACTTTCAGGTGCAGGCAGGATGTCTTGCGGTGTGCGGTCTCAGCACAACGTAACGCTGGCTATGCAGGCCACTGGCATGGAGGCACTTAGAGCCTGTTTCTGGTAAATTCAAAGCAGGCAGTTTCCAGGCAGTTCAGAATGCAATAAGGCAGAGAGGCAGAACACTGCCAGAAGCAGAATGGCAGAAGGCAGCAGCAAGCATGAACACAACAGCAGAGCTCACTGTGTTACCTGCTCATCTCTTTTTATCAATACAGCCCAAGACTAAGGGGCCTTTGGACACAGAGTAGCCAATCAGAATGGCAGCTACCCATGCTTGACCTTATTAGGTGAAGTCATAGGCTTACTTTACCCAAATTTAGGAAAAGCATAGGCCTTGCATGAGGCAGGCTCAAGCCAAGTGTGTGTACCTTGTTCACCACAGGATGTGGACAGGAGCAAAACAAGTCTGGACAAGCCAGGGTCCTCACAATCAGTGGCTCCAAGTTCTTTGTCCTCTTTCCCATGGTTGCTTCTCCCCAAAACAGAAGGGGAGAGAGAGCAGAAAAACATGTCTGGGCAAGCCAGGACACGTTCAGGCCTATTTTTGCCTATTCAGGCCTGCCACGACAAATTCAGGATCTGACCTTGCTCAATCCTGAGGGCTCAACAAGAAACCTGTGTTGTGTACATACTGCTTTGGGCTTCAAAGCAAAAGTGGACATCTGTGGACATAATATCTCTGGTGTTTCTGGGGAATAAGATCCATAGGTGAGATGTATTCTTTAAAGTTTTTTCCTTCAGGGAGTTTGTGCTACTGAATCCAAGCTCATGAAAGAGGTTGTGTTCTTGGGTGGACTTTGTGCACGTTAGCATTGCATGTCTGAGCTGGCACATTGTGTTTGGGTGCTTAAGCCACGGCTATAATATCCCATATGAATCCCATCAAAAGCAAAGCTTTACTGTTTTACCAACTGTTCTCTCAGCAAAAGGTCATCTTTGAGCTGATGACCTTCTAGTCCAACGGACAAGATGAAGGGCTACCATTTTTTCCAGATGTCAGATCCGGAAAGATTGAGTGCTTTGCCTAAGGTTATGCTCCTAACTTCTTATGCAGTTGGGGGGTTATCCTGATTGCCAGACCAGTTTCAGAAATGAGAGCCTGTCCTGCTGCTGGTTTTTGTTGTGAGCTAACAGTGGAGCACACATGAGGCATTTTGCACGAGGCTGAGGGTTAAAGCTGTCACACCAGCTGACTTTGCTAACGGTCTCCTCAGAGTCCCAGTACAAAAAGGGTGACCTCTCTCCTGTCCGCCCTTGAGCCCCGCAATAACATCATCCCGCAGCTCGAGCTTCTGTGCCGCAGCGTGCCCCAGACTACACAGGCTTGCACAAACTCTTAGGCTTGTACTTGTTTCCCACAATTTTCTGCGTGTTTGTCTCTAAACAAACCGTGAAATGATTCAGTGCCCGCATGTGGTTTCAATAACAGGCGCTTGTGGGCAAAGGAGAACGTCCAGAACGCCCCACCACCGGCTTCCCGCACACCAGACGGCTTAAACCCAGCGTAGGTTTGTAGTGCCCTCGTTGGCAGCGCTGCTTCGTTGCTGTGGGGTTATGTGATGGTTTAGATGAGGCTTCACTCCATAACCTTGTAACAGCTGTTGAGTGGTGGAAGGCTCCGTGCTTAATCAAGGACAGATTTGGAGTCATAAGCTCTAGTTTGATCTTCACTGAGATCCGATTGTTTTTCTGGAAAGTCTGTGTGGTGGTGGTGTTGTTCTTGGTGGTTTTGTTTTGCTGCTGTTGTTGTTGGTTGCTGGGGGTGTTGGGTTGTTTTTTTGGGTTTAGTTTTTTGGTTTGGGTTTTTTTCTTCAGAGAAAGTGCAGCAAGTATCTCTCTGATCTTTTTTTAGGGTGTCGTGGGTTTGCTAAAGATAACAGACAGAAATTAAACTCTCAGATCAAATTGGAGAGAAAAATACAGTATTGTATTTAGAGAGAGAGAGATACAGCGACAGATCTTACAGAGCATTTTCCTCATCCATGGCAAACCCCCTGGAAGTTTCCCCATTTCCCAGAAAAACTAAATCTACCTTCCCCAGTGCTCCAATCCTCCTCCCCCACCACCAGCCAGCCAGGAGGCCTACTGCTTACATGTTCCCGATAGATTGGGTCCTGCCACACACGCAGGGCAGGAGGAGGAGGAAAGGAGAACGAACTGACCTTGTTGTGAGTCTATAAGGAGATAGCAGAATTATGGGATTGAATAACAATCTTCTAGTCCTCAGAAAACTTTTTTTAACCCAGCCTCAACCTGGGACATAGGGCTTTAATAGAAAATCACACTAGACATCCACATTTTGGGAACTACAACTGTTGTAGGCATAGTCTGGCTTCAGCTGGTCTTTCCAAAGTCCACAGCAATCCTTCTCTTCATCATGTGTCCTCAGCTTTACAGAGTGCTGCTGAAGAGACTTTGAGTCTGTCGCTGGGTCGGACCAGGTGATCTCCAGAGGTCCCTCTCAACCCCTGTAATTTCCTGTGCGTGTGATTGTTATTTTGTTAGGGAGCAGTAACTTACCAGATTTTCAAAAGCTGTTTTTCTGTTCTTTACTCCCATCTCAGACACGTTCAGTCCTGATGTTCCTTCTTCCGTGTGTACTGAAGGGACATCATGACATCCCCCTAACCCAAGGTCAGAAGAGGAAATGTATTGCTGTCAGATGAGAGAATCTCTCCTAGATTGTTTTCTGACTCTGTACTTTCCTTTGCTCTCATACTCAAAGGGTTAATGTTGGTTTAGACAGAACCAGTTTTTGCTAACAATTTGACCGAAGCTGGTTGATGATATCCACAGACAGAATTGCCTTTAGCAGTCTTTGAGACTGATGTCCTTGTGTGTTAAGGGAGGAAAAGCATTGAGGAAAATGGTAAATAAAGACAAGTACTTGAAAATTTTCTGTGAAGGAGAAAAGAAAAATCTTTCCCTACACCTGTGATGAGAAGGTGAAGAAGTAATGACTTAAATTGCTCTGGGGAACTATCCAACAAAGCAGCACCTGAGCTGATCATCTGGGCAGTCCATCCATCAGGAGAGGCCATTAACATAGGTTAGACAAATACACTGGGGACAGGTCCTGCCCTTGGCCAACAGCCTTTGGATTTCATTTTCTTCGTAACACTGTATTTCCCAGGACAGGCAGGAGTAAGAGAAGGCAAACAGGAAATGCAGGGGAGCAGAGCTTGCTTGTGACAGCAGAGCTTTGGGTAGTGCATAGAACAAAAGAGAAAGCCTAGAATGTAGTTCAACTGTGTATTTCTTCACTTGTGTTACTGGAAGAATTGTTTCCTGTGGAGACTTTTTCCACTATCTAAGTAATGTGTGGAGGTGACTGTGGTGCATAGAGGTACTTGCACGTTGTGCTAGTTTGAGCCTAGCTAGCATGTTTTGGTGAGAAGAACTAGATGATAGGCTGGAAAATGAAAACAATGGTGAGGTCTACTTCCCTCACAGTCTTACTGGGATGTGTAAAGAAGAAAGGAAAAACAAAAGATAAGGTCACTTCTGCTCTGCGCTTCGTGCCTCGCTGTCCTCTTCTCTTTGCCTGCTGGGGAGAAGCTGAGGCTGCTGGCTGGACTCCATCNAAGCTTCATTCAAATTTCCAGAGCCGACTGAGTCTAGTCTGGGTGATTTCTAAAAGTGGGGGGGGCGGGGGACACCCAAACCATCACACACGTGGTGCATAGAGGTACTTGCACTTGGTGCATAGGTGTGCATGTGATCTTCGGGCACCAGAATTGAAAAGGAGTTACATGCCAGGTACCTAGATCTATTGGCTGTGCTGTGGAGAGCATAGTTCTGCTGGATGCTATGGTCAGTGTAGAGGTCTGAAATGAGAGCAAGGAAACTGCAGGAAAACTTGCTATAAATCCTGCCTCTGTAACTGACTTACAGAACACTTACAACAAATATTTTCAGTCCAGAAATCTGCACCCAGTTGTGTGTCATGCAGGCATATAAGCTGGAGAAGGCCAAGCAGTCTGTTTTGGGAGTGCAGAAGATTTCAGGAGTGTTCTGAGGATGAAGGAAGAGTAGTTTCCCATGGCTGTTCTTGCCTTCTGCCTTGCTCTGGAAGTGGACCCAACCCATGCAGTTTATGGGTATTCTCACAGAGCACAGGCTACAGCACTGAGGCAAATATTTGCATCTTCTAGAGGAGAAACACACCTCTCTGAAGCACAAACATCCCAAGGTGCTGTAGAAGATAACAGCTGTATGCAGTTATTTTATCTCTGAGCTCATCGGGCTTTAAGAGCCAGAGCCATATCTTAAAGGAGCTGTCACAGCAATCCTTGTTTGCCTCCAAGGTGTCTCCTGAAGTGCTCCTGCAGGTAATTAATCACCCAATAAAATACACTCTTTGACAGTAGATGGAATTTGGAAATTAATTTGCACCCCTTAAATGAGGCTTCTAAAACTATAATTATCATGAAAGGAAGATCCGAGCTGTGTCAGGTGTAGAAATGATTTATTTATCAAGAGCAAGCTGTCACCGAAGTAGCACTTGAGCTCACTGCATCTGTCCTGCATTTCTTTTGAATGAATTAAGCAGTGACACTTGCCTGCCTTCCCATATTTGCAAGTCCTGGGGTAAATTTACTTTTTTGTGGGATATTTGGTACAGAAGTGACCTGCAATGAAATTCTAATTGTCTTTTCCATATTCTTTCTCTCTAAGTGTTTGACCACTTCTTGCTGCCTCATCATTTCCTGCTCAATGCCTTGTCCTCAGAGGGCACCACAGACCTTGTGCAGCCCTGCTGGCCATTCGGATTTCTCATTATCTCTTCAAGCAGTGGATTTTATGAACTTAGTGTTCATAGCGTCAGGAAATAGAAAGAGGAGGAAGTTATAAGTAGTTATCTGGCCTACACATAGTACCAGCTAACCTGGAGTAAGAGAAAATCCAAGATACCTGATTATATATATATATATTCCCTCTAATTTTAGAGGTTTAAAGATGCTGTTTGTGAAGATTGTGAGATAGCAACATTTAAAAAAGGAATAATTGACTAAATTAGTTACCTTCAAAGTCGAGCAAAACCCTGGCAAAAATGTTGGTGGGCAAGAAGCTCAGTATGTGCCAGCAGTGTGCTCTTGCAGCCCAGAAAGCCAACCAGAGCCTGGGCTGCGTCAGGAGGAGTGTGGTCAGCAGGGGGAGGGAAGTGATCCTCCCCTTCTAGTCCGCACTGGTGAGACCCCACCTGGAGTGCTGCATCCAGTTCTGGAGCCACTGGTACAAGAGGATTGTGGATGTGCTGTAAAGTGTCCAGAGAAGGGCCACGAGAATGGTCAGAGGGCTGGAGCAGCTCTGCTGTGAGGAGAGACTGAGGCAGTTTGAGCTGTTCAGTCTGGAGAGGAGAAGGCTCCCAGGTGACCTTATCGTGGCTTTTCAGTATCTTAAGGAGGCTACAAGAAAGCTGGGGAGGGACCTTTTAGTCTGTCAAGCAGTGATAGGACTGGGGGGAATGGAGCAAAGCTATAAATGGGTAGATTCAAACTGGATGTTAGGAAGTTTTCCACCATGAGGGTGGTGAGAGTCTGGAATGGGTTGCCCTAAGAGTTGGTGGAAGCCTCATCCCTGGAGATGTTTAAGGCCAGGCTGGGTGAGGCTCTAGACAGCCTGATCTAGTGTGAGGTGTCCCTGCCCATGGCAGGGGGTTTGGAATTAGATGATCCTTGTGGTCCCTTCCTATGTTACCACTGGTCTGACCTGTGCATCACAGTATCTGAAGACTTACTTCAGCTACCTGGGCAAAGGGGACATGGACTTCTCTTCAGCCTTTCCTGTGAACTGCCACTAACGACTCTTCTAGTTGCTACACCTGAAAGGTATTTGTTGCTGACAGTGTAATTTTGTGGTGTCGAGGTGTGTGTGGTGTGCTGATAGAGTATATGTAGTTTGTGTGACATAGAAGCAAATTGTCTCTTTGTCTCACATTAATCTTACAGTATTGGGGCATTAATTTCTGAGAAAGCCCAAGAGGGTTTCTGATGGTTTGTGTCACACTCATTTCTTTCACGCACAGCTTCTGGAAAGGGCCATGCCTGCTCATATTCCCTCATACTTGTTTGCCAGATGTTAAGTTGACTTGAAAAAGGAATGAAGGTGCTTCAGCACTTCCTGGCTTGGCTCAGAAGTCTTTTGCACACAGTTAGAAGATTTCTTGAGTTAAAAAGTCCCCTGAGAAACACCTGAATAAGAGTGAAATAATTTACAGTGGCTTTTGCTGGAAAGCATCACAGACAGAAACAAAAGAGGCTGCCGTTCAGAAAACCCCATGTGATGCTGTTGGATTGGCAGTGCCATACTTTAGTTATGGGAACTGACAGCTTGCAAGCACCTTGTGGGACCGAAAAAAGACCTGTACTTGTTACTTTTCCAGTGCCAACTGGAATAATGCTATGCGGAATCCTTTCAGTAGAAACTTTTCTTCTCCCTCCTCCTTCAGAGTTTTACCACGAAGGTTTGGTTGTTTTTTTTTACTGGGTTTCAGCAGGTTTTGGAAGTGTACTGTAAATGCTTTCCACAAAAACAGAGTGGCAAAAATTAACGGCTGTGGAAAGCAGCTGAAGGGGCAGCCCAACTACCCTGAGCATGTCCTGCTTTGCTTGAAATATGGTTGCCCTCTGCAGGCACTCCATTCATCTTGAGGCCAATTTTAACAGCACACAGTGCAGAAATGACTAACTGTTATGACATGCCCTGAACCAGCTCCAGTTCAGCTTGTGTAAATTCTACATGTGGGGTGCTTTTGGAGCTGACAGGTGGAACTTTATTGTGATTGTATTTAACCATTCTACCACAGTAAAGGCTTTTGTTATTTATCTTCCTGAGTTACTACGTGTCACAAAACAAAGGTATGAGTTCTTTACTTGTTTGGTTTGTTTGTTTCAGTCAACACATCTTGCAAAGACTGTTGTTCAGGATAGGATCTTCCCAGTCTTCAGATATGCTTTCTACGTGTGTTCTTACCAGCTGATCTGTGGGCACAGGCCATCTCTTCAGGGTCTCTGCTGAGATGACCACCACTGGATGCACTGTGGTGGTGGAAACAGCTTCTCTTCAGCTTAAGCCTAAGAGTGAAGTTAGCCAGTACTGTCTGCTCTTTCAGCCGTATGTAGACATCCTCTTCTGGCCGCGCAGCCAGCTGAAGAGGTTACAGCCCCCTGTCACCAGTGGGGCAGTTATGTGAGGAGCCAGACCAGCACTTGGGAAGGATGAAGACAGTAGTGTGTGGCAGAGGTTGTGATCGGCGCTTGGCAGCGGGATGAAAGTGGCGAACAAAGTCTCTATCCCCACAGCTGCAGCTGGAAAGGGAGTTACAGACAGACTGTAGAGTTCACTCTGTCTCAGATTCTCTTTCTTAGTCTAGTGGAAATTGCCCTCCATACACCAGGCTGTTTCCACTATGCTGATCAGCATTTCAGCACGAATTTGAGAACCTCCTTTCCACGTCAGATTAGTCCTGTGCCTAAGACACTGATAGTATTCAATGCAGAGCTTCCAAACAAAGTCAGGTCATTTACTGGCCTCATGCCAACTGAGCTTTTAAAAGTGTATGTGTGAATGCAGAGTCAGCACACTGTTCTGGAGGCTGCTAGACTCAGATCATGATCTCCGAAGTTGACTGGTGCCTTTGGAGATACTATTTAAAGAAAGGTGTTAATGGGATTATGTCTTTTGAATGAAAGCCATAATTGATTTTTGCTCTTGTATGAGTTCTGCAGATTTGTTGGTTTGTCTGAAGTGGTCTATTAGTACTTGTGCTGAGACAAAAATTGTCTTAGTAGTGAAGAAAGTATTCTGGCACAAATTAGAAAATCCCAGGGAAGATAAATGAAAAATGTAATTAAAATGCCTTGAGGTTGAACCATTATGGAAATGGTGATGGATAGCTTGCTAATCTCATTAGGAAAAATCCTGGATATGCTACGCATCCAAAAGGCTATGAAAATTGCACCAGAAAAGGCATCTGCTTTGAGATCAGCTCATTTTTTGTATTAGACAATAGCACTGAATTCTTCCCTTTTTAATTTGGTCCTTAACTTGCTTGCTAATTTTTCATCACTGTGCTGCCTTTTGTCCAGTTCTTTGGGTCTAGCTGTGTGCTGTGAAACATCAGGGACACCACATCTTTGATCAGGGGCAGTGCTTCTTTCTTCAGATGATACCTCGTGATTTTATTGTGCTCATCTGACTGGGACAGATACATCCCAGGCGGTCTTGAGATGAAGTGAGCACCATACACACATTGCAAGGTCTGTGAGTGGCACTTAAAGTAAGGCATCCAGATGCTGCTGGAACCAAAGCAGTCCTAGAATCATAGAATCAACCAGGTTGGAAGAGACTTCCAAGCTCATCCAGTCCAACCTATCACTCAGCCCTGTCCAGTCAACTAGACCATGGCACTAAGTTAAGTGCCTTATACAGTCTTTTTCTGCATGCCTCCAGGGATGGCAAGTCCACCATGGACTTGGGCAAGATATTATGTCCTGAGACCTATCTAAAGGCAGGCTTCTGAAGCAGATACTAAAATACTTTCCAGATACTAAAATACTTAAAAGGTAGAATTTCTGGAGATTTCTCATAGTTAGAGAATGTCTCTGTAATTTCCTACCAAAATTTTTGTGTTTAGTTTTCTTTCCCCTCAAGTAATGCTTGTTAGCATGAAAATTATTTCATTGATGATTTTCTGTTTCCCAGCTGGAAAAAAATGAGCAGACTGTTCCAAATCATATATATGTAAATCCCATCTGCTGCTGTGTATCACAGACCAAAAGCCCATACCAGGTGACACAACTTAAGCCATCTCACTGTGAGTTTTATGAGCCTACCTATGACAGCAGGGAATTGGCAAACCTACCGTTTGGCTGTGATGGGCATTTGACATGGCTGCAAAACCAATGAGGCAAAGAAATTATCTCAGTGGAACCTTCTGGATGCCTTTAAATAAATTAAAGCTGTGAGAGCAGCATTTCCCATCCCTTTCTCTCCAGAGAGCATGCTGCAGTGGGCGTGCAATTTGGCTTTCTCCTTTTGGTGTCAATGTTTTCCACAGAAGTAGATTTCTTAAAGGGACCATCAGTGCAACAGATGCTGTGCTCAGACCTGCTGCATGAGACAGGAGCGTGCTGGAAATGGTGGGATCTGATCCCATCAGTGGGCCTTGGCAGTTACATGGGCTGCTTGCATTTTTCTACTGCTAATTGTGATGTTAAAACCTTGTGGTGGAGCTGCAGTTGTGTTGTTACCTTGACTTATTCTCTGTTGGATGTTTGAGGGCACTTTGAGTATTTTATTGTGTATCTAAAGCAACCCACAGAAAAGTTTTGACAGTTTTCTTTGGCTTTTCTCTTCATTCACCACATTGGTTGCAACCCCAAATTAGCAGAAAGCTTTGTTTAGGCGTCAGTTCAACAAAACACTTTGGCCCAACTCCAGCTCTGGTAGAGCTCTTAGATTAATGGGAAGTTGGGAGCATAAAAAAAGAATATGAAATCAAAGAACTTATTTGTGTCTGGTCTTTAATGTTCATAAAGCATAATCTTGCTCCTATTCAGCAATAGTGAAAGTTAAGCACATGCTTAAGTGCTTTGCCAAGCATGGAGGAGATGATGTATACTGGTAAAGAAGCAACTTAATAGTGTCTACTTTGCTGATTGCAGCTATACCCAGGATCTCATAAAACAAGAAGTAGCTGCTGCTGTGTCCTGTAGTGCAGTTCCCCTGGGGCTCTGCAGGTAGGCCGAACCTGGAGCTGGGATATGTGGGCAGCCTTGGAGGGGGGGCAAATGAAGAGATGTTTGTGTGCCTGAGATGTTCCCATTGTTTAGTTCTTGCCCACCAAAGCACTCTTTTGGATCCTGTTCTCATGCTCCTGTAGTTTGACACACTTTCCTCATGTCCTAGCTGGGTAACCGAGTGGGAGGAGTTATTCTGGTTTAGCTTTATGGTTTAATGGTGTGGTTACAATAGATCCTCAGGCAAACAGAAAGGAGGTGGCTGTATAAAGACATGTAAGTGAATTCAAAGGCTTGTGGTGAAAGTATCTTCTCCATACATAGCTTGAAACAAATCATTAAGAGTCACAGCTTTTATTTCCACGGGTCTTATAATAGGGGTGCAATTGTGCAAGCAGAGTTAGACTCCTTTGAGAAACCCTTCAAGAGAAGCCAGCCCTCCCCACTCTCTGCACGCTGCATTTGCCTGTGCAGCCAGCCCCCTCTGAAGCTTTCCCCCCGCTTGCTGACAGGCAGGAAGTGGGGGGATGCAGGCAGCCAGGCAGCTTTCCCAGGGGCTCAATTGCTGCGGACAAGTCTGCAAGTCCACACCTGGGAGGGCAACAAGTCCCAAGTGGCCTCGCGGTGTCCAACCCGACATCGTACAGCTGCTACCTTTGGGTGGGGGTGGAAGAAATGCTCCATTAGGAGCCGAGTAGCTCTTCAGCTGCATAGGCAGGGAGGTCTGCAGGGTCTGGGGGGCTTCCTGTTTAAATAGTTACAGAGTCTGCAGAACTGGTTAAGCTGTCAAAGAAAATTACAGAGGGTGAAGAAACAAACCTAAAGCAACCATCCTTCCCCTCTCCATACACGCTTTGTCTAACTGCTCGTTTGAGTCAGATCAAATGCTTCTTGTGATTTTTTTCAGTTCACTTTAATGACTTTTAGATTAGGTCCCTTAATGTGGAATGGGTTTAAAGTTTGTGGAACTGAAGCTGCACTTCAGGAAAGCTCATGCTTTGATAGAGAAAAGCTAGGAGAGATCCTTGTCATAAGCTCATAGGTCCCCCAACGTAACATAGGGAAATCTTTTCACCTGGTGACTTCTGTGGAACCATGTCTTGTGGTTAGGCTAAAGCATTGCAGCTGCTCATTAAGAAATAAAACAGGTAGATGAGGGAGAGAAAACAGGCTTATTTGAGGCACATGGGATAGTCAGACTATTCAGTACAGGACTTAAGGACATATTTAACTGCTTCTCTGTAAAGAGGGAGGAAATTAGACACGTGTTTTTTAGTGCTTTGCAGAAACAGTTCTTATCCATCTAGCACCAATGGAGATCACACATGGTGAACTCCCTCAAGGAGTCCATGAAGATCAGGCCTTTAACACCAGCTGCACAAACTTGCTATTTTAACCTGCTGTGATAAAATCATAGAATGGTTTAGGTTGGAAGGGACCTCAAAGATCATCTAGTTCCAACGTGCCACCTATGGTTGAGCTCAGTGATCTTGGAGGTCTTTTCTAACCTGAAGGATTCTATGATGGCTCACCCCCACCTGCTGAAGCTTCCCCTGTGTGAGCATCCTTTCATTCACACCCACTGGGGCAATGCCTGTGAAAGTGTGAGCACCTTGATTTCTTCTGTTACCTGTGGTGTGCAGTGCAGATACATCTCATGCTAAACAGTTGAAAATAGGAGTCACAGAAGGAAGCTTAGCAGTGAGACACCAATTTTGAATGTCTGTACATGGAAGTGCATGTGAGAAAGAAAGAAAGGACCTTTATGTGATGAGCATTCCCTCAAATGACTTTAATCTGCATTTTTTCTCTCTGCCACATGATGGAGATAATGGTGTAGGATCTATAAACAGTGCTGCATGGTTTCTGCACTTCAAAGAATGAAATTTCAGCTCAGTGATTTATAGTAGTTGTTCCATTAATACTGGTTTTGTGCTAGCCTTGATGGAGTAATTTTCTCATAGTATCTGTGAGGCAGTTTGTTTAAAGCAACATTTGGGTACTTTTCTTGTTCTCCTGTGGGTTTTTTGGTCTGATTTAGTTTGTTTTGGATTTGTTGTTATTTTTGTGGTGGGTTTTTTTCCACAGCAGACAGATATGCAGGAATAGTCTTGCCAAATACTTGGGGCTACCACTACAGCAAAACACCAAAGTTCCTACTTGGTAAAACATACAGAAGAATTTGCTCATCTTACATTACCTTTACTGGGACTTGACTTGGAACGTACATGGTTTGTCTTCAGGTATAGCTATCAGTAGAACTGCTGTATACTCCTCTGTACAAGCAGGGAATCTGCAGCAGTTCCTGCTTAGGAAGTTAAAAAGCACATCCTAGGTCCTGCTTCCACTGGGAGCCTGAGTGTGTGCATCCTGGAAAGGACACTGTAGGATCCGAATGAGCTGATCCTCATATCGTATGCTAGAACCCTTGCATCTGCTCTTTCCTCTGTTCTCTATCTTGAGCGTGGGTCCTGGTCCAGAAGCTATTGAAGCCACATGTCCAAAATTCCCAGCAATTTCAATGAACTTTGAATCAGGCCCATATGCAAAGGCAGAGATGGATTTTCCCATGAAATTTTGTTTTAGTGACACTCAGAAATCTCCTGGTGAGAGATGTATTTAATTTTTATGGTGAGAGCTGCTGTATTGTGCTTGTAATCATAATGTAGTAACAAGGCATTTGTAACACAACTGCTACAGGCTGAGATACGTCCAGGAAGGGAGAAGCAGGTTTGTGCCCAGACTGTGGCTTAAGTGGCTGTAACTCCGAAGACAAGAAGTCCTCTGCTGCTGTCAGTGCAGTTACAGCTGCACTGCTGTTGAGTTTCTTTGGCTATTTGCTGGATGAAGCAATATTCTTACTTTTCCATACATCCACCTGCCTTGTGAATCAAACATGCTGCTTGTTTAGTTCCTTGTGCTTAGGTCCTTTCTCCCACAAAATTCTCATTTGAGGAACTGTTTGTGATACTGCAAATCTCTCAATCTGGTGGCTGACTGTGAATTTTTGACTCTTTAAAAGCTTAAACCTGCCTTTAAAGGTGCCTTTCATGAGGGATTGTTATAATTATGTTTAAGATGTTACATGTCTGTAAAATGCACATTAAGAAGCCTTCGGAGTTAGTGAAGCGCCAAGCTGCCCGGGCAGCAGCGCAGCCTGCGTGTGTTGCACACCCACGGACTGCTGGAATAGCTTCTCCAAATGTTGGAGTTTTTCCTCAGAAGACGTTTTCCAGAAATGCTGCAGTCTATGCTCCTGCTCCTGTGCTGTTGGTTTGTCTTTTTTTTTTTTTTCATGAGCACAAAGATTAGTCCTTCATGGTCCTAAACTCAATGCATGTGCATGACTTAAAGGCATTACCTACCAATAAATAGGAGATTAGCTGCGGCTTGTGCATTTCCTGGTCAGTTCAGGTTTTGTCAGATGGCTCGTTGTTAGCCTGTTTCCTTTAACGATGGGACACTTTAATGAGTTTGCCATCTGACATACATCTGCTTCCTGTTAAACAATACCTTCATTCTTCTAGTGCTGCTAAACTCATCTTTTACCCTACAAGATTTTTATCTGCACCTTGAAAACAGCATGTACAAGCCGCTCAGCAGATTCATTTTCTTGTTCAGGAGCTTTTTTTGGTGTGTTGTTTTTGAGAGGGAATAGCAAAACAGGCACCTCCTTTAGTGCTTGTTTGGAGAATGGGACAATGTGGATATTATTTGTCTGACTGGAGGCCTGTCAGTCCAGCTGCTCTTTAGAGTGCAGTAGGATTGACTTCTCTGGCTACACTGTACAGCTCTTACTCTGTCCTCCCAGCAAGGTAAGAGGCTGGTGTAAGAGGGGGAGATTTTAGAGGCTGTTAGTTAATATCCTTTGTGAAAGGAGCCTCCAATAGCTCGACGATGGTCTGTCTCCTGTGTGCAAAGTTAGGGCTCTGTGATCATCAGGCTCCCTTAAATCAATCCAGCCTGAATTGAGTTTGTGCATCTGCCTCAGTGCTTCTCTTTTGCTCCTGTTTTGGGAACACTGTCATGCTGGATCTCTGACTGTGTCTTTCCTCTTCACTGGTCAACACTGCTCCTCCAGAAAAACTGTTTTCTTTTTTTCTTTAATCATAAACCCTTTTTCTAGTGGAGGGAAAACTGGATAGAATTTTCCTTGTATTTATCCATCTCTGTGTGATGTCCTTTATACATTGCTTTCCTAACAAGCAGGTGGAGCCATTTAAAAGAAGGTCCTGTTGTATGTGAAGTGCTGCTGCAGAGGTCCCAAGGCCATCTGTGGGAATGGCTTGCAACCAAATTAAGCAGTGCCATGTGGCACATAGTGTTTTGTCTCAGAAAGGGATTTACTTTTAAACATTCACAGGGGCCAGGTGACAAGTGGAAATACTTTGAGCTTAGGGCTGGGAAAACAGAGGAAGTGAGGTACAAATATTTGAGAGTTGGTGAATGCCAGAATCAGCATAATGAGTATAAATCAGGAATTTTGCATCTCTTCCCATTTGCAGTTGTCTCCCAGCTTGAAGATGAGAGAATTGCTGATTGTCTCGGGTAGCTGCTGGTGCATCAGCTGAAACTTCTGCTGTAACGATAATCTCGGCACTGCTGAGACCAGTGTTTCTACCACCCTAAAAGCTGTTCCTTTGCCTCTGGCAATGCTATGAAGCCATGCATTCACTCCACAGGACTGTTTCGAGATGTTTGTTGTAAATGCAGCTTGATAGTTCTACCTGTGATGGCCCAGCTGCCCTTGTGGTTCCACCTCTCTTTGGCTTCATGCAGTCCTACAGGACAGTGCTGAATGGGAATTTACTCTTCCACTATGTCTCTTAAGGAATGGAGCTAAGAGAAGATCTTCTGGTCATTGCTATAGCAGTGTTGTCATACTTGCCTGAAGAGCTTTGTTTCCAATTGCATCAGTGTTTATTAACAAAGCCCTCCATCATTTATATAACATATAAACTTGTCCCTTCCTTACCCATGCTCATACCTTTCATCTTGGAGCTGCAGGAACTTGGCTGATGGCTTTGACAGTCTTTCATTGATGTTAAGATTACAAATTACCTTTGTTAGGTTCCTTGTGGAGTCTGCAGTGTGTCAAGGAGGATCTGGGAGGCAGTCTTAATTGAAACTTTTTAAGAGAAGAAACTGGGGTTGTCAGCTTTGGGATACTGCTGATGGTGGCTGTGCTGAGCCCCTCTTCCCCTTCGTCTTTACTTGGTACTGTGGGAAAAGTTCGGGTCTTCGTACTGTGCTATATTTAATGATGTCTCTTGCCATGCCCCGTGACATGATCATAGAGAGGCTTACCTCACTTCATGCTGTCTTTTCAAATCCCATCATGGAGAAAGTATATTTATAGCTGGAACATCAGTTTATCATTTATCCAACCCTGGGATGTGTTTAGAAGTTGTTTGGATGTGGTGCTTGGGGATATGGTTTAGGGTGAACCTCATAGAGTAGGGTTATTGGTTGGATTTGGTGATCCTGAGGGCCTTTTCCAACCTGGATGTTTCTGTGATTCTGTGATAATCCAGATGCACTGAGCAAGTGTGTGAGGAATTTTAGGAGGACAAGACACCCAACCAGATTTACTGTGATTATTAATGGAACGTTCTGACATTAAACCCAGTGGGCAGACAGGGTTGTTTTGTTCTCCTGTAACATGAACCCATTTGAAAAGAACAATCTTTGATAAAGAAGCTGATTGAAACAGACAAAAATGAATGTAAAAGAGACCTAGGTAAAGGGAAGATTGTTCTCTTGAAATGCATGCAGTACATATCCCTGGAAAGCAGTGTGGGTTTTGATGCTCGGAAGCAGGTTATTAGACTTGTCTTTCATTACCACAGAGAAGGCACCGTTCGGCACCTGCGGTGGAGCCGCTGTGGTGGAGTATGCCTTGTAAATACAGACTTCAACTGTGATAGCATCTCCGTGAGCCCTGCCAAAGTGTGTCAAAGTGCCAGGTTAGGTGCAGGTTTGAGAACTACTGTGACCACTGCAGGACATCTTCCCTGAATCATAGAATCAACCAGGTTGGAAGAGACCTCTGAGATCATCCAGTCCAACCTAGCACCCAGCCCTATCCAATCAGAAGGAAACAGATGCTCTTGCTGTTGGTCTTTGTGATATTTGTACTGTCAGAATCCTCTTCATAACTGTTGCTTTTTCTCCTGCTACTTCATACGCATGTCTAGCAAGTGGACAAGGGGGAATGGTTTGAAGCTGAGGGATTGTAGGTTTAGACTGGATCTTAGGAAGAAGCTATTCAGTGCAGGTGTGGTGAGACTCTGGAATAGGTTGCCCAGGGAGGTTGTGGCTGCCTCCTCACTGGGGTGTCCAAGACGAGGTTGGATGAGGCCTTGATCAGCTGAGTCTAGTTGAGAGGTGTCCCTGCCCATGGCAGGAAGGTTGGAGTTGTCCCTGCCCATGGCAGGAAGGTTGGAGTAGAGGATTTCTAAGATGCCTTCCAATCTGAGCTATTCTGTGATACTGTTAATATCAGGAGTAGTGGAAGTCTGAGTGAGAGCAGTTTCTGGAACAGAAATACAGCTTCAGGGACACTGATAAAGCTCTTAGAAAGGTGAGCCTGTTTCCTCCTCTCTGCCTGTTTGTGCCAATCTCTCCTTCAGTATTTACTCTAGCATTTGTGAAAACAGATCTTCTGGAGAGCAAAAGTCACTGAACTGGAGACAGAGAAAACCTGAATAAACAAACATGTGCCACAGATTAGTAAGAACATCTGTAGGTTTTATGTTGTTTTGAGAACACATACCACAGTTTTTCTTTTCTTATGCTTTTCTGATTTCTTTCTTTCTCTCTCTCTCTGTTTTCTTCTTTTAAAATATATTGCTAATAAAGATTGGAGGTAGAAAGCACAGCTGGACTCTGCATGACATGCCACTGTTTAATTTCTAGCTTGGAGGATGAGAAGAAGAGTAGTTTTATTGTATCCTAGAAGAGAATAAAGCCACATGCAAATTCCAGCCATGGACATCTGTTTCCTCTTTGTGTGAAAGAATTCTCATATTTGGAAGGGAATCCCAGTTCTGAAGGGGCTGATGAGGGTGATTTTTTTTCTTTTGGTGTCCACCCCCTCCCCTCCTTCTCTACCACTCCTTCAGCATACTCTCCTTGCTCTCTCTCTCCTGCGTTTCTTTCAGGACAATGTCAGCTTGCAATGTAGCATCAGATAGTAAATGGGTGAATTTTGAGTTAATTTAAAACATTCTGTTGTAGTTGCAAAGAGTATCATTAAGCTCCTCCTTAAATTTATTTTAATGAAATAGTATTTGGTGGGAAGACCTTTGCTCTGTCATCAGAGGGTTGGTGTTTGTTTTAGAAGAAGAGATGTGTGTATTTGTTGCTCTGGACGTGAAGCACAACTATTTTGAGAAGTAACTGATAAGAAACAATCCTTTTGGATCCTTCTGTATCAGAGGAATTGAGTTGAGCTGTAGAAATAAGAGTCTGTAACGTTCATTACAGTAAGGCATCAGGTGCTAAGGACTAGAGGGACCAGAGTAAATGATAATTTCACTAACCTATAAAACATTTCTGAATAATGATTTGCAGCTGTTAGGGGGCCTTAAGTTTTTGAGCTTTTTTTGTATGAGAGTTGACTGAACAAACAGCAGTTATATAACACCAGGGCAGACAGAAGAACTGGTACTGTCTATTTTGTATTAACATTGAATGAGAGGTTGGTGGAGCTTGCCAGGGTTTCATATTTGCTGGCAGAAGGTTACCCACATGTGTGGACCACATTTTTATTGTTGCCTTAGCCTATTTCAGGCATAAATACTGCTGCCTGGCAGGGTGTGATTCTGTTCATTGCTGAAGAGCTTTCCTTTTAAAAAAACAAAATATGAAAAGCTGTGACTGCTTAAATAAAGAATTGACCCCAGACTGCAAGGGTTTTGTCACGTCTGTGGTGGTAGAGGATTAAAGGGCAATAAGCCATCTAAAGGCTTTCTCATTGCTGGGTGAATTGCCCCTGCAGAACTATTTCTTTTTGCATGCATCAACTTTGCTCTTGGGCATGGGCTATTTAGTCTCTTCTCAGCAAAACAAGGCTTATGCAGACAGGCTGTAAACACATGTGGATGCTCAGCAGCCTGCACAGTCCTGGGACCTGTTGGCCATGGCATTGTGGTGGAAAGGCAATGGCTGCAAAGAGATGTAGAAGTTCCTGTAAGCTCCTCACAAATGTGTGCAAGAGAAAAGAATAAAGGCAATTAAGGGGTGTGAGGGAAGGCTTGCCATGAACTTTCAACAGGGGCTGTGGAATAGATATGGAGAGGAAATGTGGTTGAGGTCTCTGTCATGGGAAGATCACCAAATCTGGCTTGGACGTTATTTGGCTTTAGAGAATCTGATGACAAAGGGCAAATCCAGAGTAAACCACATTCCCTTTCATTCTAATACCCATGAAATTGCCTGTGTGGTTTTTGGTTTTCTGTCTTCCAACTTAAACAGGCTCCAGTGGAGAACCTCTCATTAGGACCTTCTTAGTACAGGCAGAGGTGCTGCTCTTCTTGGTTTTGTTGGGTGTGCTTCCTAGATTTTGTCTTGTTTTGTTTCTTTGCAAGTTTTCCAACTATCCAAGTGTGAGGGCAGGTTTAGTTTGGGTATTAGAAGAAACTTCTTCACTGAAGGGGTCCTGAAGCACCAGAACAGACTGCCCAGGGAGGTGGTTGAATCTCTATCTCTGCAGGTGTTTAAAAGACACAGAGATATGGTGCCAAGAGACCTGGTTTAGTACCAGATGTGGCAGAATTAGATAATCATAGAATCATAGAATGGTTTAGGTTGGAAGGGAGACCTCAAAGCTCATCCAGTTCCAACTCCTCATCATAGACAAGGACACCTCCCACTAGAACAGGTCTCTCAAGGCCTCATCCAACCTGGCCTTGAACATCTCCAGGGAGGTTGTGATCTTCAATCACATTTGGTGCTCCTGTGCTCCACAGCCTCCCATGACAACCTGTGCCAGTGTCTCACCACCCTCACTGCAAAGAACTTCTTCCTAACATCCAGTTTAATTCTCCTCTCTGCCAGTTTAAACCCATTGTTCTACATCCTGTCATTACAAAACTTTGTCAGTAGTCCCTCCAAAGCCCTCCTGTAGCCCCCTTCAGATACTGGAAAGCCACTATAAGGTCTCCTCGAAGCCTTCTCTTCTCCAGGCTGCAGAGCCCCAACTCTCTCAGCCTGTCCTCATAGCAGAGCTGCTGCAGCCCTCTGAGCATCTTGGTGGCCTCCTCTGGACTCGCTCCAACAGTTCCATGTCCTTCTTGTGTTGGAGGCTCTAGAATTGCACACAGTATTCCAGGTAGGGTCTCATGAGAACAGAGTAAAGAGGCAGAATCCCCTCCCTTGTCCTGCTGGCCATGCTGTTCTTGATGGTAATGGTCAGACTTGATGATGTTAATGGTCTTTTTCGACCAAATTGATGCTATGATTCTGCTTAGTGCAGGCATCTTGGAGAGGAGGGAACCTAGTGGCTGTGCCCACAACACACACTTGGAATCTCGCCAGAGGCTTTGGAAGCCTGCGCCTCACAGCGTCTCACAGGGTGCACAGGTAAAGGGGAAAGGAGAAATCCCCACCACTAATGCTGAAGATCAAAGAGCAGTCATGAGCAGATTTCCTCTTTGAAAGGCTTCTATCTAGGAGATAAAGCTGGGGTTATGTCAGAGGCTTCCCTTGTTGCCTTATTAACAGCTGCAGAATTTTACCGCGCGTTTGGAAACACAAAAAGGCACAAGTCGGGGACTGTGTCTGAAAGCTTGTTTTGTTTGGTGTACAGCTGGATGCAGAGTGCTTCCTCTGCTCCTTTTTAACACATTTGAAGCCAATGTAGGTGGTGTTGTTTCTTTCCCTGTTTCTTGGCCTAGATATTAGAAGATTATGTCGCTTTTCATCCTACACTGCAAAGAAATCATGGCACTTAACTCCAGCTCCGCAGCGATGCAGCAGCGTGTGGCTATGTATATATCTTCTGCTAAATATGTTACCACAGGTTACTGTCAGATAGCTGGACTTTTCCACCCAGTATTCTAAGTTAAATGTAATTGCTACACCAGAGTTTCAGGGCCCTGATAAATAAGAGGCATGTCTGACCTTTCTTGTGGGGTTCTGAGATGTCACCAGGGATATTGCTCGTTGTTCAAGATGATAAACTTCCTCTGAGATTTCAGTTTGTCAGCTCAGTGTACAGCAGTGACATTGATTTCTTCTCACTGCCGTTTCCTGCCTGAATAGATAACAAATTTTCTGTGGCAGGTGTCTGTCAAGCTTAGTTTTGCCTGGCAGATTAACTTAATAGGCTCATTTATTAATCATAAGTTGTAACACAATGAAGCAGACAATACTCTTTAACTCTTGTGCTGTCGAATGGATGCAGCATTTCAGGTTCCTTTGTGTAGCTTGAGCTTGGATTTAATAAGCCATATGTACTTGTGTTGTGGGCAGTTTTCACCTGACATTACTCACGTTACAAAGACAAAGACTTCTGTTTTGGTTAAGTGTCACCCCTTTGGAATGTCTACTGCCTTCTGTGACAAAAGTTGAGTGAGAGCTTTCTGGGACAGAGAAAATGATGTGCAGTCTGCAAAATCAGCCTTCTTAGGGGAAAGCTAACCCAACATGCATGATGTTTGGGGAAGGAAGGCAAGGGTAGAAGAAGAAAATAGATAGAGATACTGAGGAGAAGATTTGAACCTGGGGCTGACCAGCTGTTAAAGTAGACGAGATAACTGCACAAACCCTTAGGAAGGGGCACAGCAGACCTGCAGATGCAGCTGCAGGGCAGTTCTAGCACAGGGCAGTATTTTGATAGAGAATCCTTTCTCCAAGGTGACTTGAGACACACACTTGGACTGGAGCTAACAAAGGCAAAGTCAGTTCCAGAGGTGGATGTTGGACTGGGTTTGTCAGAGTGGTGAAGAAGGAAGAAGAACCAGAAGAACTTAGTTGAGAGATTGGAGGAGGAGGAAGAAGCTGTAAGGGAAGGAATTACCTTGCAAAACGATGTCTGTTGTTGCAAAGAATGGTGCTGCTCGTGGTGAAAACTGACTTACTGCATGTGTTAGCCTTGCCCAGCCTACGGAGCTGACAGACATATGTGTTTGGTTTTTTCCCTCATATGTGGAGAGAGTTGATCACAAGGCATGTCTCAGGGAGAAATGCTCCTGGAAATGACAGCAGTGATGACCCTAGGTGGAGATACAGGCTATTGCTGGACAAAAAAACTCTCATTAGAGGTGTTGAGAAGAGAACCACCAAGCTTCTCCTTTCAGTTTCAGTTGGGTTGTGGTAGCTCTTCCTAACCTGCTTTTAATTCTCAGTGGAGCTTGTTAATGTGAGATCACTGGGAGGAAAGTTAAGGAGCACAACTGTGGTAAGCTCAGCGTTTGTGAGACTGTGTATTGATGAAGATGGTTTTTGCTGGGCTGTGTTCATGGCCTCAGGAACATGTTTCTTGAACCGTCCTTATGGCTTTCCTGGCTAAGCATCAAACCAAGAATGTCCCTGCACTAGGTCATACTGCTTATTGCTCTTCTAGGCCACCCTGGTAACAATACATTAACCTCTCAGCAGGGAATGTGATAAACAAAGTAGAACTGCTTTAGTGAAGCCAATCATTTAAGGGCAGTGTATATAAAGTGTCCGTAAAGATTTGTAAATGTAGTGAGTTGAAGGCCGCTGGGTGAACAGTAACTGTTCCTAATTTAGTCAGTTGAGAGACATGCCAACCTGATTTGCTTTTGCAACATCACAGCGGTGTTTTTTTTCTTTCCCCATCTCTGCAGATTCCTTTCTCTCTGGTACAATTTCCCCTCTGGGAGGCCTTAAAGGTAAGTCTTCATTAGCAATAGAAATGTGAGCTAAGACATTTCACACAGGCTTTCCATGGTACCTTATCTAATTCAAACATCACACTTACGGGCGTGTCCAAGAGCCAGTACAGATGCACCAACCTACCTGTGCATGTGGAGATAATTATGTGCCTGAATATCTGAGAAATAACAGGGACTGTCCAACCACTGATAAGTAGCATGCAGTCTAGATTTTAACTCCAGCATGCCAGAAATCGTACCTTCTGCTCTAGCTTTTTTTACTGATTAAGGAAGAGTGGGAGGCACTTAGTGCCATGGGCTGGTTGATTGGACAGGGCTGGGTGATAGGTTGGACTGGATGAGCTTGGAGGTCTCTTCCAACCTGGTCTATTCTACTCTACTCTGCTCTGTTCTATTCTATTCTATGTTGTGTGATATATCTTTATTTGAATTGTTTTAGCATTTTACTCTTTGCAGGAATTGTGAATGATAGAGAAATAAACTAATAGAGCCTGGTTTGGTATATAGGGAGAGACTCTGTGCATCACTCTGTGTGTCACTGACAAGCTGTTTGGTTGAGTGTACACTATTTAGATATCAATGGATGAGACTTTACTAGTGCAGTCTTTCAGAATGATGTCCTGTTCTCCCACCAGCTGATCAACTTTTGAGCATAGGGTTGGATTCTAAGATGTCATTTCACTGTCCCTCTGTTTTTCCTTTATAAACACTGCAAAAGATAAAGGAAAGGGTTTTTCAGTTGCTTAGAGGTCCTTGGAAGCACAGACAATTATTGCAGATCACTAAAGGTATTGTAGCACAAGACAACGTTTCTAAGAGAGGAGCTGGAGAGAGGGTAACATTTTACTTGTTAAGGGTGCTGGGCTTATGAACACTGAGACACAAACTGGGCAGAGGTACTGGAAAAGGGGGAACTAATGATGTTCCTTCCCCTTTGCTGATCGTATTTAAGGAGCAAGACTTATGTTCTTCTTGGTCCTTGACAAGGAGGTTTGGATTGTCCTGGAGGGCACAAGCCCACACTATGCATGTTTTCATCTAGAGACTTCAGGGTGTCAAATATAAAGGGGATTCCACAGGCAGGAGCAGCATGAAATACATCAGGAGCTTTCACAGAATGGAGCTGTGTTTTGTAGAGGTTTCTAAAGGTACTTCAAGAGCTTGGCCTGGTGTGGTGTCTGGGTATCATTCCATTGCTCAGGGTAGCTGTGGTTGCCTTATTAGGAATCTGTTTCCCTGCCAGCATCTAGGAGTGGCTTTCTGCAAGCTGCCATACTGGCCTGCCTGCTAACCGTTGGTGCAGCAGCCATTTGGAAGCAAGAGGTGGCAATGCTTAAAGAGAGAAACCTGCCAAAACCACGGAAGCCAGCAACCTTCTCTAGGTGCTTTCAGAATGTAAAGTTTTAACTAACATCCACCTAGCTGTGACAATAAAGTGTAGTGTTTAGGCTGCAGGCTTTAAAGAAGACAGTTTGAGTGTAGCTAGTTACATGAGTAACTCATCAGGTTTAATCTAAAGAAACAAAAGTGGCTCGGTTTGTTGCAGGAACTTCCTGCAATACATTCTTCTGACCGTGGAACCGGGAGTAGAAAACTGCAAAAGTCAGTCTGGCATTTTCCAGCCACTTTAGCTCAGCAGAGGGAGAGAGCTCAAGATTTGTCACATCAAAGGCCAGGCAGTGTAAGCAAAATATGTTTTGTTTATCTGAATTAAGCTCTTGTAGAAATTGCCCTGACAGTACAACAAAAGACTAAAGACACTGTGATCCTATCAGCAGGCTGGATGTGTCCAGCAGCATCAACAGGGTGCAATTCAGGCTGGGGCTTCTCATGGGTACATGAAGGGAGCAGGAAGAGACAGTAATTATTAAGAAGAAGTAGGAGAGCACAGGACAAGAGACAAACGGCAGAAAGCCTGAACAGAGAAAAGTCACTGAGGTAATGTCTGAGGGACTGCTCTGCAGCTGTGTTAATGGGATTATTTGAGAAGGTAAATGCCGGAGCAGTTGCATCTGATGTGCATGGTTCCTCTGGCAGAAGAGAGTAGAACAAATGCTGTGGCTGTGTCACTTTAAAAACCATTAGTACTAAGCCACATAAGCTGATGGAAGATAGACTTAGTCTTAGAGTTCTCTGAAGAAGCTGATCACCATAAAAATGAGGAAAAATCCTTTTCCACTATAAAGTGCAGTTAGCAAGGCAAATAGAAGAGGAGGAGAGTTTCCTTTTTCCTTCACATGCATGCTGCCTGCAGCCAGCAGCAGGATGTTAAGCTTGAAGAAGCCTAATAAAGGCAGGCAGAATCAGGTGGCTTTTTATCCCATTATCTCTGTCTGCTTTCCTCCAAGCTGCTCTGGTTATTCTTTATGCTTTCAGCAGGCTTTAGCCACATAGTTTACATGAACAGTTTTCTTCTGTCTGTGAATGCAGAGCAGCTGTCCTATGTGAGAGGGAACTTACATACCATGTAGTAAACTAAGTTAGAAGAGAGTGCATTGTGTAGATTACTATAACGTTACCTACACCAGGGGTGCTGGGAAAGGTCACATTGCAGTAATTTGCAAGACTCTGATACTGCTTCATTTTATTCAATTAATCATTAATTAATGATTCAATCTAAAAGTGGCTAATAGAGACCTTTCTTAGTTCACTCTGTCTCAAAAAGCAACGGTAAAGAAACGATGGTGATTTTAGTAGAAAAACTCTGCTCCTCTCTCTTTTGGATGTAGGTAGCATCCCCTGTTATAATTCATGCTTTATGTCTTTTCTCTTCCCAATTCTTCCATATTTTGTTTTAGACACAGAATATTGATAAAAACCAAAGGGGAGAAGGAAACTGTATGGTGTATCAGGTACCAGGCAGACATTGTAATTCTCCTTGAGGGTGAGTTAGCATAGTGCTTCTCTGCCTTTTTAGGACAAGCCTTACAGCTAAAATGATTTTGAATTCTTTTCAGAGTTCAGGGACAGAAGAGACATGGCAAATCTCATTCCCCCTCTGCTACACCAGCCCTCAGAGAAGCACCACGGCTGATTACCACTGTAGCAGCTTGATCAGATTTGGGTTCCTTTTTAGGTGTAGCAAAAGCTTCTGATCCCATCTCAAAGCCAGCTAGCCATGAAGGCTGCAGAACATAGATGTGGTGTGCCTCCCAAATGCCAGCCAAGCACTCTGCCTTTTGTATCAGTTCAAGTTTTGGAATAATGTTGTAAGATGCAGACCCTAGTGTGCTGCCCTGGAATTTCCAGGCTGCTTCTGTTAACTTGCCTTGGAAATGCTATATGCATGTTCTTAATTGTGGCAATTTCCAACTACAGGGCTGTGTATTTGGCATGAAATTGTTGTGGGTTACAGGCAGTCTAGTGCAGCTTTCTTGCTTTCACCCTGCTGCCAGGGATATGTAGTCTCCATTCAGGTTACTGTAGCACTATGGACCTCATCCCTTCTGTATTATCTTTTATTCTGCTCTGTTCAGGACTTCTATCCAGCATATCTACTCTGAATACCTACCAACAGCACACAGATGATGTCTCGTTTGTTTCTCGTGGCGTGTCTCTCTCTTTTGGAGACCTAATTGAGAAAAAAGACAAGTGTAATTTGTGCTGAGGGGATATTGCAGAAATACAGGGCACTAGGTTTTCTTCAACAAAATAGAGCTTAAGGCAAAAAACATCACCACAAAATCAAGAGTTTCTGGTTAGGCCTGAGTCTGGCAACATCTCGTGGATAATGCCTGCTCTTTGTGTCTGAGTGGAAGTGGCCAGGTCCTCTGGAGAACAGTGCTGTATGTAAGATGAACCTCTCTCAGGTGGAACAAGTCTCAGTCCTCCTGGGGTTTATATTTCTGCATGTTGGCTGCGCTTCAGAGCCCCTGAGAGTTACTCCAGTGCAGCTGTACGTGGAGAATGCTCTCTTTATAGACCAAATGTATTGTATGTCTGGAGAAAAGGCTCTGGTAGCAAGTGAGGAGGGAAGGAGCAGGCAGAACAGGAGGACATAGGTCTCAAATGAGTAGACTTGAAAAATAAGAGGGTTTTGTGTGGTTGATTTTATTTTTCTAAGGAGGGAAAACAAACCTACTGCCCTGGGAACCTTTTGTCTCTTTCATTAGGCACGTCTGATTCTGAGATGAGGCAACTAGACATTGCTAAGGCTCTGATGGTGAACTGAACCATAGATCTGCATGAAGGCCTTGGCACATGTACTTGTTTGCTTAGTTCTGCTGGTTCCTCTCTTCAGAGATCTCAGCTTCTAGGAACTGGTATAGGCAGTGTGGGTTGTGAACAACTCTGGTTTGAGGGTGGGCTCAGCCTTGCTCGTAGCTGTTAGTGCAGATGTACCTTTGAGATGCACCTTGAAGCACGCTGTGCAAAGACTGCTCTTGGTGGGTTTCCGTGGAGAGTGAGGACTCCAGCCTCGCTTTGAGCTCATTGCACCTGATCTTTAAATTAATGAGAATGAAAAGTTTACAGAATGCTTCTGCCCAGGCAGCTGGGGTTCTCAGCAGTAATACGTGTTTATAACTGCACTGCTGAAACAATAAACCACACGCTATTTCCCTCCTAAAATTTACAGTCAGGTCTGTTGCTCTTTAACAGGGTAAGGAATAAATAGAGGAATTACCCAAACCGAGCCTAAAATGGCGTTTTCCCCAGTCTGTAGGTAGGTGACAGCTTTCCTTTCTGTCCTGGAGGAGCAGTCTAGTATTTCTTTTCTGCTGCACTCAGCTGCATTTAAGACAAGAGTAAATGAAACCCAGGCCTAGCTTTAAGCCTGTTTCCTCGCAGGCAGTGCAGTAAGTGCTCTACCATGCCTCGCTCCCTCTCTGAGTAAGGCTGGGGCCGATTTAGGGATTAAGTGCTAATCGTTAAACAGCACTAACGTGTCTGCCATTTGCTTAGGTGCTGCACCAGGAAAAGAGATTTCCACGGCAGCCTTGCGAGGCGTGATGTAAGCGGCGGCCAGCGCGGCATGCACATGCCATTAGCATAACGGCTGCATTTTTCTCACAACAGAATAATGTACCCAACAGCTGTTCAGCAAACAGCCTTGCCTTTATTAGTGTCACAATAAGTGTCATTCACACAGCCTCGAAGCACAGGCGAAGGAATGTTACACGCCATCTGCACCCAGGAGAGGGAAACAAATGCAATCTTGACTTGGAGCGCTGCAGACGCGCTGGAGAAAGTCAGATGGCTTTGGATCGTCAATGCAGCATTTCAGAGGGCAGAAGTAAAAGAGGACTCGTGCAGCCTGTAGATACAGAGCCAGATTGTGGTGCTCGTGGCCACGCCTAGACCATAAGCAGTTCTCTAGAAGTTTCTGCTCTTGCCAGTGACATCTGGTAGAATACAAAAGCGTTCAGTGTGAAGGGCTCACCGTTCAGCCACTCGCTTCTTGATGAAAAACCTTAGAAGATTTGTGTCATTCTTCTCTGTGGCTTATTCACAGCAGCCTCTGTGAAGCTGAGAGCTATTAGCAGGTAGCAGCAGTGCTGATGCTCAAGGAAGGCCATTCTAACTTCAAAGTGATTTTTCAGCAGTGCATTTTCCTCCCCAGACACATCCATGGCCCTTGGTGTGATGGAAACTGGGCACAGCCGGCATATTATGTTCTGCCTTGCCATGGGAACGCTGTTCTGAAGACATTTTCTTTAACCAGGCTTTTAGCACATCCATTTTGATTTACATCCAAATGGGTCACAGGCATCAATGCAGTATTATATGGGGAGGAAAAGAGAATGAAATGCTTTTAACATGAAAAATATGCTGTTGCATGTAGGCCAACTTTTGTTCTCTTTCAATTTATCTAGGATTTGGGTGGGTTTCGCTCTAGGGCCAAATTCAGTACTGGCATAAGTGAGCCCAACTCCATTAGTGTAAATGGAGTCTCAAGGTTTATGTCAACAGTAAACTTAGACCATTGAATCTTCCTCATGTTTAGGCTTGCATGATTCCTGCAAGATAATATACACATGTACTTGCACATATGCTGCACATATGTACATAAAAACTCACTGGGGAGGACGTTTGGCTCATTGCTTTGTGTTTGGCTTCACATATAGAAACTGCAATCAGTTCATGAGTTTTTTGTTTCTCCTGTAGCTAATGTGCCATGCCTCTGTAAGGCTCAGCCATGCAGAATGCCACGTTGCAAGTAAAATACCTAGTAGCAAAGGCAAATGTGAAAATTGCTTTTCTTTCCTCAGTCTGCAGGGCTGCACAAACACACAAACCCATGTGATTAATTTGGAGAGATTTTTCTCCCCTCTGGTTTCTTGAAGCTGAAGGCTGCCTTGAACAGAGGGGTACGCAGAAATACTGCAGATGCTTATCGCTGGAGTGACTTGTGTTTGCTCAGCTGCAGACCTCAAGTTTGGTGTATGCTGTGAGGTCTGCTTGCCTTCTAGTGCCCAAATAGCAAGGCCAGGACAGAGATGTCTCATTCTCTGGGATGCTTCCTTCAGCGTTCCAGGTGTTGGTCTGGATCATCAGGTTTGAGAGATGTGAATGTTGCACTCTCCCAGGATCACCATAGCTTGGATATCTTGAATATAGTCAAGGCCCATCTGCATAGGAAGCACAAAGCTGACAGATGACTTCTGCCCCAAACCCGTGTGGCAGAAGTGCCAGGCATGCACAGGTAAGTTGTGGCAACGAGGCAAAGGTTATTTGCCATCTGGAGGCCAGGTGTCCATGACATGTGAGGAGTCCTTAATTGTGGGTGCTATATACGTCCCTCCCGAATTTAGAGACTGTGGTAATCTTTTCCTTTGTTGTTTCTTTTTGAGATTGAAAGGCTTTGAGGATATCCTAAGAGTGACTTTTCCAGTACACCTTCTGCCCAGAAAAAAATGGGGTGTCCTTATGTTCTCAGTATCAAAAGAGCTGAATAACGTTTGTGGTGAGAAGTAGAGGACACTGGCCTATAGGGCAGTATGAAATGGGATCGCTAGGGAAAAAAGCAAAGCTCTGCTCCCAGCTAAAACTTGACCCTTCTCTGTGAACATTATCCCTGTGAATAATTGGAAATCTGCATTCAGGCTTCCCGCTGCCTCCCTTCCCTTGAGGACACCCCTGCTGGATTGCTTTACATGGTGCAGTGGTGCACAACGAGATTTACATTTATATCACAGAAAAGTGTTTACCAAAAAAATTAGCATGTGATTGAGCTGGGAAGCTGCAGAGGGCCCCAACTGTACAAGTTTCCATGAGCTTCAGCCAGAAGATTTATTTCCAATTTGTTATTCATAAGGGAAGAGCAAGAGATTGGGATGGGGTCCTTTGAAGTGGAAAACAAAGTCTTCTATTCAGCCTTCAGCTTAATAGAATACACATGACACAGGCTTGGCATGGCGGCCTGCTTTCATGTAATGTGCTCCTTGTCGTGCTGCTTTCCTGGGCTGTGAGTGCTAGTGGGAATGGGCATTGCCCTGGAAAAGTCCTGTTATCTCTTGCAGCCTTCTGCAAGAGGAGCAGTGTCAGCAGGTAGGAGCCATTGGATGGTGGTGCAGGGAAAAAGCAGGCTGAGCCAACTGTTGCTGTCGTGTTGCTTCTAATTCCCACTTTGTTTCACGTTGCAGGAGCGTGTGTAGAAAAAGCAGTGTAGTTGCAGGGCTGCTGCAGGTGTTAGCAGCTTCTGCCCTCTTTGGAGGCCCTGAGCAGGGAGCTGTGACCCTGCAGCTCTGAGCCTGCCTCTAATGCCCACTGGCTGAGCTCTTGATGTTATCCCTGTGAGTGGAGGGCTCCTCTGAATTTGTGCAGCATCTAGGATGGCAGAGCATGATCTGGGCACCGTGTCACTGCAGAGAACCAGCAGTTGTGTCCAAGGCCAGTCTTTTGGGGAGATATGTATGAATCCTGTCTTTCTTCCAGGAACAAGGCCCTGGTTCAGCAGCTTCTGTGCCTTGCCCTGTTAGTAGCATTAAAAGCATGCTGGGTGCAGCACAAAGGCGAGTGGCTTTGAAGAACTTAGAAGCCAAACTCAGCACAAAGCCCTGTCCATTAGTGGGTCAGTGGGCAACGAGAGAAAACTGTGACCTGTAGTGAGTGTGGTTAGAAGGAATTTGGACCAGGGTCCTGCCAGTCCTCTGGGGCTCGTGGCACTTGTTCATCTTGGCTTTCTCTGGCACAGTGCCCTCATGGTCCGTTTTTCTCTTGTTCTTCAGTATGTTCAGGTTTGGAGCTCTGGATGAATCACCAACATCAGAGATGGAAAGAAATGCATGAAGTCATCTCATCTTGCCCTTGCCAGTGCAGGATTATTCCCCACAGTACAGTCTTGAGTGCCTTCTCCAGTCTATTTTTAAATGACTGAAAGGAGAGGGCTTTCCTCTCATCCCTGGGGAGGCTGGCTCTGCTGTTCAGTAGACCTCACTGTTGGGGAATTTTCTTCCTGTTCTCCAACCTCAATTCTTGTGTTTCCTAATTTAATTGAACTGTTCCTGGCTCCACCCTTCTAAACAATTTTCCATATTGCCTGACTGTTGCAAATACCTGTTGTCAATTTGCAGCCATAATGGATGGGAATTCATCGCCGTTTGCCTTGCTTGGCAGAGCCTCTTCATGCAGAACTGTGCAGGGAAGCCAGGCTTTATCAGAAACTAGATTTCAGAGCCACATGCCAAGAGTGACCTTTTCCTACTTCTTCAGGCAATGTCATTAGCATAAAAGCCCATCACGACTGAGAATAGGCTGGGCTCCTGGTAAAGCCATCAATGCCTGTGCTGATGTGCTTGTTTTCCTCATAGTCCTCCAGCTTCTGTAGTGCGTTTTTGCATGACAAGAAGTAACTGTTCAGAGTTCTGGAGTGTAGTGGTAGAGGTAGAGATGTTTGAGAATGCTTCATAAAAAACATACAATAATTCTGTTCTTAGCAGGTTCCAGCAGTTAAATTTATAAATCCTAATTTTCAATTTGATGTTCCTTAAGCACCTGAAGTGTTTTGAAGGTAGAGTTTATGCTTTGCCAATCCCTAGGTGCTTTGGAAAGTATTGCCTTTTGTCATGGAGTACATGTCCTTCATCCAACAGGACCAAGTTCAAGAAGATGCTTTGTCTAAAGAGTATAAGTTATTCCAGAAAAGCATCTTATGAGTCTGAAGAATTATAGATCCTTAATTATTTATTTATGAGATGAAAATAAGTTGCTGCTGTGGGTGACAGCAGAATAGAAGCCCATACTGAAAACACCAGGAAAGGAATGGCTAGCATTAAAGAGACTGCGATCCCTTTAGTGCTTTCATACAGCAGAGCTGCAGCTATTTAGCTGTGGCAGGATACCAACAACATTGTGGCTGGCCATTGTTGCTTGAACAGTTTGATTCTTAAAACATACAACCGAAATGTAACTAGCAGCCAAGTTGGAAGAGGCGAGTCTCAAAGACAAGTTAAATGAAGTCAGCAAAGCAGGGAAACAGTTCTCTTGCCCTGCTGGAAAGGCGCTGCATTGCAGAGCAGAAGCCTGAGAGCCGTATCTGCCTAGCACAGGTATCAGGTTGCTTCGAACAAAGTGTTAGAGTTTAGAATTCATAAGTCTTGAAACAGAGTGAGATAGTGCCACAGCTGCCGCAGCTCTAACGTTGCATTGCTGACTTCTCTGCGGTGGGCCTCAGAAATGCCGCGGAGCCCATCCCGTTCCGCCTAGACTGATCCACGCACCGAAAGCCAGAAACCTCTCCTCCAGAGACCTGCCAATGTTAAGCGTTTCAGGAGATGGGAAAGGGGTGATGGAGCTGAGTGGAGGAGAAGAGAACAAAGTGACCGTAGCGGGCATGATAAAAACCATCCCAGCACACGTTGGCCTTCGCCGCTGCTGCTGCTGCAGATCAGACTCCTCAAACTGTCTGACAGGATTCTTCGTAGGTGGTTGTTAGAAGGTGCTGTTCTCACTGGTGCTTTGGAAGTGCACGTTTAAGTGATGCTGTGAATTAATGGGTTGGAGTGTGGTGTGTGGGAGCAGTGGAGAGGAGAAGGGTGTGTGGTCCCTGGTGACGCCGAGTGAAAGACAGAGGCGCACCTGCTTTGGGGTATAGTGGGAGGGATAAGAGTAATTGTGCAATGACAGGGGATTTGGGGAGTGCGAGGGGAAGGGCCCACCTGAGAAACGCAGGGGCCTGTGTCTCGTGCTGGGGACCGCTCGCTTTAAATGGGAGTCGTTGATACGTCTGGGCTGAACTGATATTGGTTCTCGTGTGCTCACTGCTTTGCTTTGCACTGTTTTATCTGCCAAAGAGAAAATAAACTCACAAAATATTTGCAAAGTTGCATGGCCCCAGGCTTAAATACATACATATGAAATCCCTGAAAGCAATTTGTTTCAAGCCCTCCTCAGTTCCAGACATCTTTCTCACTCCATCTGCTTGTTCGAGTACACAAGTTCCTTGGGAAAAATCACTTATTACATCACTGAAAAATGCCACAAAAATAGCTTCTCGCTTAAGTTCCCATCCTCGGAGCTAACTCACATGGGGATCAGATAGATTCAAACATTTAATAACTTTTTATTTTCCTTTCTCTTTAAACACAGGATCTCTGGTCATGGAAGCAGGGTCACGTGGTGGATTCTTGGCAGTCAGCAGTCTGTGGAGCTTTTGCAGGTGCAAAGGATTATATGTTACACTGGGAAAGACTAAAGAAGAAAGAGAAAAATGTGCAAATCTATTAAGTATAGCAGAACAACATTCCTTTGTAAGTCAAGTTTGTTTAGAAGAAAATGGATCCAGTTGCTGTTTGGAAATAGGAAAGTCAGCAAAAGGAAGAAGGCAAAAATACCAGAAGAGGCTCAACCCGGGTGTATGTTTGAAAGACAACCAATTTGTTTTTGACTAATTTCTGTTCTTTAAAAGCCAGGGGCCTGTCAGTCAGGCTTTGCCATGATTTCAAAGTTGGTTTGTAAAATCCTCATCCAGGAGAAACTTTGCTTAGGTGGGGGGTTTGTGCAGCTGTCCGCTCTGAGCACTTCCCCAGGGGCCGGAGTGATTGCAGCAAGAGGCCATGATTCACCATTCATGTGACAGCTCTGACAGCCATGCAGATTAACTAGAGTCAGGAGAGCAGAGGCTACCACTGCACAGCCTGCAGGCAAAAGCCTTCCGCCCAGAAAAGCCCATGGAGGATGAAAACATCTGGGCAAGCTCCAGACACTAGAGCAGGAATAAAGAGTGGCAGAACACAATACTGCACTATTTATTGCCAAACAAGCCAGAAGTTAATTGAATTCTTCAGTAGGCTTCTTGCTTGATTTTAGCCTACTGTAGTTGTTTCAGGGAGAAAAAAAAAAGGAAAGAAAAAACATTAATGACTCATCAGTATAGCTGACAAGTTTGAGGGAGGGAGAGACTCAACGGGCTTAATAGAAAAAACAGATTAGCAGTTCGGAGATGGGCAGCCAGAGCTTCTCCCCAAGGAGCTCAAATACATTTTGAGATTCCAAACCAGTAACAGACTATCTAGAAAAAAATAAATCCTGCTTAAAGAGAAATGTTAGCGTTGCTTGGAATGGAGCTTATCAAAAGCAAAGCTTGCTCCTCGATGGCTTACAGCTTGGAGCCCTTGCCTCGGACGTCGCTTTTACAAAAGCAGCTCTGCTAGGGGAATTGGAGTATTAATAGCAGCAGAACTCCAGCAGAGAATGGAGCTTGGGCTTGCTGGGTGCCCTGACTGTGCGACTGAGAGAAGGGAGCACACAGCTTAGCAGGCCAGGCATGAGAGCAGGGAGGGAATGGTTTAGGTGGGATTGATTCCACTGGGGGCAGATGGGCTATTTTAGATGATCTCTTGTTATTTTGCCCAGCTGTAATTTCTGGTTTTAGGCACTGGAATGGACTGCCCAGGGGGGTCGTGGAGTCACCATCCCTGGAGGTCTTTAAGAAAAGATTGGAAGTGGCACTTGGTGGCATGGGTTATCTGATGTCATGGTGTTGGGTCGTAGGCTGGACTTGATGATCTCAGAGGTCTTTTCCAACCTCAATGATTCTGTGGTAAGAAGGGAGGTTTATTCTGCTTAGAATTCAGTCTGCTGTTGGATTTTACACTAACTCTGTGATGGTTTGGGTGTTACCTGCCCCTCCCCACTTAAGAAAATCACCCAGGCTAGACTCAGCCAAGCTGGAAATTAGAATGAAGCCTTATATTTACAGCTTAGCACAATATGTAAGCAGGTATTTACAACAGCTACAGCTACATGCAGAAACACAACAGCCTTCCCAGAAACCAGAGTCCCCAGAAGGGGCTCCCAACCACCCTTCTACCTCCCTTCCACCCCTCTGCCTTATCCCAGACTTTACCTTACATTCAAGGTGAGTTTGGAGAATCGGCCAGGGGAGTTAGGAGGCAGAGGGATTAGTTACACAGACAGCAGGTTAGAGAGAGAAGTGAGGCAGCCAGAGCCAGAGAGAGCAACTCTGTTATCTATATTTATCTTCTTGTTTTTATACATCTCAGCAAGCCTGTGAGTGCAGCAGACATCAGCATTCTTTCCTTTTCACAACCTATAATCTAATTCTCACCAAAATATTCCAGCTAGCTTCAAACTAGCACACTCTGTCAAAGCACAGATGAGGGCAGAGCAGCTGAAGCAGATTGTTGGTGTAAAACAAAACAAGCCATCAGACTAAAACCGCTTTAAAATGCCATCTGTACATCTGCAGGTGTGATAGAGGATCAGTAATTTAGCTCTGCTGATTTCTTTGCAGTCAGATTGATACCAAAACTCTGCTCAGGCATGTTCAGAGAACTGCAAAGATTATCTGATTTACCCAAGGCCTTGCAGAGTCATTTCCTCAAGTCCAATTTGATGCCTCAATTGAAAGTCTAGCCCCATGCCTCCATTTCCTTCTCTGTATGTCTTGCTTGTGACCACTTGTGCTTGGTCTTGCTCTTTGATGGTTTTTCAGTGGTGTCTGCTCGCTTTCTAGCAGAAATACTGGAAAAGGAGCTTCCGGGGGCACTGCTGTGCGTGACTGCTTTGCTGCACTTTGCAGACACTGGAGAGACCTGATAATGTGCTCGAGGACACACCATGTGCCCTGGGGAGCAGCACAGAGACTGCCAGGGCCATGGTGCTGATAGATGAGGCAGTTCAGCCTAGCTGTCTTGGTAGGCTCTGTTTCCCGGGCACAAGCTTTTACAGACCTGGAGCCCTGTTTTGTACATTGTATCGTGGTTGATGATGATAAGTACCTTCTCGGTCAGCCTTCCAGCTCCACTTCCTCAAGCATGGTTTTCCTTCTTTGTTTCCCTGTGTTTTCCTTTTCACTATTTCAAACTTCTTTTCCTATGTGTCCTTCGAGGACGTACTTCAAAATTTAGGAGGTTCATCTCCTTTTGAATCAGAATCTTCCCCTTCCATCTCCATTGCCTCCCTCTGCAGACGTGGAACAGGCAGACCTTGTTTGATCTAATCTGGTACCACATCCATTCTGTTTCACTCAAAATATTTAGCCTCTTCCTGCATGGGGGCAGTGGAAAAATAATTTCCTGCTTTCTGATGAACAGATTCTACAGTTAAAAATTATTAACTAGCTTCAAACAAGGGAAGGAAAACCAGATCAAACTCTTTATCCCTTTCCACCCCAAAACAAAACAACCAAATCCTTACCAGCACCCCGTGACTAAAATAAGATGGATGTGTGCGTTCAAGTGGTTTAAATCATCATGTTATAAACCTTATGAGGAGAAGATCACCCAGAGAACAACCTCTAAGCACAGAGATGCTGTCACATGCTTCTGTGGTAGCAGTGGGGTGTCAGAATCACTTTCTCCTGTGTTCTTTGCTTGAATTCAGTACTTTCTACTAATATGTTAAAGGTCCTGAGGGGCAGGGGCAGGAGCTGAAACCAACTGAAAGAAAGGCCTTTGTGGCTTCCCTTCATGGCACACTCACACATGTGTGTGTGTGTCTGTGTGCGTTGGTTAGGTGCTTGCTAAATCACAACTGATTATTGGGCAAAGATGGAACAAGGAGCAACAATGTACTGGATTCCATGGCCGGTGCCTGCGAGCTGGCAGTGATTCCAGGCAGAGCTCTTGCTCGTTGCGCACACACGTGTGAGATGTGTGTGTGTGATCCGGGGGCTTTTTATGGGAACCCAACAGGCACGAGCATAAATATCAGAGGTTTGGAATCTTCTCTGTCTCATCTGCTAATAATTCAATCCCTGGAGGCCTTGTCCAGCTTTATCAGCATCTCTGATGTCATAACTAGAGGAGATGTTTGGAGCAGTCTGGGAGTCAGAGAAGGTGATATCTGAGCAGGCAGTGGGGAGGAACCCAAAGGTAGGTCTGTGTGATATTTTAAGCCTGAGGTTGCGTTTTGAACCAAACCTTACCTCATGTTTGAGCTGCTTGGCTACCAGCCCAGATTTGGGCATAGGCTTTGGCAGGCTGGAGGCAGAGGAGGGAAGCACATCCCTGCCGTGCAGTGGGCAGGCCAGGAATGGTTGTGGTTGCACTCTGTGCTCCTTTCTTCTCAGGACTTAGGCTGCTGGTTGGACCACTGGACCCTGCTGCTGCACCACACCAGGGCAAGCTGTCCCAGAAAAGCTTCTGGGTGGGTTCCATAATATGTCCTCTATGGAAGTGGGCCAGTCATAGGGAAATCCTGCCACTGGGTATTAGCTGTTGGGAAAGCACTGCCCTGGAGCAGGAGGCGATCAAAGAGCCCGAGTGTCTGTTTAATGGGACTGAAAATTGCCTTTGTTGAAGATGCCTTCTTTCTCCCTACAGTAAAAAAAAAGTGTGGCTTAGCATTAATAATTAATGTTCTGTGGTGACAAAGTCACTGAGAATGGAGGTGCAAGTCTAGTGAATAACAAAGCACTAATGAGAGCTTTTTGCACATTAAGAGACAGGACTTCCCATCGCTTTTGTTTTGATCTAATCAGCTCTGACAAGATTACACACTGCTTCTAAAAGCCTCTTTAACTCCATAGCTCTGGATAAATTTTTGAGTAGTTTCAAGATCTCCCTGTGGTGTCTGCTTGGACCGTGCTCCTACCCCTGAACTGGTTCAACTGCTGGAGGAGCAGTGCTCTGCCTCGGTATTTCTGCTGAAATCTGGGAGGTTCTTGGGACGCTTTGCTCTACCATTGGCAGGTGTTGTTCCCACACTCATAAAGGACAAGAATAATCTCCCTTTTAGAGAGATACAGCATAATATCAAGAAAATAAAAGTTCAACTAAGTACTGATTAATTGCAGAGTTATGAAAAAGACCCTTTGTGGATCAGTCAGTGTAAGAGGTTGCTGTAAGGTGAGGTTTAGTGTTGGACCTGTGCAGCTGGTTTTCAGCCTGGATGTGGGATCCAGTTATGAATTAGTCCTGAGTAACCTTCAGATGTCAATACAGAAAACAGTAGTGAAGACAAGCAATAATACACCTCTGCTTGGTTTGGTGTTTTTTGGGGTTCTTATTTCCTAAGGTGGGCTAATTCAGAGGCTGACAGGATGTTAGGGGTTGGAAGGGACCCAAGGAGATCGTTGAGTCCAACCCCCTGCCAGAGCAGGGCCATGCAATCTAGCTCAGGTCACACAGGAACACATCCAGACAGGCTTTGAAAGTCTCCAGAGAAGGAGACTCCACAACCTCTCTGGGCAGCCTGTGCCAGTGCTCTGGCACTCTTCCAGTCAAGAAGTTCCCCCTTGTGTTGAGCTGGAACCTCCTGTGCTGCAGCTTCCATCCATTGCTCCTTGTCCTATCCCAGAGAGCAGTGAGCAGAGCCTGTCCCCCTGCTCCTGACTCCCAGCCCTCAGATAGTTATTAACATTTAATAGATCCCCTCTCAGTTTTCTCTTCTCCAGACTAAGCAGTCCCAGGTCCCTCAGCCTCCCCTCATCATCCTTGCGGCCAGAACATTAGTCAAGGACAAGTTCCTGTGCCTTGAGATGAACTTCACCAACTGAGCTCAGCTGGTGTTGCAGAGGAGAGCGCCGTGGGTCTGACCAGATGAATAAAACAGAGAATCAGAAGGATCTCCTGTGGTGGCCAGGAGAGTTGCCTGGACCTTTCCGAGTGGATTAAGAGAAGTTAAAATGATAAAAGAAAAACAAAAAAGCCAGGGAGACTGCAGAAGGAATTGTCTGCCCTCCTTCAGAGGGCATTTGAGCACTGTGACAAAGAACCCATGAAACATTATGCTATAGCAGCAGCAAATTCCTTACTGCAAGGACCTAGGGTTATGTGTTGTTCTCAGGTGAAGTAATTCACTCTGTTCGATGCTTCTCAATTTTTATTTGCATGTGACAGCTTAAAAAGGTAGGAAATGCCAGCAAGAGCCTAGGGAAATATCCCAAGCCTTCAAAGCTTTTTATTCTTATTGCCAAGTGAAAGTAAATCATTTTGTGCAGGTATCTGTCGCTGGCACCTCCATCAGCTAGTCCCTGGGAAAGTGTGATAGCAGAAGGCTTCTCTGTTTAACACCCTGGGCTTGGTAAAGTTTAGCAGCAGAGCTGACATGTGAATATAGTGTCCATTGTAACCACTTGGGAGACAGGGGATGAATTTTCCATTACTGCCTGAAGCTTTTTTTTTCCCAATAGAGGAGTTTGTCACTCTGCTAGGAACATTTTCCCATCTGAAAACCCATCTTGTTGAGCCCAAGTCCTCACCAGATCCTTCTAGGGCAAGGGACAAAGGAGCCTGCTTCAGGAGCAAGTTGGTGAGTCTGGGTGCAGACTGTCTGCCAAGGAGCCTTTTTCACGGTCAGCTCTGCAGAAGAGCCAGAGCCATCAGCAGTGTAAGGCTGAGTGTGCCTGGACCTTTCTTGCCCACTGACACTTTGATATCTGCTTTTCCTGATTGCTGAGTAGTTGAGCAGAGTCCAGTGGCAGTTCTTGAAGAATTCAGTGACAGCAGCAATAGCCTAAAGGCATGATTAGAGGGGAGATTCAAAGTAGATGTTAGGAGAGGGTTCTTTTACAGAGGGTGGTGAGACACTGGCACAGGCTGCCCAGGAAGACTGTGGATGCTCCCTCCCTGGAGGTGTTCAAGGCCAGCTTGGATGAGGCCTTGAGCAACCTGCTCTAGTGGGAGGTGTCCCTGCCTATGGCAGGGGTTTGGAACTGGATGATCCTTGAGGTCCCTTCGAACCTAAACCATTCTATGATTGATTCTATAATGTAAAGATCTCTTGGGCCTTATTGTGTTTTAGTGCCACTCACAGCCCTCTGGATTTGAGAGTGCATACTCTGCCTGTACCAGTTTGTATCCCTTGTATTGATCTGATGGTCAGAAGCAGTCATGCTTTAGTAGGGGGGACTGAGCAGTGCCTTGCTGGCACTCTAGCCTCATTCTTGGGTACCTGTGTACTAACATTGAAGAGGTCACTCTAAAACTACCTTGGACACTTAGGGTTAAGGCTGGAGTAAATTCATTTTGTCAGACTCACTGCCTTCAATAGAATGTGGTTCCCCAAAAATGCTGTCTTTAATCTTGTGTTTTTGTCAAGCATATACAAACTTGCATTTAATTTAGCTGCCATTTAGCTGCTGCTTGTTGTGCTTATGAAGCGTTTTTTTGTTGCTGTTGTCATTCTAGGTTGATTGGTAAATCTGTAGCAAATACTTCCCAGTGATGGAGAAAGAAACAGAAATCTTAATAACAAAAGAATCTGAAAGATTCAGATGTTAGCTGTGGAAAAAATGAAAACCAGTGAGCCTTAGTAATCAGCCTTTCTGGGCACATCATGTCAGAAGAAGTTGTGTTTGTTCTAATCACTTTATCAGCCAAGATTGAAGCTTTTGCCTGTAAGAAACTGTGAGGAATAAATGCATTTGAAAAAATCACTGGGATCTGAGAAGTGAAATAAGTCTGCTGAAGTGTTACCATCAGCTCTGTAGCTTAGTGATGCATTCAGATTTTGTGCTTGATACTGACATGGACTGACAGCCATGTGGCTCAGTGTTCAGTTTTATCTTGGTCTGTGGGCAAAGAAAAGGCTTCTACAGCCAGACCTGTAAAGCCACTATTTCCCATGGAGGTTTCTTCTGCTGCTCTAACAATACACTGCTGACACGAGTACCAAAGAGTCTATCCAGACCATTCTCTCAAAGGCTTTGGGTCACTTACTCAAACACAAGCTCACAATAAAATGACTTTTTTACATTAAAGAAGGTCCAGGAATGGGCTGGAATTTAGTTTAACTTGGTCATGGTTAAACTATTCTATGGCTTCTTTAATGCAGCCTCATGTTCTGCCTTTCAGTCAGTTGTCTCTGCTAGGAAGCTTCCGGCAGGGTGAACCAGATGAGCCATCCTTAGGTGAGCAGAAGTTGCTCCTAAACCAGGTGCTTTGGGCTCTTAGCTAACTCAGCTCAGCTCGCTGACTGCTGTTCTTGCTTGAGATCCTGGGGACAGCATGTCCATCTTCTGAGCTGTCATGGGCCATTCCCTGATGAACTGTAAGAAGTCAGTGTAGCTTGCCAGCTGGCCCAGCCTCCTTACTGGCATAAAGCAGAGTTTAGCATGTTCAAGCTGAGGTGGTTAAGAGAGAGAGATGCAGGTAAAAAGATGACCCAGTGGGAAGACTGTTGTTTCATAACTGAGAGATTTCAGAGTGCTTTTCCTTCCTCCCATCCTGAGTAAAGAAAGAGCAATTTTTCTACATTCCTTAAAACTTGGAACAGAAAGTAGATTATTATTAGCTTATTCCCTGGGTACTGTGAAGGCTCCAGTCTTTGGAGTCACTTTTTTCTCTGCTGTAGCAGATACAGGATTTATGCAAGCTACAGAGGAAAAAAATAGGAGGCAGAAGAAAGATTTCAGAACAAATCTCTCTTTTCTCCCCCCTTTCTTTCCCTTTCTTCACTTACTGCTGGGCTGCATCTGCTTTTAACAGTTTCCTTCGCTTTGGCTCTTCCTCAGCCATTAATTATTTGCTTGAAATACTGAGAACACAGGAGGGAGAAAGAGATTAATTTTAGGATGGGGAAATAAGACAAAGGGAATAAGATCCTGGGAGAAAACGCATCAAAGCTGGTCTCTAGGTAGCACAAAAGGCCAGGCTGTAGTCACAGGGTTAAACTATAGAGACAGACACACACACATATGTGGGTGAGACATTCGGATGGATAAGCTGAGGATTTCTGGCTTTCAGGAGGAAAGCCACAGCTGAGTTGGCTGCTCCAAGTGAAAGTAATGAGCTCCAAGGGTGAAGTTTGGAAATGATTAGAGAGAATAGAAATGCCTGTGAGGGGAAGATGGTACTTGTGGCAGCAGCCTTCTGAAAATTTCCAAAGGCCCTTGGGCAGCTTCATGTTGTCACTATCCAAAATGGAGCTGATTTAATTAGTTGGAGTTGAGCTCCATCCTCAGTACTGGCCTAGAGTCCCAGGTCTGACAGTTAAGTCCAGATCCAGTCTGTCTGTGTCTTTTAGATAGCTGTGCCCCTGAAGCATGTGTATTTTGGACACAGAGCAGCTTTCCTCTCATTCTGTCTTAGCTAGCATCTGAGTGGTCAGACTTTAAGGGCAGAACAGAGTGTGATGGGCCTATCTTCCGGTCTCTGCAAATGAGTAAGCAGCTTCTTCCTTTCAGATTTGCTGGTAGATGTTGGAAATGCAGCCCTTCTCCTCATATGCATGGAATCCAAACCATAAGGGTAGTGATCTCACTGAGGATGTTCAGATTTATGCTTAACCAGTACAGAGCTGGCTTAAGTCAGCACGCAGGAATAAAACGTAGCTGGACTCTGGCGTGGGGAAATGTGCTGTAGGCATTAATAACAGAGCGGTGTTGACCACAGCACTGGGAATTATAGGCAGGGTGGCATTCCTGTTCACCAACACTGTCTCACTTGTGTTTGCTATTTTATTTTGCTCAGGTGGATTTGCAGCTGCAGTCACCACACCTCTTGATGTAGCGAAGACGAGAATTATGTTGGCAAAGGTAAGAGAGAGGGAGACTGCAGACACACAGGCGGGTGGCTCTGTGTGGGCACTGCGGAATGAAATCTAGCTGGTATTAAGAACCATTTCTGCTCTGGGCCTCGAAGGCAGGATTAGATCCGAACGGGTACAGCCTGCAGAACTGATGGAATTGCAGGGTGCCTTTCCTCAACCTGTATTCTGCTGCTTTCCCGAGGGAGCTGTCTGAGAAGGGCTCGTGCCTGTGCCAGTCTTCCAGAGCCTTATGCAGTGCCTTATGGAGAAAATCCTTGTAGGGTCAGACACCCAAAGCCCAACTGCTCATCAGGGATTTCTTGCCCTGTTGTTTTGCTAGTTGTCAGGCTGAAGTGTGTGTGTGTTTTCTAGAGGATTGTATGTCCTGGAATTTTAAGCAGTAGCAATTGTGATGGCTCACATCTGCCAAGCAGGGCACTCAGCTGAACAAGCAGTTCAGTCGCTGCTGTGCCTGCTGCTCCTGTTGTCATTGTGCCCACCCGGCGCAGGGCAGACACCTAGCTAAGAGCTCTCTGCAGATGGATGCTCCTAAAGCCCCTCCTTGTCCTGAAAAGAGCTGCTATGTTGGCGAAGGTCAGGCATCCTGTGGGTGGTTTGTGCCCCTCACGTCCTGTTGATGGCATGCACCCCCTTAGCCAAGGCACACATGGCTGCGCTCACCGTGTTGCTCTGTTGTGTGTCTCATTGCCCTCTGTTGTACCTGCTGAAGCTCCTTTGCCTTTGGAACAGCCAGTTGAGATGAATAAAAACATCCATATCCAGAATGTGGTTTAGTTGGGGCAGGAATCTACTCCTGTGTTCCTGGAAATGTGATCCTGTTCCATGAATCCTTTAATTCAGCCTCCCTATTCTATCCATGTTGTGATTCAGATCCAGTGATCCGCCTCTGAGGATTGGGATCCAATGAGCACTCCAGTCCAAACCTTTGTAACGCTAATGGCAGTGCCTCCTTTTCTGCCCTTTGCCTCAGTGCTGGGGACAAGGACAAGGAGACTTGGGGTAGCAAGGCCATTAGGGTGTCTGTAATTCCTCTAATGTGGCACTAACCTGGGACAGGGAGGTCAGTAAATATCTAAACCTCTCCGTCAGCAGTTTCAAATCTCTTTCTCTGTGATGCAGGCTGGTTCCAGCAATGCTAGCGGGAATGTTCTGTCTGCGCTCGGTGGCATATGGAGGACACAAGGCCTGTCAGGGTAAGGACATGCTACATGCTGGGTGTTGTATCTCTGTGTGTGTCAAGGTGGGAGAGGATTGCATGGTCTCGGTGGATTTTGTGTTTTGTATGCATCTGAACTTCAGGCGTGTGCATCACCTGGCATTGAGTGCCACAGTTCCATCTGAGGTGTGTGAATCACCCTCCTGAGATTTCAGGGAAGGCCAGCACAGGAGCCACATGTCATTTATGGACAGTCATTTCTTCCTCCTGCCAATTTCCTACTCACTGAAAACACCAGCAAGGTTCCTTTATATTTGCTGTTCCTGTCGAGTGTGGCGGGAGCAGACAGTGCCATGGTGGTGTCACCAGTAGGGACAAGCTGAGGCAGAAGGAAGGAAGCCAAATGCTCCCTCACTTGTTCTTGGTCAGGTCCAGGCTTCCTTGGTCAGGTCCAGGCTTGAGCGCTCGCCAGCTTGGATTTCTTCTGTGATGTAGTTGTTGCAGAAATAGGTTTTCTGAGGCAGGTGTAAGTGCACAGACTCTAAGTCTGAGCAGCCACAGAGCAGCTCTTGGTGGCTTTCCTGCTGTGGCTAGAGAGTAGAAATGTCCTGGGCTTTGCTGTGACCAGCTGTGCAAGTCTGGGGTGATGTCGAACCTGTCTCTGGACTGTCTTACTTCACCCAGTCCTGAGATGAAGAACTGTTCTCCTGACCTTGGAGTGGTGTTTTGAACAGAAAGTCTCCTGCTCTGGATTGTGGAATGTCCTGAGGTGTTGTGAGTGCACAGATTAAGATGGGCTCTCACAGACACCCGCTGCTTGTCCCGTGCCCTGCCTTCCAGGAGTGCGGGACTCACACCCATTAGTGACCACTTGCAGTGAGTGTATGTCTTAAACCATGGCTCCAGTCTGTGAGGCTCAGCTGGTGTGCCCTTGGCCTGGAAGAGAAACACAGGCGGCTTTGGAAGCTTTACTTGAGGCCCTTTCCTGCAATGTCTCCTGGGGCTTTGGTCCTCTCAATGTGGCCGACACTTTCAGGGTGCTGCTTGAATGGTTGTAAACTGTTGCTCGAAGCAGCATGCCCATCACAGCTTTGTGGGAGACACTTTTCTCTTAACAGCTGGTCTCTGCTCACCCAGCTAAGAAGAGTTCAGTCCTCTTTCTACACATGTGGGAAATAATTCGAAACAAATTGCAGGAAGTTCCTGACCAGCGATTGCAGGCAGATGTCCAGCTGTGCCCCGGGCAGCGCTCAGAGCTGCCTTGTCCTAGGTAACAAAGTGACGAGGTTTGGGTCCTTCGTGGCTTGGCGGACTCTAGGGCGTGCCTTGAAAGGAGCTGGGAGATGTGAGGCTCATGTGCTGCTGGGGGCAGTTGAACTCTGATGGATGTGAAGAGATGGAGAACTGTCTGGGGAAACCTCTCCCCAGCCAACAGGAGAAAATGAAAACGTGGGTTTGTGTTCCTGTCAGGGTGTTTCAGCAGTGCCCTTTTCCAAACAAGCCCAAATTAAACCCTGCCTAAAGATAGTATCCGTGGCCTAGGACCAGCGGGAATGAGACTCAGATCAAAATCAGAACAAGAAGTGATCTGGAGAAAAAGTAACATATGCAGGAGGCCAGGCTGCCTCAGCTGCGAGGGAGAGAAGAAAGCCCTGGGAAAATAAACGCAGAGGCTGCCATGCCTGCTGCCACTTACACATCTATTAATCAAAACCAATAAAAATGTCGGGCTCTTTCGGGCCAGTTGCGACATGAAATGATTTATGGATCCTCTAATAAATCTCATACTTGAAGAGGAGGAATTCTGAGGGCAGAAAGAAGCATTGCTTATTGCCACCTTATTAAAACCAGAGCGCAGGGCTCAGCTTCCTGGTCTGCACCTAGTAAATCCCTCTGCTTCACACCATGAAGCTTCACATCCCTTTCTGTCCTGGGAAAGCCAGGCCTGTGGTGGGAGGTAGGATAGGGATGAGATGAGCCAATCATTGTGTCTCTTCAGGGTAGATGAGACATTGACATGAGAGCAGGTTTACATCTCGTCCCACTGCTTTTCAAGAAGGTGGTGGTGTTTCAAAGTCATGGATGAAGCTTCAGAACTTGCTGGTGAGAAAGATGAGGGCTATTTCATTGGAGAGGAGAAGGCTCCAGGGGGACCTAATAGCAGCCTTCCAGTACCTGAAGGGGGCCTACAAGAAGAATGGAGAGAGACTGTTTACAAAGGCCTGCAGGGACAGGACACGGGCAGTTGCCTCAAACTAGAGCAGAGCAGACTTAGATTGGATATTAGGAACAATTTCTGCACCATGAGGGTGCTGGAATATTGAAACAGGCTGCCCAGGCCCCATCCCTGAAGATATTCAAGGTGAGGTTCATCAGGGCTTTAGGCAACCTGATCTAGTTGAGGATGTCGCTGCTGACTGCAGAGGGTGTTAGACTGGATGAGCTTTGGAGGTCCCTTCATAGAATCANTGAGCTCTGCCCTGAGCTTCCTCTTCTGCAGGCTGCACACCCCCAGCTCCCTCAGCCTCTCCTCACAGGGCTGTGCTCCAGGCCCCTCACCAGCTTCATTGCCCTTCTCTAGACGCCTTCCAGTACATCAACATCTCTTGTGAACTGGGGGGCCCAGAAGTGGACACAGCACTCAAGGGGTGGCCTGAGCAGTGCTGAGCACAGGGGCAGAAGAACCTCCCTTGTCCTGCTGGCCACACTGCTCCTCAGCCAGCCCAGGATGCCATTGGCTTTCTTAGCCACCTGGGCACACTGCTGGCTCATGTTCAATCTTTTCAGCTCTGCCCTCTCTATACTTTGTCCAGACCCTGCTGTGCCTTTTCCACAGTGTAACTTCAGGAGTTCTGGTTAGTTTCTAGTGAGAAAGAATTTGCTTTGAGTTGCTGAGTTGTCACCCAAAAATGTCACCTTTGCTGCTGGCAGCTTGGAAGTAGGTGTATTGCTGAAATGAAGAGCTGCACCCCAGGGAGCATGCATGTCATTGGCAAGGGCACACGGTGGGTTTAACACCTGCAGCCAGACCTCACCTTGGGATTTAGACTTGGTTCCTGGACTGTGTGTCCTGACAAGCAGTACCCCACAGTGCTGGCAGAGCACAGGGTCTGTGCCTGTAAGCCTGTGCTTGGTCCTTGCCAGCCACTGGCCTGCTCCGTGTTATTGCAGCTCGGTGATGTGAAAGGGCAGGTGAAGACCTCCAGCCCTTGGCGCTGGATCTGGCCAGCACCTGGAGTGTGGCTCATGCAGAAGGGAAAAGTTGGACAAGGAGGGAGTCGTGGCAGGGTGTCAGGTGAAAGCTGTGCAAACAGGTAACAAAACAGCAGACAGACAGCAGCCCTCTGTCCACCAGAGCTGTTTCTGATGGGGCCTGGAGGAAGAAGCCAAGAATTTATCTTGCCTGCAGATGAAGGCAAGCAGGGGTCAGTTTGCATCGGACCTGCAGCAGAGCTGAGCTCTACAGATTCAGGGCAGCCCCAGAGCTGTTTGGCTCTGCTCTCCTGCAGAACAGAGCCCGTGGGGGAAGCATGGGCTGGAGAGGCCAAAAGTGACAGTTGGGAAAGGGAAACTGGGGAGAGCAGGGCCAAGAGTCATGGAAGTAAGGGTTAGTAATAAAGGTTGCCAGGGATGCGGCTCCTGGGTAGCTATCTGCCCGTGTGTGTGTGAGAGCTGCGGCTGGAGCGGGCTGTTCCCTCATGCCAGTGCCATGGCTCCGTGAGGAGGGCTGCCTGCTCTGGGGAAGGCTGCTGTGTGCCTTGGGAGAGCCGTGCGGCACCGCGGGATTTACCCTGGCAGCGCTCCGTCTGTACATGCCTTGTACAAATTACTCTGTTTTAAAGCTGTCATTATGGTAATGACCCAATTGCTGCCTAGTAAAGCCATAAAATGTTTCCCTTTGCCCGTGAGCTCCAGGCTCCTTAGCAGCGCTCATTACAGCAAACCCCAGAGTTACTTGAGCCAGAGGTTCCCCCGGCGCGGCACGGGCAGGGAGCTCCTGAGCAGCCCTGGAGCGTGTGATCTCCGCACAGCCTGCCCTCACCAGCAACTGCATCTTGTCCCGCTCTGGCCGTTCTCCTAGCAAGGACCGTGCAGCGTTCAGAGAAAGCTGAGGATGGCAGCATCCCGGCGGAGCTCAGCCAGGCTGTGCTGCAGAGGGCTCCCACCACGCAGGCAAGAGATCAGCAGGGGGATGCTGAACAGATTCAAGCTTAATGTTTAATCCTTGCTCGCGGTGAAGGAAGCCTGTAATCCTCTGGGAGGATACACTGGCCCGTCCTGAAGTTGTTAAACCAACTATGAGCTTAGATGTGTCGAGCAATTGGCTTTACACGAGTTTCCTGTTAACTTCCAAGAACTATTAGGATCAGGCACCTAAAAAATCGTGGGGGCTGAACACGCAGCCATTCCTGCTCCCTCCCTGCTGGCTGCTGTTGTGTGTTACGGGGAACAAGCCACTGTGGTGAGCTGGGCTGTCTCTGTGGTGGGGGAGCTCCCGGGAGAGGAGGTCCCTCTGCCATCCACGGATTGGCAGCCGAGGATGGGAACATCTGGCCGCAGCCCTTTGGTCGTGTCTGAGCTCCCCTTCCCACAGCGTGGCCAGGAGCCTCCTGCACCTGAGGAGTGTGGAGCGGGGTTCAAAATCGCAAGGCTCGGGGAAGGCCAGACAGGTGCCTTCAGTGAGCAGTGGGGTAAGATTCAAGAGAAGGGCGAGAATTTGTCTTGGCTTTGCTGTCAGCCTCCGCGGGCAGCGGGGCTGCGGCCGTCAGCCTCTGAAACCTGTTCTTTGCCTCCAGCTTGTTTGCCGGTGTTGTCCCACGGATGGCGGCCATCAGCCTGGGGGGCTTCATCTTCCTGGGGACATACGAGAAGACTCGCCAGCTGCTGCTCTGACCCAGCCCTGCCAGAGGCCACCGAAGCGCTGGAGGAGCCACCGAGTTAGGGGAGGAATCAGCCCGAGAGCGCAGCCTCCCTCCTGCCGCCCCTCGGCCCTGCCGCAGCAGCTGTTCCGCCGGCCCAGAGCCGCTTTCGCCGTTAAAGAAAAGTAAATCCTCCAATAATCCAATTTCCCAAACATGACATTTTCCTGCATGGAAAATGAGTGAGGTCATTGTGAGAACTGTGCCAAAAAAGTAACGTTTTGGGGGTAAACAGCTAATTACAGTGGCCGAGAGAGGCGTTGTTAGAACTCCTGCAGGGGAACTGTTTTGCAAAGCTCCAGTTCGTGGGCTGGGCCGGGAGGCTAAAATAAAGCAACTTTTCATCATGCCCTGGCACCTGCCTCGTACCCGGGGAGGGTTTCTCTGGTCAGGGAGGAGGCTGATAGAGTTCCAGCCCCCTGCCCGCCAGCAGCACTGAGAGCTCTCCAGGCTGGGAGAGCGCTTTGTGGAAGACGACAACCCACTTGTTCTGGTTTGAGCTGCACTGGGGGACGTTTCTATTCCTGTTTACACCTACAGGTGCTCAGCGAGCATTCCTGCCTGGCAGCCAGTGCAGCTTCATTAATTAGACTCACATTTCTCCAGAAGAAGCAGGGGCTTGTATTATTTTACAGCTGTGCTTCTGCGAAGACAGGCAGCTCTGCCTTCTTTTGGTTGCCTCCCTCCGCAGCTGAAGGAGCAGGAAGGAGCTTGAAGCCTGGCAGGGAGGCCAGGAAGGCAGTGCAGGAGAACTCTACACATGTTGTCCTGCTGATATTCAGATGGATCCTGAGGGCACTCAGGGGGCTGGTGGCAGGCAGAGCAAACCTCTGCTGCTGTTCTCGTGGTAGGAAATGGAAGCCGTGGTGGCCAGAATGGTGCAGGGCAGCGCTCAGTGAAAGGTGTTCCTGAACTCACGCAAAAATGATCACCGGGCTGCAGGGTCGGGGCCCAGGCTCGCACCAGCACTGTAAGTGGTGCTTGGAATGTTTAGATTTGGAGAGTGCTTGCGTGGGGATGTCTGGGCAGCAAAGCCAAGCTGCTGCAGTGACACCTTCAGCACACACTGCAGTGATGCTCCGGGGGCTGTGTCAGTACCATTGGGGTAAGAGGGTCAGGTAGTGGCTGGTCAGATGTTTGCCCTGGTGAGGGGGTCCTCACCCATGACAGTGGGGAGGTAGGTGCAGGCTGTGTGGGGTGAGCTGTGCCAGGGTGAGCAGGTACTCAGTGCACTGTGAGAGGGGTGGCAGAGTCCAGTTTGTGCAGCCACAGCAGTACCCAGGCCATCGACTTCAACCTGATGGCACCACACACGTGTGCTTGCTGGGCTGTGCATGTACCTTCCAGGCCATTGCAATGCTTGTGTGCTATCTGGTGTCATACCCATGATGATGTCCTGCCCTGGAGTGCATCACTTGGAGGTGATTGTCCTCACTGGGATGTGTACAGGTGCAGGCAGAACAAGTGCCAGACCAGGCTAGTGCATGAGCCATAGGCCAGGCTTACTGAGGCTGGCTCTCTGTTAGCGTCATCCCATCCTACAGGACTAAGACTTGGAGGCCAAACCTCAGAAAAGAACTGGCTAAAACATGCAGAAGAGAGGACATCATTCTTTACAATAATCCCCAATTAAAATGGGGGGGTTCAGCCAAGTCCTGTATTGGCTACTTAGTTCTCCCCATATCCATGGCAGGGGGCAGTGCTTCTGCCACTCTTAGGGTTGTCTCTTTTATGAAGCTCTGTGTGTAAAGTGGAACCAATTTTAGGGGCTTTTGGGGGGAGATTTATTACTCTGTCTTAAAAGCCAAGTTATATTTTCTTTTAAAGTTCTTTAAGCATGATGAGAGCCTGAGTACTGCAGTTGGTGCATTTAATTACTTGAGCTGAAAATAATCCTGCCATCAGCCCTTTGGCATTGTTTTGCCTCCATTTACTCCAAGGGAATCGTTTGAACCTTAGCACTACCCCACCCCCTGCTGTTTTAGCTAAGCCAGTGTTGGGAGGACAGATGGACCCCAACTGCTTCCCTTTCCCATGTGCCAATGGACCAGCTCTGCATCCCAAACCACCGTGGAAAGGACAAGGTCACCAGGTAACAGCACCAGGCAGATGGGAGCCCTGGCCAGGGTTGTTCTGCACACACAATTTGTCTAATCCTGCTGAAAATGGGGTTTGGGACTATGAAGGAAGAAGACCCAAAAATGTGGTTGTTTTTCCCCCCTTACTGCCCTTTTGCCTTCAGTTTTAAGCATGTTTCATTTCAAGTTTACCAAAAACTGAAGTAGTCCATTACTTGGATAAAGTGGAACAGCAAAACCTGAACCTCAGGCCAAGCATCAACCTCTGGAAGGCTCTTTTCCATTTTGAGCAATTTTAACTCCTGCATCTGCTCAGATACTTACCAGGAAGATCTGGTGATATATCCAAAGCTATAAATTGCAGGAAGAAATACTTTTATTATTTTTAAATATGCAACACCCTTTAGTAGAGGTTTTTGGTTTTTTTCAAGTGAAAGCAAGAATTCCAGCTTATCTGTCTCCAAATTCCCTTTAGAAAGCAAGAATTCCTGCTTATCTGTCTCCAAAGCTGCCTCTGGAATCTCCACAAGGGGTGGGGTTTGAGAAAGCAGGAGGTGTTCACAACTGCAGCACAGACTGCTGCTGCCCAGCCCATTTTTCTTACCTGCACACCCGCCTCTGCTCTGTTTTCACTTGCCAGATACTTCAGTTGATGTATTAGAAATGTATTTCTTATGAGTTCTTTACTGCATCTTTCAGGACAGCCCCCAGATTCCACCCCACCCACAAGCCAGGCTGCCAGTCTTGTGCTGCCCTCCCGTAGGTCATGGTGGAGCAGTTTGCATGTTTACTTGGAGAAAGGCAAGAGAAAGAATAATAATTAAAAAAGAAGAAGATAGCAGTGGCTTACAATTGAGTTTCCAGCTGAAACTCCCCAAAGCTCACTCTCAGCAAAGCAGCTGTAATATTATAAATGAACCTTTATTAAAGACACTTCAATGCCATTTGTTAGACACTTCAATATCTTACACGTTTGTCAATGTACAACATTGTACCAAATTTTCTAATAAATAAATAACTTTGTACACAAAAGTAATACTTCCTCTTTCACATTGCCTCTTAGAAGCAGCAAATTCACATATTTAGTGGAAGTCATAACATTAGGCAGTTACCTTTATTCAGAACTATTATTATCCAATGTTAATGTGGCAAATACGCTTTGTGTCCGCAGTGGTGATGACATTCCCGCCAGCAAATGAGTCCAATCGTTCCCATCCTCCCCCTGTCCCCAGTTCCAACTCTGCTCCCCTTGGCCACTCAGGCTGCAGCATGCCTTTCCCCTCAGTAAAGGGAAAAGCTCTGCTCAGTTTGTAACTTTCTAACCTCCATTTCCTTTGCTTTGCATAAACTTGGCGCTCACTATAGTTAGCCACCAGCCTCAAAGTGCAAATGTGTCAACAGTCAGGAGCTGGTACCTGGCTGAACTGGGCCTCACTTCAGCAAGGGCAGCTGCAGCCACCCAGGCTACAGTGAAGCTCACCAGCAGACAGGTCTTTCCCTGATGGGAGATGGTGGCTCCTCAAGGTAAGGCTGGGCAGGACCAGCTTGCAAGAAAACCAAAGGGGCACCTCACATTACTGCTGGCTGGCACCCCACAGACATGGCAGCACTCCAGCAGAGCCCCAGGTGGTGGGGGCTGAAGAAAATGCTATCTCTCTGCTCTGATGCTTGCATTGAGCCCCTTAGCAAAGGTGGATTTCCACCAGACTCAGCTTCTGTGGAACTGGCATTTGAGTTGCTCCGAATAATAACAATTAAAACAAGTAACAAACCCCCTAATAAACTTTCCCCAAAGTAGTCATCACCAGAGTTAGCAACCTCATGTTAGCAGAACTCAAACTACAAGTAACTGGAAGGGAGTCCTCCATCCACAGGTACCAATAGAAAGCAGCCTTGCTATAAATAAAGAGTGCCCTAGTGAAGTAAGAAGTGACAAAGATCTGACCAATGTGGGTATGTACTTTGCAGGCTATGTAGTTTTCCCCCCATTCATGGATGAACTTAAAAGACCACATGAAAATACTTGGGACACTTCCTTTAACAGAGAGCTTTCAGCCATAAGGGAACGTTTTCCCTTCTAAAAGAGTATTCCGAATGTCCTAGAGCTGCTGCCCGGAGCAGCAGAAGCCACTGGAAGCAGCTATTTTCTGGCTGCAGGCAGGGGCAATGGTGTTCAACAAGACTGCAGTGGAAAAAAAGAGTATCAGATGAATTGAGAGTACAGCTGTCAGCTCCGGAGTGTGACTTGAGTTCTGTTGTCAAAACAGCTCTATGGTTTCAAACCTCCTCCAGAACAGATGGATTTGCTGGGTGTGAGAATGCTTTATACTGGCACAGGCCTCTCCTCACCAGGGGAGGCTGCGTATCCCTATCTGCACCTCCTTCAGGTAAAGCCACTGCCACTTGGCAGGGGAGATGTCTGCATCAGCTCTGCAGGTGATGGGTGCCACAACTGCAGACACCAACAGGTAATAGCTTCTGCTGCCCTGCTCTGGAACAGCACAGTATGAGCCCACCCTGCAGCTCCCTGCATGTGTCAATCCTTCTGGTCAGGACTGCTCCCCAGCCACCACAGCCTTTCTGTCTGGGTGCGCTGGGGCTCTGCACTGTTGCTGAATTATTCAGTGCCTCTTGTGTGGCCCACTCTAACGTATCACATAGTCACAGTTAAACACTAATATTGTATGTATTGCAGAAAAATAATGGAATTTAAGTTCTTCCACCAACAGGAAAAAAAAATCAGGTTGCTCTGTCATTTCTCGTTGCAGGGTTGGTTTTTTCCCCCTACAAACTTCACTTGAAACGGTTGAAGATCTCTGTTGAAATGTGTTTAAGTGCAATAAACTTCAAAATTTCAAAAGGGGAAGGAAATCTGTGCTAAGTAACCCAATCAATACTTGATATAAAGGAACTTCCATTGCAAAGAGGACAATCCCTTTGGAGGGATCTGGCTTTTTAAAGTTCTGCTTATGCATTTAAGGCACCATAATTATTTCTCTCACCAAGTTTAACAGCAACCTGATACTGAAAACAATATTGCCAAACTTGTAAAATTTCACTCAGTTTTCCATGCACTAAAGATTAAAATAGCCTCTGTAAAAGATATAGATATTTTTTAATATATATATATTTATATATGAAAACTCTTATGTACAGTTGTATCAAATACTTTTCTCTTTACACAATAACCCCTTGCATTTATGTGCTTCATATGCAAGTCGACTTTTGAATGCTTCATACTTCTCAGGGAAGTTTTAAACTATGTACAAACAGATGACGCTCGAACAGGAGTTTGTTCCCCATACAAGCTTGTTTCTCATACCTCAGCTGTTTGCCTTTGACAGGTCATCAGTTCAAGATTTGAGGTAGAAGTAAGTAGCCTATATACTGTGTGCAAAAACAACAAAGAAAAGGGAATAACCTCCCCAAAGAATAGTGTGTTTGTCACTTTGCACATGGCAGCCTGTCCTCAGTCCAGAGAGCTGCGCAGTGGCTTCAGCTCTGAGCAGAGCCGCACGGTGTGGCTGTGTAGCCGTGGGACAGGAGAGCCTGTTTCACTTCTGCTTCGCTCTGCAAATCCAGTAGTGCTGGGGACATCTCAGGAAGCACATTCAGTTGCTTTAGGGACCCTCCTGCCGACGAAGCTCGCACCAAATTAAGGTTGTTAAGCTCTGAAGGCTTTGCTGCTGCTGCTGCTGCTTGTGGAAAGCCTGCAAAATCCAAAGGGCTTGCACGATTAGTTGATGCTCAGCCTGCTGGCGCGCATCGTAGAACCAACCCTGCCACTCTCCTTCATGCCCATGAGCTAACTCAAAAAGCTAATGGCAGAAGAGAGGGCACTGCTACAACCCAGACAGTATCAGAGAGAGAGAAAGACATCCCCAAGGAAACGCGTACCATGTGTGTCGGCAAGCAGCGGGCTGGTGGTGCTCACAGCTCTTATTCTGTCGTGGTTGCTGGGGTAGAGGGTCCCGTCTGCTTCCATCCTCTTGCCACTGGCAATCCCGTTGCATGGCTGAGGATGCAGAGGGCTGGTGCCTGCGCCCCTCTTCCTGTCCCGTTCCTTGCTGCTGGGTGTGTTTGGGTAGGGACTCTCCACAGTCTTAAGGCTCTGGGAGTAGCAGTCAGGCTCCGTGGGGTAGATGTGGACGTTCATGCTGTCTGTGCTGCCGCTGCAGTCAGCGCACACAACTGGCAGACTGTAGCCTTGAAGGGAAGATGGCAACAGAGGAGGATTAACCAGCTGGAAGTTGTCAGCAATGATGCATACAGCTTGTGTAAGGAAAAGGCAGCTTGGCTGTGTGAGAATCTCTCACCAATACCAGGGACACTTCTTGGGTTTATACTGGGCTGGCAAGTACCTGCATTTTTCACAACTGGCACTAAAGGTAGTTCCAAGTGCTGGGCTGAGTTGGTTGGTTTGGTTTTAATCCCAAAGAAGCTGTGACTGAATTGGTTTGTTGTTTTTTTTTTTTAAAGCAACTGTGCATTTATTTCCTTTTCTAGACTTTCTAGTCAGAGTAGAAAGAAGTGGAACATCTCTGCACCTGCTTTAAAACACCAAGTTAGTTACCTTCCTTCTTTTGGTGCTGCTGCGCTACAGGGATGACTGTCAGCCACAGACACCTTGTTACTGGCAGTGGTAGCAACAGATGAGCAGAATTGAAAGAGAAAGCAGGAAGGAGCTTCTGAATGCTGGAAGTTAATTTCCTTTCTGCACTACACAACTTTCTGTTATTAAACTTTACAGTTTCTCCCAGGGAGAAATTTTATTTCTCCAGCAGTTTTTCTGTGGATGTTACCATACATCATGAGAGCAGAAAACACACCCTGGGAACAGAAAAGTCTGCGTGGAACACCCAAGGAACTGGCAAAGAGAGGCAGGTGTGGTGCCCAAACCAGCCTTTCCATTTTGAAAACAAAACAACAGCAACTGAGCTTTGAAGTCGACAGCTCCTCTAAAGAGGTGAAAAACTCTAACACTTTCTGCCTGAAAGTGCTCTCACATTTTAGGAACAGCTCAAGCCGAAACACTGACCAGGCAGCTGCAAGGAATGGCTATCATCAGCTTTAGCTGCCTCTTCCTGATGCTTCCTCCAATTCAAACTATCCAAGCTAACAGAGGATCAAAAGCAGCAGGAGAAAGTGAAGTTTCTGTGCCCACACCTGAAAATCATTCTGGTCTGGTTTTTCAGAAGGTAACCATTTCTCACCTTAATACTGCCTGCGAGGAGAGCTTTCTCATCTGCACAGACACAAAATACCTTCCCACATTAATGAGCTTTGTACCTGTCTTATCTGGAACAAGCACTCCATCAGCTGTCTCTTCAGTTTTCCAAGTGTCTCTATTGTAGCCGATACACAGCTTTGGCTGCCTACAGCCTACGTTGGGAGCTTCAACATCTGGACACCTTCCAGGATCGGTTTGACACATACCTGTAACAAATGAACCATCTGGCTAAAGATTACAACATCTGCACTCAGTTCAATGACATACTGCTCTTATTTCTATTGTAAAAGCCCTGAGAGGGAGAAAGACAAGCAAAGAGAAGAGATAACTGTAAGCTGCCATGTAACAATAAACGCTGTAGGACTGCAGGAGCACTGGGAGCTCAGAACTCTTACCTATCCCTCCCTAATGTGCTATGTTTGAATTACTGTAAAATCCCAACGTTTAATTTCCCAGCCTGAAGGGCAGGGACAGGCCCTGCTAATGCATTTTCTAGCAGACCTTAACTCTGGGCAACTCTGGTGCCAAAACACTAATGCAAAATTAGCAAAAAAGTAGTCCTTAGAGCCCGATGGAGCAGCCTGTGAAGCAGGCAAGCAGGCTGCTTGCACGAACGCTGCTGCTGTTGGGAGAGGACAGCTTTGTGAACTCAGGTCCTCCTCCTGCACGAATGCAGTAGGTGGACAATCACACTGTGAAGATCCCTCGGCTAACTCCTAACAAGCAGAGAAGTACTTTGTCCTGTGACTTCTACCTCCTCCTACCCAGCTCAGATGCAGCACTGCAGACAAAAGCAGCGAAGTTGTTCTCACCGTTGCTGTCTATGTGGCCATTTGGCTGGTGGCTCTCCACCCTGACCACCGCTTCCTGCCGCTCAGAAAGGGTCCCTTGTGAAGACAAGTAGCTGGGCACGTCAGGAGGCACAATGGTCTCATCTAGAGCAATGGGAGCAGAGAAACGTCAGTTCCCAACCAGAGATAAAGGCTTCTGTTTCCAGAGGCCTGTAAAACCACATGTTTGAGAGGGACTGGGGACCGGATCTATAACTACTACTTTCCGTAGAGGCTGTGAAAACTGAGCTGCCTACACACTGCATTCCCCTCGGCTGCCCCACTCCCCATTTTTCAAGGCTTCAATCTGTGGCATGTGGAGCTGGTAAAAGCTGTTTCTAGTGCTTGCATTTGCCATAGTCAGTACAAGGTAGGTGGAAGTGTCTCTTCAGAACAGGTAAATGCTTCCTTCTCCCCTGAAACTCAGAGTACGTCATTTGACTCTGTCTTCTACAGTCATAGGTAAAAGACTTCTGGAGAACAGGGTCTGTGAATCACTTAAGCAGGCAAGTAAGTCTCTGCCCCTTAGCTACTCCCCTTGGCTTTCTCCATTTCACATCAGGCAATTCAGTTTCCCATGGCACGCAAAAGCAAGTGAAACCTGACTGTTCGGCACAAAGCTCTAGGTTTCCAGGACTCAAAAAGGGGTCGAAACAAATCCTGCGACACAACAGTGGCCATGTGGCATCCAAGACCTTATCTCTAGCTCAAGTCTTTCAAATCCATGTTGCATGGTATCTAAAGCTAAGTGTGATACAGGAAGGCTGCAAATGCCTGCAGGGTGGGTAAAATCATAATCTGGTTCTTCCATACTTCTGTTAGCTGCATAACACTAAGAGCAGGAAAGTTTTTACTGCAATACTTATTTCAGCACCAAATTATCCACTTTGGACATTGGAAGGAAACAATAAACTACTTCTTTCCCTAAAAATATGAGGGGTATCACTCATCAGCAGAGCTGTAACAGCTCTTACAAGCAACATGGAAAAAGAGATTCCAGCTTCACAGTCCAGTTTCCCAAGTTTTGAATACAAAGCCTTTGAAAATACAGATTCCCAAGAAGTAAGACAGGTTCCCAGCACTGTAGGCATAATCCAGATTGTCTCAGGAGTTATCATGTATGGTCATGGAAAATCAAAGTAGCAAAGCAATGGCTGATACTGCCATGTGGAAAAGACCCTTCTGAAGAACAAGCCAAGGGGAAATGCACCTCTGAATGTGCTTCAACACACTGGTTCCAGCTTTCTGAGCCAAGGGAACCACTGAGATAATCCCACTGCTTTCCTGCTCTGATTTGTGTAGCTGCCTGAGGTGGGAAGCCCAGGGGCACAAAAGGTCAAAGAAAGCCTGAGCAGAAGCCCAGAGCTACCTGTGTTGGTGACGCTGTACTCTTCACTCTTCTTCCTGGTTTGGTAGATGATGCAGACCCAGACCAGAGACGTCAGCACGATGCTGCACACCACGGCAATGGTGATGATCCCCACAGTGGTTCGGTCCTTCCTGCAGCCCAGAGACTGCAGGATGCTGACGTGGCTGTGTGCACGCTCTGTCCCCAGGGTGTTGGACATCTCACAGGTGTATTTCCCAGCATCCTCCAGAACAACATTCCTAACAATCAGCAGCTGGTTGCCAGAGGTGAAGTGATGCCTTTCTGTCACAATCAGTGGCTGGTCACCCTTCAGCCAGGTGATGCGGGGAGTTGGGCTCCCTGTGGCTTTGCACTGAAGAGCCACAGTCTCACCCACAGACACGACATGGTCTTCCAGTGGGTGAATCAAAGAAGGTGTCTCTGCAGGGAAGCAAACAGAAAGGATTTCTTAGGGACAGTGCCACAACAGATTACTTGGAGCGGTACTGAAGGTAATAGAAGTTCCTGCACACAAACACACAGCCGTGCACTCAGGAGCATGGCATCTGCAAACTACAACAGATCTATCAACCACAACCAAGGCCGCACCATAACCAGTTGGCATTAAGTATTCCCAACGCAGAAAGCCCTGAGGACAAGCAGCAAGGGCTGAAAAACAAGAATTGTTCTGTAGGGCAAGAGAGATGGAGTGCAATTTCCTTTTGAAGCCCTTTTCCTAGCCAGCAAATAGAGTGGTTGGAGGGGCTTCCTTGGCAGAAGAGGACACATGAGGCACAGCCTCTTCTCGCTGTTCACAGGGTATTTGTCATTAATTCACTACAGTGACACGACTCAAACCAAACTAATGCAGAGCACTGCCTCTCTCTACCTGCGACCGCTGCAGCTTCAACAGCAGCCTCTTCCAGCTGCCACTGCCAGACCACTTGGTCTCCTGGGGCACTAACGCGCCTTACCCAGCACGGTCAGGGTGGCGTTTGCAAGCACAGAGCCCGCAGAGTTCTGCGCCGTGCAGCTGTAGACCCCCATGTCTTCCAGCTTCACGTCCGTGATGAAGAAGACGTCGTCGTCGGGCATGACGTGCATGCGGCGCTCGCGGGCGGCAGGGAAGTCCGTGCCGCCGTCCTTCTGCCAGGCGATCTGCGGGGTGGGGTGTCCCTCGGCTGCACACTCCAGGCGTGCTGTTGTCCCCGTCCGGCTGGTGAGGTCGTGAGGAGTTTTGAGAAACGAGGGCAACACTGATGATGAAAGAAAAAACATGGAAAAGGATGAGCAATTCCATGGAGAAAACAGCATCTGCTGGGCAGTCCTAACCAATTTCCTTCCCGAGCAGGAGGTGAATATGGTAATTGCCTACACAGGCCAGAGGACAGCAAGCTGCTCCTGCAGGGGGTATCTAATGGCCAGGGACTAACCCTATGTTCCCAGAGCACACACCTGCCTGCAGCACCCAAGATCCATCACTGCTTGGCATCAATGGAGCCAGGATCAAACCTGATTTTCTTCCGCAATTAATCCCAAAAGAAACCACATTATCTCCCCTGCGGAGAACGCAGAGTCTCTGCAGTCCTCCTTTGTATCCTTTTGTAGTTTGATTTTCTTTTGCCCATTTCATGGGGTAAAGACTGTGTCAGAACAGCCAAAGAGAGGTAGCTAAAGCTGTTAAGAACATGCTGAAATGCTTGCCTGGATGGGCAGCGTGCCTGGCACGTGCTCCTCACGTGGCATTTCTCAGCATCCAGTGAGATGCAAGCAGCTGGTATGAGGAGGTAAAGAGCTCCTCAACATCAGGAATGAACCCTCAGGAGAAGCTACCTGCCAAACATGTGTCCCAGAGAACCGTACCAGTTCAGGTTGAGGAAAGAAGTAAGAAAGCAGCTTCCTACTGACCATTGACAGTGAGCCGGGCCTTGTTGGAGTAGGTGGAGCCGAAGTGGTTGGTGATGATGCACTGGTAGCGCCCTTCGTGGGCAAAGGTGACGTGCCGGAGGTGCAGAATCGTGGTGTACTCCATCACCTCGCCCTCCTTGGCCCGCACGTGGGCAAAGTTCTCAATCTCAGCATTGTGCAGCATCTCGTTGTCTTTCTTCCACGCAAACATCATGGGGGAGCTGCTGCTGCTGGCGGCTGAGCAGGTGAAGCGGATGTCCTTCCCCAGCACAGCCACTGTGGTCTCAGGCTGGACGATGATCTGTGGCTTGGGGAAATCATCTAAGAGGGAACAGCAGGCAGAGTTAGTTCTGTGCTATGAGGGAGGACTGGAGCAGGCAAAGACAAATGAGCGTTAGTGGAAGACACTGCGCTGCTGCTGATGCCAGGAAGGCAGCTCGTTCTTGCGCAGCACTCCACATCCAGACGGGCTCCCTACTGCAGATGTGCTACAGAACTCCACTCAGTGGCAGCTCTGAGATCTCATTCCTCTGCTTTCCTCTGTCATCAGTGGACCAAGATGGTCACTTAGTGTCCTCAACGTTCATCTACGAGATGCCTGGCTTTCCTCACAAACACGGCTGAAGCTCAGAAAGGTACTGTGGGCTAAAGAAACGCTCATCTTTGCACAACCCATGCATGAAGAGCAACGCCGAACTTCAAACTTCACCTCCAGGCCTGCATTAGCATAAAGCAGGAGGGAGAGCAGGACATTTAAAGGGCTGCAGATGCCACCTCTAGGGATAAATGCTCATGAGCCAGACAACTGCAGCACTGTCAAAGCAGCTCCATTTGCCTGTCACCTCTCTAGGGTGGAAAGCTTTGCATGCACTCTTCTCTGCCCTGAACACTGTTGGTTTTAGCAAAGTTCCAGGCAGATTAATTTATTAGATTTCTACAAATGGTGTAATTTAATATTTGACTAAGGTTTAATTAAACAGCCAGGCCTCTGGAACCAGGAGTACTAGTGCCTGGAGGACTTGGCAGGCGCCGCAGAAGCAAAGCTGTCTTCGCTTTGTGATGTTGCTGTGGGGATGGAGCCTTCATGCTCTCTTCTTCCAGAACACAGCAAGCCTCCCAGACTCGCTCAGAGAGGCCACCTAGGTAGAGACCTACCACTCTGGGATCAGGAGGGACATGGGACAGCAGCTGCAACAAAGCTTTTGCTCCGTGTTCAATGCAAGTCATGCATTCAACTTAGTTAAATAAGTGTTTCCAAAAGCTCATTTTTCCTTCAGCAAACAGCCATGTGCAGCTCCACCCCAGACCCACACTGGCTGGCTCCACAGCACGAAGTTTGGCTCACCAAAGCAGCCTTTATTTTTGCCCAAAAGCTGGATGTTTGTGCAACATCACTTTGGCCTCCCCACTGATCACTTGCATTTCTTCAGGAGAGAGACAGCAAATGTTTGCTGGGTATGCAGTAAAGCTGCTCTGCAACCACAGCTCAGGTGCAGTCAGATGCAGTGTTTGGGAGAACAGCACTAGTTGCTGTTTAGAAGAAAACAACTGCAGGAGAGAAGGAAGATTACACTGCTGGCTGTGGGTAGGTCCCTGTGTAATGGCTTACTGCCCCCCCCTAAAAGGAGCTGTGAGGGAGAGATTCTCCTTTACTTTTTTTTTTTTTTTTAGCCCATTGTTATTTCCAAGAGGCAGAAAAAATGAGTGAAGAACACAAAGCTACAGAAGCAGCTCTGAACAGTGCAGAATGAAAGAAAAACTCACTATAGCTGTAGCCTTGGTCCTATCAAACCAAGAGGACTGGGGAAGTCTCTGTGCAGCCCCATCTGGAACTGGAGCCCTGAGGAACACACTAGAGGCAAGCAGTGAGCCCTGTGGTTTGAGTGGGAAATTAATTATAGCCAATGACAAATTTTTAAACTGCAGGCTTGGGCTTCCCTTGATCCCAATGAATAACAAAACAAAACAGAAACCCTCTCATAATAACATGGTAGGAGGCAAAGAAAATGTTTCCCAAGTGAGGGCTACCCTTTCCACAACCTCAAAAGACACAGGCAAGACTTACCACACACAAAACTCTCTGGCAGGATGGTAAAAATGCTTTTGCTTTTTAGTGACTCAGGATGGGCGCAGGTGGCCACCACAGAGGACTGCAGCTCCTTCTCAACTAACCACTGGGGCAGCCATTTCAGCTGGCAATCGCAGAGGAAGCTGTCGCTGTTGATGTGGCTGCAGGGAAACAAAACCAAGGGGAGCCTGCTGTGAGTCCTGCACAGATAGAAGGCTGGGAAGTTCACAGCGCTTCCACGTTAGACACGTTCCACCCTCCTACCCAGCATGGGTGCGAGGGAAAAAAAGGACTGTTGTGCTTGAGGCACTAAGGATGTTAAACACATAACACATTTAAACAGCATCTCGTGTCCACAGAGCTACCCCTTCCTGTACTCCAGTCATGCTTCCTAGAGCCTTACAGACCAACTTCCAGAGTTATCCCCAGGAAGAGGAGCAATGCCGTCCCCGGCTTAACTGGGAAGAACTGTGGCAGATGATCTACAAAGGAGACATGCAGCAGAAGCACAAGTCCACAGTAGAGCCCATCCTGCTCCTGTTGCACATCCAATTACCACACTTGCTCCTTCTCTGCCTCTATGCTTTGAGTATCTTTGGTGGAGACTCCATTCAGGACTCCATTACTGAACAGTGCTAGGATGTTCTCACTGTAGGACCTTTAGTTCCCTCAGTGGCCAGCACCAGAGGAGTGAGTGGAGAGGGCCCTGCCTGCCCTCTGGAAGGCGGGATGTTTGCACAGCAGCACCTCCAGGGAGAAGAGGCGAGGCTGACGTTGTGTTTACCGATTAAGAGGAGAAATAACCAACGGTATTTGTGCAAGCCCAGTCAGACAGTTTGGAAAGCAAACCAGAGAAACTCCTCAGCATCCTAACAGTAACTCCGCACTTTGTTAGAAGAGAGCTGTGAAAAAGGGGCAAGGAAACAGGGAGCCTCGGGAATTTTCTGAAAAATACTCTGTCCCCCACTGTGGTTCAGCACAGCCAGTGACAAACTGCAAGGTTACACCAACAGGGAATTCAGACTTTGGTCTGGGTTAGTCCAAGATCCTCAGAACACCCTCAAATGGTTTGATCCCTCACATAGAACATGAGGATGCCTCAGACACTGGGAAAACTGCCACAGAGAGAGAAGTCCTATCCTGCAAGACCACCAGTAGTGCAAGAGCAGGGTACTGGGAGCAGAGCAGAATCCCTGCTCCAGAACTGTGTTGTAAGGTAATGTGAATCATCTCCTATTTTCCTACCTGATAACCTCAGCAAATCCTAAAGTCTGAAACTATAGCCAGGAAAGGGAAAAAGAAGGAAATGGACTCAACAGGGATGAAATGAAGGAATATAAAGATCTGGGTTTCCAAAGTTGTGCACTTGCTGTCCTAGAAAGATGTCCCTAATACATGTGACAACAAACACTGCTGGCTAGTCGGGACAGGTCAGAGACCCCTTAGTATTTAGGACTTAAGTATGAAGCATTCTGCATGTGCTTGTTCCCTACCTGCATGCCACCTTAACTGTATAGGTTCCTTTCACATTAAGTTTGCAGAGGACACCAAGCTAGGAGCAGATGTGGATCTCTTGGAATGTATGAGAGCCTTGCATAGGGACCTTGCCAGGCTGGAGGGGTGGGCAGAGTCCAATGGGATGAGACTGAACAAAGCTAAGTGCAGGGTTCTGCACTTTGGCCACAGCAACCCCAAGCAACACTGCAGGCTGGAGACAGAGTGGCTGAGAGCAGCCAGGCAGAGAGGGACCTGGGGGTGCTGGTAGATGGTAGCTGAAGATGAGGCAGCAGTGTGCCCAGGTGGGCAGCAGAGCCAATGGTGTCCTGGGCTGGATCAGGAACAGTGTGGCCAGCAGGAAAAGGGAGGTTCTTCTGGCCTTGTGCTCAGCATTGGTCAGGCCACAGCTTGAGTGCTGTGTCCAGTTCTGAACTGCTCAATTCAAGAGAGATGTTGAGGTGCTGGAAGGTGTCCAGAGAAGGGCAGCCACACTGGGGAGAAGGCCTGGAGCACAGCCCTGTGAGGAGAGGCTGAGAGAGCTGGGGGTGTGCAGCCTGCAGAAGAGGAGGCTCAGGGCAGACCTCACTGATGTCTGCAGGTACCTGAAGCAAGGCTGTGGCCAGGTGGGGTTGAGCTCTGCTGCCAGGCAACCAGCAACAGAACAAGGGGACACAGTCTCAAGCTGTGCCAGGGGAGGTCTAGGCTGGATGTTAGGAGGAAGATGTTGGCAGAGAGAGTGATTGGCATTGGAATGGGCTGCCCAGGGAGGCGGAGTCACTGTGACTGGAGGTGTTGAAGCAAAGCCTGGATGAGGCACTTAGTGCCACAATCTGGTCAATTAGCTAGGGCTGGGTGGTAGGTTGGACTGGATGATATTGGAGGCTTCTTCCAACCTGGCTGATTCTATGAATATCTGGGATCCCACAAGCTCTTCTCTAGTAAGATCAACTGTTCACCTCAGTTTTGTTTCTAAAGCAAAAGGTGATTAAACAAACAAGGGACATGCAACATTGATCTTATTCATCTCCCAGGCACTGGGATAAAATGTCACTGCCAACCACCATCACCCAATTCCCATTTCCAGCATCAGGAAGAAGAATCTGAACTTGCCCAAATACCAAATAACTGATTTCCTGTTCCACAGGCATTAAACTACTCCGGAGTGTAGCAATGCACTGACAATGGATTAAAAATTTATGGTGGAGGAAAGGAAACCAGGCAAGACTGGAAACAGTGTCTGATAACGATGCAGAGGCCAGCCCAGAGCACAGGCAGCAGCTCTGATAACACAGCCATATTTTTACACCAGAATGCTGGATGACAAGTGGATGCAGTTCAAATGCTGCTTATCACTGTATGTCAACCCTAAACATAGGTACAGCAAAGGAGCAGATGGGCCACTGGGAATTAAATCAGTGGTGTGAAGGAGAGGTGGCTAAGAGCACCAGGGCTGGATTTCCTGAGCAGAGATGAGTAACTGCAGAGGTGAACCTACTGGAAGAATGTGTCCCAGTGATCTAATTTCACTCGCTATTAAACGTTGATGTTCCCCTGACATCGACATCTACTCATGTGCAAAGATACCCTGCAGAGGAGGGCAGAGGGGAGGAGGGAATAAATGAGTGGTAACGTGGAGAGCACCCCACTGGAAACGATGCGCTGCCGCTGCCGGCCAGGGTGAGCAGGGTGCCCGCCTGCCGCGCGGGGTGTGCGCTCCTGGTACTTACAGCTGCCGCAGGCTCTTCATCTTAGCGAAGGCGTCGCCTTGGATGGAGCGGATGGCGTTGTCCCCGAGGTTCCTGCACAACACACCCAAAGGCAGCGTCAGCAAAGGGCTGCTCTGCCTGTGACAAAGCCCCTCCATACATAAGCACCTGATTTGGTAGCTCCTCGCTAGGGCCACTCGCAGCTCACAGAACTGATTTCTCACAAAACACTTTGGCATTGAGTAAGCAGTGCCCAACAACAGTCAGCCGACAAAGCTGATGGGGATAAATCACCAGGTCATTCTTCTCACTGCATTTTCTCAGTCTCAGCTACCTCTGCCATCCATAGCTTAGAAATTCTTCCACCCCCTCGATAACCAAAGATAGTCAGGAATGTTGTATCCCAGGCTAGACCTTCAGTAAACATAAAGAAAGCAAATACTTGCACTAAACGACATCTGAGAAGTTATTTGAAGGTGACTTTGAGAGGATATTGTGTTCGAAGAACACTGCCATGTTTCCACAGGAAGGTATTCATAAAAGCTTCCCCCACAACTGCTGCTCATTACAAAATTTGCTTCTCTTCTGAGAGAAGATAATGTCAGATCCAGGGCTAAAGTTTACTACGTGGAGCACAGGTCAGAAAAGCACTGCTTGCAGAGGAAGAGCTCAGCAGAGCATCAATACGGGAATCCTAATTTGGGAGTGCACCCCCAGTCGGGCAGTCCCTAACCCCTCAGCGTGCTCTCAATGGTCGTAACACTTCACACCATCAACGGGCAGTAAAACATCTAGAGCAAAAATCACAACTACTTTAACTTGTCTTAATTCAGAAAGGAAGTTACTCATGAATCACTGCTGGAGTCATCAGCCCCGGGACACACACACACAAAATTAGACAGCAGCAGCCAAAATTTCCTCCTTGCGCATCGCATTGAGGCAGTTGTGCTGAATGGGGACGTTCAGTGGCTGCACCGTAAGCTGTCACTTGCAGCATGCGTCACTGCCAGAGGCCAGATGAAGGAGGAAGTTGGGGCAAGGGAGGAGGAGAGAGGGCTGCATCTGAAATAGCCTATTTCCATCGTTAGCAGCCTGCGAAGGAGCAATGTGCAAGCCAAGGCAACGCTTCCCCAAGACAAAATGCAAAACGTAAGAGCAGCAGATTTGCCATATGCTCTACAACTTTGTTCCTGGCACAAAAAAAGGCCAAAGTTGAGGCGGACTTATAATGAGAAGGAAGCAGGTGGCCCCCACAAATGGACTGGCTTCTCAGTTTACAAAGACACTATTAAATTGCTAGCAGATCTCTCAAGCAGCTACTTTTGGCAGACCCCCCTTCCCAAACTCTGAGGCATGATGGGTTACTCACAGGTGCTCCAGGGCCTCCAACCCTGAGAACGCTTTCTTGGCCACCGACTTGATCTTGTTTCCAAACAGAGTTCTGCAGTTTCCAAACACCCAGTGCCAGATAAACAGAAAGGAAAATGGGGAGAGAGGGGGCAGAAAAAGAAGGAGCACAATTAGTGTGGCTTTATCTGATATATGCCCTCCGTGCAAGCCCTGGGAAACCTGAACTGCAGGGAGATTAAGAGGGCTGAAGCACACTCGCTTTCCCGCTCCTGAAATCAAACCCTTTTATCTGTATTGGAATTTAATAGTGATGACAGCACAAAAGGCAATGTGCGAGATCATGTAAAAAGGCAGCTTTGCTCCAGTGCTTGCAAACCAGCTTGCTGACTAACAGAAGGTCCCCTCTATTCTTTGCAGGCTGGCTGTGGCTAGGATTAAGTTCAATAACAGTTCAACAAGATTTTGGTCTCTCCCTGCAACACTTTTCATTTCTGACCCCTTCCTATATACTAGGAACAGTAATTTATTCACCGCTGCTTGGCCTGAACGGACATCCACGCACAAGGAGGGCTGTCCCCTAACTGCAGGTCTAAGCAGCAGCTAGCTGAAGAGACTGCTGACTCCCTTCTTGGCCCATCACAAACACAACAGCAAAGTAACATACTGCAATAAATAACAGCAGAGTGGTTAAATTCAGGTGGCAAAAGGAAGAAAAGACAAGGTGACATACAGAGCTTCACGAAGAGTGTGCTTGCATCTGTGACCAGTGCTATGCAGCAGCAAGAGGGGGGCTATCAGCAGGCAGCAGCCAGCTGGAGCAGTCACAGCCCAGCTGCTATGTGCACAGTAACAGTTCTCTATAAATATTGACCAGTGCTGATCGCCCAGGGGCAGGGTCCACACAAAATGGATGGTCCCCTCACCTGTTTTCATACTACATCAACTACTGTCATCCATCAGGAAATGCTTTCCTTCCCCAGGATCTGACTAGGGTTTATCTTCCAGGTGCACCTTTCATCACCACCTGTTTCAGATGGTGTCCAATGCAAGTCATCACTAACACCTCAGGCAAAAAACCTGACACATCTGGTGCTGCATCAGAGTTTTCCTTCAGGATTTTTTCCTTCTCTATAGGGTGCAACCTGTACCTGCACCCCAAAAGCCTCTAAATCTCCCACTGCTTACAGCAGCTAGGGAAAAGAGGCTGAGGTACAAGATGAACAATGTGCAGCCATTGCGTGAGCGAGTACATTTTGCAGGAGCTTCTTAGGGCTTCCCACAAAGTACCTTCCAATGCCTCAGCACTGGCACACAGAAAATTCAGTTTCTGTGTGCATGAAGCAGTGGATGCCACAATGAGTAGGAAGGAAAATTCGGGCTCATCACACTGTTAGGACAGTGAGGACTGAAGTTCTGTCACAATCTGTCCTTGCAGCCTGTTCTCTTCAGAAAGAATGTGGGTGCCTGGGTCTAGGTAACACTTAGATGCTGACTAGGTCCTCACCTGCCTTGAGGGCAGTACTGCTGGATGAGCCGTCACCCTCGTTCTCAGGCAGACAGGAAAGCCACATTATTTCTAGGTCTAGAGAAAAGATCTGTGGCCCCAGAAGCACAAACCATACCATTCTGGAGCAAAGCGCAACCAAGAGCTCTGGTTTGAAGCAAAGCCACCTTGCAGCCTCCACAGTGAGACAGGTGCTTGAAGCCTTTCCTCAGAGACAGAGTTAAACTGGGCACAAGACCACAGCTGAGTGCTCAGAGCTTCGGCCCTCTGATGATGATTTGGTTTGAGGAAAGAATGAAGACAGCTATCAAAGGCATGCTGGGAGCTGATTAAAGGCTCCACACAGCTGCAACCTGCTTTATCCTCAGTCCTCTCCTATATAGCCACGGTGAGCATTGCTGGGCTCCTTGTTTCAAACCCAGGGCATCAGAGGTCTTATTTATCGCACGGGAGTGTTTGGGGCTTTTTGCTCTGAATTAAGTACCCCAAGCACCAAAGGATGTGCACAACCATGGGTGCCATCATTTGGTAAAAGAGATGTTGCATTAATAAAGGCTTTGAAAAATCTATTAGAGTGATTAATATGGTAAATAATTTACTATATGCAAACTCTGCTCCTCTGGCTGCACCCATTCACACTGGTTTCTGCAGACATAGTCCTAAACAACTGGCCTTTGGTAAGTGGAGCTTTCTATTCACTGTTTCCAGTGGGTTTTGGACTTTGAAAATTGGAGGTACAGATTATAGAATCATAGAATCATTTTGGCTGGAAAAGGCCTTTAAGATCATCAAGTCCAACCATTACCTGTTGTATGCATTTACTTATCTGTGCAGAGATAAGCAGAAGTGGGGACGTGAACACACAATGCATACACCACTTGTACAGGCACATGAAATTTTATGGCTACGCATGAGAAATACATAAGGCACAAGTAACAAAGCCATGCCCCAGCAAACTCATTAAAACCATTAAGCCTTTCAAATTTCACCTAACCACATCTCCAGTTCTGCAATGGTTTGAACCCAGTGGCCTCTTTCAAGGGGCTGTGGCACACTGGAATGCAAAGGCAGAGGAATGCAGCTTGGAAGGAGCCTGCTGCAGCCCAGGAAGGCTCCTCTGCCGTCGGTGGAGCCGGGCACAGCCGAGCTCCTCAGTGACTGCACAAGTATAATTACACACCAGGCAGGCAATTCATTAGGAAGCAGCGTTTGCTCCTCCAGACGGTTCTGCACCTGCAATAAGGTCTTGGTCACTGAGTGAGCCATCAAAAAAACCAGTTACATTTAGCAGCTTGAATAATTAGGAAACTTCTTGTTCCCCAGTGATTCCACTGATGCCTTTTATGCTTCGGTGCTTCTCCACTCCCTCTTTTCTTGAAGCAACATTTTAATTTAGGCCTGGTGCTTTCCATCCCGGAGAGCTTCATATATAATTCAGAGAAGGCTAAAGTGGCTGAGTTCCTCACCTCTCAGTTTAACACCTTCATTTCACCCAACAGCCCCCTCGGTGCTAAATCCTTTCAGAGGCTAATCTGAGCCAGATCAAAGGGGAACGGCTTTTAAGGCAATCTCCCTAGAGCTGAGGTGATTATTAATTCATTGGAAAGTCTCCTCTGAAGTGCCCATTTGTTTTTTGTATGCTAATGCATTTAAAGCTGGTTGACAGTTTAAACACAGACCCTAAATCATGCAGTGAAATGTTTGCTGTAAAGGCTGATATTATTAAAAAAAACACCAAAAATCCTGCAACTCACTTTAGCCTCAGGTGAAACTACAAGTTTGGGATTCACATACTGCTGAGCTAAGACAGACCTCAGCAGGTGACCACTTCCAATGTCCCCAGAACGCCTCAAAAAATACAATTCCCTAACCACACATTCTGAAGTGTTTTGTAGTCTTAAGCTCTGGCTGCCCATGAACATTGCCAGCCACCTGTCTGTCCCACAGCAGGTTCACTGTTAGGTACTCAAATCACTCCTGTCTGCGTAAGACAACCTAACCTAGAGGCTCTTCTAGGATACAAAATTTGCTGCAATCTCCCCTCCACAGACTCAGAGCTGGCTGAGTCCACATGTAACAAAACACAAAGGTCGACAGCCTGAAAGAACACAATACTGGCTTCTTGGGACTTGCCCAAGCCTTGCTGCACCCTTTGCTCCTACGGGCTGCCACGGCTGGCCACCTCAACTGTTCCCTCTGCTGGGTGACAAACATCAGACCAGGCCACGGCTTTTTAAAAGCAGCTCTGCCCACAGCTCCAAAAGCACAACCCTGCAGGCTGCCTCTGCTCCCCTCCTTCCTCCTGCTCTTTGCTGTGCCTCCTGGCCTCTGCCTGACCCCCACAACTCATCAGTGCTCATTTCTCCTGGCTGTGAGTCAGTCCTTTTCCTGAACTCTTTCCTTCAAGGTTGTGTCCTCTTGCTCTTTCCCCCCTCTTGTGTTATCTGCACCCAGCATTTCTAACATATCCCAGTCACTTGGCACCGCCACTTCTGCTGCCAGGCCAGTGGCCACATTGGAAGAATGACTTATGGGGAACATCCTGCCGGAGCAGCTTGCTCTCTCTGCTTCCTTCCTCCACTTTCCCTTGTCAAAGCAGCACTACAGACTCCCAGTCCTGCAGCCTGCAAAACCCTCTGGGCAAAGCCTCTGATCCCACTACTCTCCCTGGCTGCTCACTTGGTTTCTTCACACAAACCAAAAGCTTCAGCAACTGCAGCCAAGGATTCTCCCACCCACCACATCTGCTCCTCTGCCTTTTCTTCTAGCAACTCATGGGAAGACTTCCCAACTTCACATGCATAGTGATTTCTTACTGGCCTCTCCCACACTTCTACCTCCCTGCCTAACTCCCCAAGTCCTGAAGTCCCTCTTTGCTTTCTGACTCGCTTTACTCCCAGCTACAACTTGGCTCCCCTTTCCTTGCATCCAGTGACTCCCCTCAATGAAATGCCATCTACATCTGACTTCAAATTCTCCATCTACGCATTACATCTCCACAAATCCTGCCACGGCTCTTCCCACTCCCCCTAGGAGCCTCTAATGAGAGCGTGACAATATACCGCCTGCCAGGATTCATTCCAGCCATCTGCTATCCATCGAGGTACTTTTACTGCACCTCTGGCTGTGCCATCTCAGCATCAGAGACAGCGTGATGGGGGGTGCTGAGAACTTAAACAAAGGCAAGAGGTAATGATTAGAAAGAAGCTTGATTTGTCCCAAGCCATCAGCGGCTCCCGTGACAGGGCTGATTTATATCGCCGGTTTCAAATGGCGTAGGAACAGGCACAGAGCAATGTGAAAACACTTGCGAAGGCCGAGCAAGCTATAAACATTTGCAAAGCGCATGCTTGCCTTAGCTTTCTTTTTATCTCTTTGAGAGCCTATGCCCCATGGTGCCTTTTATTGTCACTGCACATGGAAGCAAGCCCAAAAGATCGCTCTCAGACGGAGTATCCCACAGGAATGATCCTGCTTCAGCCTGCTGCTGTAACAGGAAATGGGCTGACTCTGCTCTTCTGTTTGTTGTTACTTGCTGCATCAATCAGTGAGCGCTCCGCTGCAGACTGCGAGGGGGCTTTTTTCTTGCTCTTTGCTTTTAGGAATGAGAAACAGTTATGCTGAGTCTTCTACAGGGCAACAACTGAAACTTCCCTCTCCTGTGCCTGAACTATGTTGTGTGGCACTGTCTGTTCACGGCTTCAAGGAGCAATCACCACCTCACAGCTGCTTAGAAGTGTCTCACTACTACAACTGCATGCTTGCAGGGAGCCTGCAAAACAACTACCCCTCAAATTAGCTATGGATTTTTATCTTGTTCCAAATGGGCGGAAGGCTGTGTTGGATGGGAGAGACCCACCCCCCCCCACCACATAGGCATGCAACACAACTACTCTGAGGAGCTTCAAACCCAGGGATACTCACAGCTTGTTTAGGTTTTCTAGGCCTGTAAAGGCTCCGTTGGTATCTTCTATTGTGCCTGAGATGTCATTGTGGTCCAGTTCCCTGTGGAGAGGACAGGAGAGAGCTTGTAATCAGTGACTTAGTCCTAGGCTCATCGTTAAAAACAAATGCAAGAAAGTTTGAGAATGCCACAAGAAGAGCTTCCCATTTTCTCCTGACACTTATCACAAAAGGAGTCCTGCAGCAAGACAGCACTAATCACTTTTCCTGCACTGCCCCATGCTGAGATGGTGCATTCCAAAAAGAGCCCTGTTTTTTTCCTAGCTGAAGCCCTCTGAGACAGCAGCAATAGCAGAGAGCTATTTTAACAAGTAGGCTTCAGTCCTCCTCTAACTCCACACAACCAAAGAAAAGGAAGGAACGGGAAACAAAGTCCCCAAAACTAAGCTGCAAGAAACAGCTCTCCTTAAATGCCACTGTCATGAATGAAGATAACTTTGACTGTTCCAGTGCATGCATGTATTTGTCTACAGCTCTATCTTAGGAAGATGACTTGCTGTATTTTCCATGAAGCTGCATTTCATGCTGTCAATGAACTTGAGCTCAAAGCACCACCATCCCCACACGATCCTAACTCTCTGCAAAACCACTTTTTTTTAAGTGTAAGAATTGCTTTTTCAGAGTTAGCTTCTTTTGGCTTTCAAAATGATCATCCATTACAAGAGTCAAAGAAGTCTGAATAAAAGCAAGCACACAGAACAAACACAGGGATCCACAAAAGCTGTTTAAACAGCCTGTTTGAAAATGCTTCCCTCCTAGCCTGCATTCTGGCTAGCCATGAATGCCCAGCAACACGGGCAGAGATTTATCATTTCAAACAGTAAGAAGAAAGAAAACAATAAATAGGCTTTGTTGGTTTTGTTACATCACTCTGATTTAAAACCAACAACAAAGCAAACCTAACCATCCGGATAACCCCCACAACCCTCAGGTGCTCCTTTTGCACCTTTTGAAGATTGTTATCAGAACATTTCCAGTTTAAAAATATTAAGACAAATAAAGGAAGAAAACTCAAAGCCTTCTGCATTTTACAGCATTCCAGACACAGGCATCATAGTGCAGCTCCTGGGCTATGCAGCATGAACACACCACCACCCACAAGAACAGAAATTTACCACCCTCCCCCCCAGTTTCAACAGCTGTCATGGCTTTCCTCAGCCAAAATGGGGCTGAGACTTCTGCTCTTGGTACCGAAGCTGGCTGCAGTCGTTGCCTGTTTCTCAGCTTTGGTGTGGGAACTAAAGATGTGAAGGGAGATGGCCAAAAGCCACAAGTCCTGTCTCTCAGCTGGCTTCAGCATGGGACCTGAATCTCCTGTCCCTAGGGAACCCTGGCCTTAGCCAGCACCATTGTCGGTGTCAGGGGGACTGTAGGTTGATGGATAAAAACTTGACATTGGCATGGGCTGTGGGCACACATAATGCTGCGGTGGCATACGACACAAGTCCAGGAGAGACACTTTGATGTGCTGACATTTTCAGAACTGAGTGGGTCAGGAATAAATACATGCTGCTGGGACTAAGTTTCTACCTCTCCCCTATGGTTGCCAGGGCAATGCCCGTTGTTCTGTTTGTTTTTTAAAGGCAAATCCCTTCTCAGACATTTCTCCTCTTCACTTCCACCACGGGCTACCGGTCTTTGAACCAGCAACGTTTTCCCATGGCAGAGACAGACATGTGGCATCAGTCTGCAGGAGCTCTCTGACACACACTTTTATTAATTGACTGCCACACATTGTGTTTTCTTGAAAAAAGGAAAAGAAAATGGTATTGCTTGTTCATCCAGAGGCAACTCAAAGGTTTAGTGTTAGAAAGGAGGAATAAAAACCTTTTTAACAAATGAGTGAAAATAGAGAGGGGGAAAAAAAGAGTGGGGTATTTTGGCCAAGCTCTCTTTGTATTCGCACTCCCTCTCCCAGCCCCTGTTGCCAATTTCCTATTCTTTCTGGCTGGCTGAGCTTGAATGCCAGCAGCCTTGTTAATCATTGTGCTCCGAGGTCTCTGGGCCTGACCTCTATTTGAATAGCTCCACATTTCAGCAGTTTCACACCCACCAAAGGCTCCCCAACAATACCCCATAATTAAAGCATGCTCGGGTCTTTTTCACCAGGTGCAGGACCCAATAGGCCTTTCTCTTTATTAAATTAGAGCTCGCTCACACACTCCCTCTCAGCCTCCCCCCTCTACCCTAGACATGAAAGAGGCTCCACATCAACTGCAGAGCAAAGAGAGCTACCAGCTCCCCTTCCCCTCCATTTTTCTTTGGAAACCTTTAGTTCCGGTCTTGACAGCTGCCTCAGAGAGGTCCTTTTCTGAATGCCCAGTGGCTGAAAGGCGTTGGCTTAACTTGAAAAAACGGGGTGAAAAAAAGCAAACAAAACCCAAACTCAGTTTCCAGTCACTTCCTTCACTGTGAACTTCAATAAAAGAAAGAGTAAGATGCAAAAAGTACTGTAAAGAAGGGAGATCCCTCTGTTCCCATTGCCTTTCAATTACTCGGGCCACAATGGGCTTCTGAAGAGGAATAAAAGTATCAAAGTGTGGGTTTTGCTTTTGAAGGAAGAATTAAATCAGGCTGAACTCAACCAGCCTGGGAGCATGGTAGCTGCTAGAACATAGGTTGTGAGAACTCTGTGGTGTGTCTGATGAAGGTGCTGAGCCTGCAGCCTCTGTAGATAGGATAGCATGCAGCACTCAGCAGGTAAGATAAGGAAGACAGAGGCAACAAAGCTGCAGGAATGGACAATTCTTGGAGCTGGATTCTGCACTTTCTGATAGTTCAAAGAGAAGCCCAGGCATATTCCAACGTTGAAGCTTAACAGTGCACAACAGCTAGCACCCCAGGAGGGCAGATTGTTCTAGTGGTCTCTAGTAGCCCTAAAATCATTCAAGCTGGTTGCTGAACTAGCAAACTCATCTCCAGTGCTATATTTCCAGGTATTACGTGTGTCGCTGTGCTAGTGACTTAAAAAAACCTCTCTGGTAAAGAGCCACTGCCACCACTGGATGGATCACCACTGGAGCATGTGAAACTTTAACCTTGAGAGTGTGGCAACCTTTCCGTAGTTCATGACAATCAGAGGAACAGAACAAGTCATGACCCAAGGGAGTCTAACTCTGCATTAAAGAGAAAGACTTCTGGTTACTCTCAAGGTACCTGCAGCATCTTCTCTCTTTCATGGCTGTACTCAAGACTGGGTGAAGTTTTAAGTACTGTTAAACCTCTGGTATGATCAGATCCCCGGCCTAACCTCTAATTTTGTTTGTTTGTTTTGCCATTATTTTTGTTTTCTTCTTAACACCACCTTAGCCTAGAATTTTCCATCTGTTATTAAATTAAAAAACCCCAACAGTAAAAGAAGTAACATGATGTAACAATGCTCAATAGCACATTTAGGAGGACGTTCCAATTGCCCAGATTTTCAGCGCACAGCATTATTCCCTTCTCCTCCTGAGTGCAGAATGACCCAACAGAAATGATCCTTTTCTAAGAATTTAAACCAAAGTCAGTATGATAGGAAGAGGAATTCTGCTGTCATCTGAAGGACTGAAATCTCAGGGATTTTTGCTCAGCTGGGCTAGATTCAGAATTACATTCCTGTAATTGTATTCTAGAGGCCTCTGCCCTGAAGGCACCCTGCTGAGCAGTCCAACTGCCATTCTCTTAACCGCCATTACCTGAAAAATACAAGTTCATTTAGATTGAACCTAAATGAACTAATCTAAAATACAAGTTCATTTAGATTGAGGTAAACCAAACAGCTGGTGAAAGACAACAGAGCAGCATGTAGGCAAGTTTGATGATGAGGACTCAAAGCAACTGAGTTGAGCAGAACACACACTGTGGAGGAGAGATAGGTGTTAGCTGACACGAGCTGGGGGCAACTTACAGGACACGTAGGTTTTTGAGTCCCTTGAAAGCACCTTCTGCAATGTGATTGATGGAGTTGTGGCTCAGTCGCAGTACATGCAGTCCCCCGAGGTCTGCCAGGCTTCCCTCATCCAGCCTGCTCAGGTTGTTGTAAGAGAGTATTCTGAGTACAAAAAAAACAAACCACAAAGCAACAGCCCTTGTCAATCCAAATCAGTGGTTTCCAAGTTCCTCTAGAACCAACCAATGCCCACCTCCCACATGCAACTTGCAAGAGGCAAGGTGTACTCGGTGGATACGTAGCAGATTGATTAGGGACTAAGACTGCAGTCTGCAGACGTTTCCATGAGATGCCCACGGGGCAGCCTGGATCACTATATGGGAGCAGGAGCAATTTGGTACCCAGATACAGGGAATCTTCTGTACAGCAACAGAGAGAGGCTCCTCCAGAAGGGAGAGTGAGCAATAACCTAGCACGCACGTGGGCAGTTACGGCGGGGAAGACCTACTTTTTCCCTGCACAGCTAAGTTAGGGGCTGGGAGCATCACCCCTCCTCAGTCCCCAGATGCAGAGGTATCAGGTATCAGTTCTGGTTGTGTTCAATCCTCACTCCCATTTTGGACTCCCTCAGAGGCTAACAAGAGAAAGCAGTCCCCTCCTTCCCCACACACTGTGAGGTGGAGAGCAACACCAAACAGATGGATTCTGAAGTTCACAGGCACTTGGCAGGGGCCAGACTTCTGCGCTCAGGAGGTGTCTTATCGCTCTGCAGTTGTGCAGAGAAAGCCCCAGGCGTCTGGGCGTGGGTGTCTCCACAGCCTGCTCCACCCCAGTCGAGAGCCAAAAGCATTTCACCACAAGGCAATTGAACGCTTCCTTCCCTGAACAGGAAGGAGGTATCTGTTGCAAACCAGCCACCTTCCCTCCTGCTTCCCTCGGTCAAGGAGTGTACAGCCTACTCGAAATCTTCTCCACTCACAGGTGACTAATATTGGAGGGATGGGGTTTTATCACATTTTTTCTTTCAGCTCTGTATTATCTCTCTGTTCTGAGGTTATTTTTTTAAGCACTACTCCTGTTGTAGTTTGGAAAGCAGTAGAAAGCAAGCTGTATTTTTCTTTTCCAGTCAAGGTGCAGATAAGGCTTCTGAGATCTGGCACCAAAGGGGAGGCCATGGGATGCTACAAGTCACTGCAAACACCTTACACACAGTGCAATCACCTTCTATAAAAGCACTCAATCTGCAGTGCTGCTGACATGGAAGGCCAACTTGGCTTATCAAATGAGGAAGATCTCCTAGGGTAGCAGCAGACAGTCACTGGTCAGTGATCTTCAGTCTGAAGTATTGATCCACAGCTCCCTTTGATCTCTGGACATTACAGCAGCTGGGTAAGCCCTGCAGGTCAGCATAACCAGCAATAGCCTCAGGTTTAAGCTGCCTGCACGCTGTGTGGAATAAAAAAGTGGACATTGCGGGGCGTAAAAAGCTACATGCCACTACCTGTATTTTCTCAAACATATCTCTTTGCAGAGGGCAATTGCATAGGATTTTCAACCACAGCTTAGTGACCCAGGAGCGTAAGTCACTTCAAAAACTGGCAGGGTTTAGGCTACCAAACTTTTCAAACAGTGGAGCTATGCAGCTTTAAACAAGCACTGAAATCCCTTTTTGTGCAGACAACAACAAAAAAAAATCATCTCACTGAGTTCCAAACCTCCAAATTCTTCTTCTATTACTGCCTGTTAATGAATCTGCTTTAAAATGTGTCTAGGGCTTGCATGAAAGTCACTGCAAAGCCAAAACCTAAGTCAAAACAGACCCACAGTCTGAAGCGCTGAGACTGTCGCTCGCTTGGCAAATGAGCTCTCTATCTTTTGGTTGTGTGAGTGGGCAGAGAGCAAGCTTTGGAAACAATTCAGCAAAGATTAGTGAGTTTGAAGAGGGTATGGGACAACACAGTCATTCCTGAAGAAGTGGTAGTGCTAGTTATGAAGAACTGGCATCCTGTCAAAATTATGTCCTCACCTGCGATTAAAGAATTTGGCTTTAAAAAACAAACTACCCCAAAATCCTGTTCAAAAGTAATCCTAAACCTGGCTGAGACAAAAACAAATAGTTCCTTTTGAGTCTACAGAGAAGAGTTCCTGCCACAACTGGTGAAGGCATGTTCCCCCTGCTCGTGCTGACGTCACCCCAAGATGGACAAGCAACAGCAGTTTTCAGAGGACTCCTTGAATGCCTGCAACCAGGGGGAAGGTTTCAGGAGCTAAAGCACCTGGCAGTGCTTTCCTTCAACACGTAAGGGTTCTGCTTCCTGCCAGTGGGACAGGCTGGTTTGCAGCCCAATGTGTTCCCCTCCTCAGCAGCTTGGATTCTCTGGGCTGAGAGCAGGCAGCAGAGCCCTGCTGCTCCCCCCAGCCTGCCATCTCTCTAGCAGTGAGAAACCACTGGAACTAAAGAGCACCAAGGTTTGCCTGCACAGCCCTTCTGACCTGGCCAGGCAGTGAGTGGGAGCACAGCACACAGATACATCCTGAAAGTGTTAGCAAACGGGTTAACCAGAAACCTGTCGTGCAGCTGAGGCTCCCGCTGCCAGCCACTTCTGGATCAGCTACATCCAACGTTTTTAATTCCCACCCACCAAACCATAGGTAAGAAGTGAAAAGAAAGCCCCAGCAGGCCAGTCATCATTTATTTCTGATGAAATCATCCTATGCTCCCACGGTGGAACCTTCCGTGATGGTGATGGCCTAGCACCTGACCAATGAATACAATTGGCCCTTTCTCGTGTCCATTACAAGGCAAGAGCTCTCTTTCCTTGCTAGCTTTTGCATCAGAGGAAAGCCTTGGGGTGAGCAAGGAACAAAACCCAAACATTCAAAGTGCAGAGGCAGGTGTACCCAGCGCTTCCTTTCCTCACCCTTCAATTTCAGAGCAGACCTCTCCCACAGGTACTCTCTGGCTGTGGGAGTTTCAGTCAGGTGTATCTGATGGCTCCCTGCAGCGGCTTTACCCTAAAGGCAACACCTGCCTGTGCTGTTTTGCAGAGGTGTGTGCTAACACCCACATAATCACCTTTCGGATCTCAGGTGATGTCGTCTCTGGCCTCACACTCCATCACGATCCTGTTTGTCAGGCTCAGCACACCTCAGTGGCTCCTACCACCTCCTACCACCAAGCTCTTTCCAAATCTACCCTACTCTGCACCAAAGCTAGTGAGTTCTGCAGTTGCTGGGAGATGATGGTCACTAAGCTAGGACAGCTCAGCTTTAGCAGTACCTGCTGGCAAAAGAACCCAACCCATAGCTGACAAAGAAAGGACTGAGCATGACACACAACCTCCCATCTAAACCTCAAGGGTTTGCAAAGACTGCCAGGCAGAAAAGACAAGTGCAGTTCTGCCAACAAGACTTGTGACATTTGCTCTGCAGGATGTAGACGGAGCTCACCCACCCCACTTGAACCCAGGCTGAAATAAAGCTGCAGCAATGGCACCAGATCAGGTCCCCGAGGGCAGGAAGCTCCCAGAGTTGTGCTGCTAACACAGTGCAATGATTTGAATCTGTCCATTCTAGGGTTCTAAATGCAAGTGGCTTGGGGAGGCAGATTCCCCTTTTTTGACATTTCAGATTTAAGCAGACCACAGGAGGAGCAAGATGCCAGTTCCGATCTGTTGTCTTGAAGATTTCTCCATTGACGGTGCCTTAACTTAGTAAAATATCACTTGATCTGCACGTGAAGGAACTGTAGCTGTCTACAGAACTGTGGCAAGCAGAGCTGCCCTTTAGGCACGGGCAGCTTCACAGCAGTTTGAAAAGTTAGGTAATCAAAGAGTAACATACCTATTTAACTGAAAGAGAAAGCAGAATACTTCCTTGTGCCATCCAAACCCACATCTGAATGAGGAGTTTAGGCTAGTCACTGGGCTAACACATTCGTTCTATAGCTTCTAAGCTGAAAGGCATGACATCTGTCATGTCTACCTCTCTCTTAAGCCACATTCCAAAAGAGCAGGTACTCATACCTTGGTAGACAGATACTGACCTTTAGTCTGAGTCCTGAATGAGACCTCTGAAAGCAGGAGGCTCCTTTACCCTACTGCTTTTTGGTGGCTAGGAGAATCCCTAACAACGTTTAACAGGAAGTTTCCAAGCACCAGGCAGAATGAATTCCAGTCCCACTGACCACGTGTCAAGTCGCCAAAGGAAGCCAGTGAATCTTTCCACAGTCCCACCACGGGGATGACAGCTACTTCTGTGCACACTGCAAGCACCCGTGTGAATCTCTTCAAAAAGGCATTAGGCAGTGCCACAGACTCAAAAGACACCCTTGTGGGGCTGTCCTCACCAGCAAGGCTTTCTGTCATTTATCAAAGAGACTATATTCACAGCTGGAAATCTCAGGAGAGCAAAATCAATGTATTTACTTTTCACAGCTGAGCCCCACAGGAAGGGCAGTGTCAACAGGGGAAAGAAGAGGAACTGTCTTTAAAGGCCAAATCTCTGCTGGTTAAAAACATGACTACTCTTTGTAAATACAGGAGGTAAAGCAGAGCTTCCTTCAGGCTGCACACTCACTACATGGCAAGCCATGCATGTTTTGCACCTACCTAGCTAAAAGGTGTTGGCAAGCTCTCACAAACTCTCCAGGTCTTTTGGTACTCCATACTTCTAAGGGCTTCCAGTCTTTGTTTTCGGTACAAACTACTTTAATCAGGTGCATCACAAATAACAAGGGCATCACCCAGGAGGCTGCAGTCCCTGCATTTCTAAGGGTTAATATAGCAGGAACCATAAGCTGTGTGATAGGGAATAATCCTTAACCCCCTTTCCTGCCATTGACACACTACTATCAAATCTTTTCAAGGTCCTTTCCAACCCCTGATGTTCTGTGATTCTGTGAAACATGCCCAATCAGCCACAAAAGAAACCAACTTACAGCTCATGCAACTTCTGACAGAAGCTCCAGCCATCAGGGTCGATGCGGGATATGGAGTTGTTGCTGAGGTGAAGCTGGTGCAGAGATGAAAGGCCATAGAGAGAGCCACTGTTCACTTCTGTCAGGCTGTTGTACTCCAGGTGGCTGCAGAGAAAAAGCAGAATGAATTGACAGAGAAGCAGCACTCGTCAAATGCTGAAGGATTTCCAACAGTGACTGAGATTTCAGCCATTCCTATGGACCTTTCCATCTTGTGTGGATGTGTGCATGTGCGGGCACTTCTTGTGCAGTGAAGGACAGAAGTTCAAGAATGACACAAAGGAAAGGCCCAGTGTGAGCTGTGACTGCAGAGGTATGACCTGCTGCAAGTAAACTAGGCTTACAGCACCTCATGCAAGTTTGTATTTGCAGTCTCAGCTGTGTGACAGCAGCATCCAAAAGCATGCTGTCTCGATCACTTGTGACTAGGCAAACACACCTGAAAGCAAACCGTGCTGGAAGCTTCCAGCATTCCTCTGCAGTGACTATCCAATTTGTTCTCTCACATGGAAAGAACACATCATTGAGCCAGGCCAGCTTCACTTCTAGGTATCCCAAAGGGCAGAACAATCAGGTCTGCAACACCAAGATTCCACGTATCAATCAACACAAATTTCAGAGGCCAGATGAGCTTTCACTTGAAGACCAACTGGGCTCTTACTGAGCTTTCAAACTGCCAAACTTTCAAAGGAATGCTGCCCCAGCTCAGAAAATAGTAAAGCTTGGAAGCTTGTAAAACCTGCTAAAGCAACCAGCCTCAGCAAACTGCCCACTGAACAGATGCTGCTGTGGCACGGTCGAGTTCTGCGCATGTAGGCCCGGCACAGGTGCCCACAGGTGTCTGATGGGATGCTAAACCGCAGAGGAGATAAGGGCAGGCGAAGGGCAAAGAGCCTACTGCTCTGACTTACAGAGTGTGCATCTTGGCCAGGCCCCAGAAGGCGCCATCGGTCAGCTTGCTGATGTTGTTGCGCTGCAGTTTCAGCACTTCCAGGCTGTCCAGCCCCTGGAACGTCAGGCCTTCGATCAGGCGGATGCGATTCCGGTTCAGCTCCCTAAAAATCACCAAGGCCATAGGAGTTGATTAAAGCTCCATCCTTTCTCACCAGATCAGCTGTGCAGCACACAATGGGGACAGCAATGCCAACAGCTCCTCTGTCAACGGTTCCCAGGAGACAGCAGAAGCCACCGGAAACTTTCAATCCCAGAGCCAGCCAGGGAAGTCAGCTGGGTGTGATTGCTTAAATAAACTCACCCTGGGACAGACTTTCACTGCAGAGAAACAACAGGCAGTGCTGCAGTCCCTCCTCTCTCTGCATTTCTTCCATGCCATTTATTCTTTTCATCAGTTTCTACACTTCCTCCTCTCCCAGGCAGAGGCACCACTTGAACCAATACAGTTAAACCTCCACACTGTTCCCTTACAACCCATCCTTTTCACAGGATTTGTGACTGCCCTGTAAAAACCTGCTCTGAGAAAAGCAGCTACCCCAAGAACGGGGAGCCCAAGAGGCAGTTCTGTGGCTAAGTTGGAAAGAGAAGCTTTCCATTCCCCTGACAATTTCACGTATTCTAAGAAACCAACAGAGTGACAAAAGATGTCGCAAGGCAGTCTCAGTATTTTGTATATACAAAGATCCAATTTCTTTTTTCCTCCCTGGGTGGGGAGGGACTCCTAAATTTTGGAAATAGCTCTTATTTGAATACCGTGACGAACGGCTTCAGAGCCTGCTTTGCCAACCAACTTTACCGCTTCCTTCACCCAGACAGACCAGGTGAAAACCCAGTTCCATAAAGTTAGTGGGAAACTTCATCTACACTGCACTCCAGAGCTGCAGACAGAGCTTTTCAAATGAGTACCTTTCTGCACATGCAAGACTAATCCAAGGGAAGCTCCCTGTTGAAGAAAAAGGTGGAGGCTGCATCATCAGAACTTGTTTTGGAAGAGATGAGGAAGCTGTAGACACTTTAAGCCTACTTCTCAACTCTCTAAAAAAAACAATGCTGAACTTGCACTCCACTTGAGTGTAATTAAAGTAAGCAATTACAAAGCTTGCAGGCTTAAAGACTCTTGCCTTACCGCACTTCCTAGGCTATTACTGAATTACACTTTGCCAGAAGAGGACACGCATGCAAATTCTACAACACATAAGTCTGTGTAACTTGCAGTTCATTCATATTTGTCTATAGGGTTAAACAACCAGCTGTGAGACTGTCCTTAGGAGCAGCAATTACTCCAGCTCTCAGTGAAAGCTGTGTTCCTAAGCAGAATTGACTCATATTATTATCACAGTTTTGCACATGACTCAGACAACCACTTCCAACCGAGAGGCTACAGACTTTCAAGATGCATATGCTATTGTGTCACACTCTTCAATTCCAAATCGGCTATAAAGCCTACACATATGCAGGCACAAGTGCACAACTAATCCTCAGACGCATCTTGGCTTAAGTATTTGTCTCTCAGTCAAAAGGTTGCCATTTAGAGGTGTCAGTTCCAACAGCTTTGGTGGACTTCATGTTAACACAGAGGTTGACCTTTCGCCTATCAAATTTGATGGAATGACTGCAGCAGGCCTCAGGCTGGGCCAGTTTCTCTAACAGCAGCCAAGAGGAAAAGCTAAGCCGTTAGCGCTACTACTTTACACATAACATATATTTAGAGCTGTAGATGCCTGTGTGTCCTCACACAGCTCCTGCCATACGGACCACAGGCAGGACAGCAATGCTGTGTCAACTCATCTGGAGTGTTCTTTTCTCTGCCCAAGTATCACCATGCACTTTAACAGTCTTCTGTTGTTACTTTTTTATTACCACCTCAAGATACTTGTGTGGTCTTGACAGATTAAGGTGGTAGCTAAGCTCTGTCGCTCGCAACAGAAGCATCTTCCAAACTGCTCTTGCACCAGACACCAGCAGCTTTCAAGGGACTGGATTTGTCTTATATTGTTGAGGGCACAAGATGCCGACGTCTGCTGCAGTACCCCTCCCTTCCCACCTGATCAGCAGGATGGCCTGAAAAGCCCATAGTTACCCCAGAGGGTTTCACCAGGTGCTGGCAGAGGACTACAGCAGTGTATTCTAAATTTTATAGACAGCAGGTGAGGAAGAGTGACATTGGCTGTGTATATCCTCAAGGACATTTTGTCTCCATAAAGTGTGGCTGAGCTTAATTAAAAGTGCACATTTCTACTCACAGTTGTATTAGCCTGGGTAGCCTGAATGCCTTGACAGGAAGCTGAGTGATCCTGTTTTTACTCAGACGAAGTGTTAGCAGAGACCGTGACAGACTATCAAAAGCACCAGGCTCCAGGGTGCTGATTCTGTTGCTCCCCAGGTAGCTGCAATAAATCAGGGCAGAAAAATGAACAGTTCAGTCAGAAATCTCCTTTCATCAGTATTTAGCTGGTCTCTAGGCAGGCTGGTGAAATTACAGAGGTGGCTTCAGATCAGGGGGATTTCTGGCTGCACGTAAAGCTCAGTGCCCTCCCCAGAGCCATGTGGCAAACGCAGAGAACAGATGCACACCTCCCAGGGGTTCCTTGATACTCTCCTACTTCAGCAAGGCAATTAGGAGTGGAAGGCAGAAACTGGAGAACATGCCAATGCAGGATGGTTCTATTCATTCCCCATTTTCACCTCAGAATCTCTCCCAGGGTCTTTTCTTACTTGGACCCTAGCCTTAGCCAGAGAGGCTGGATTTACTGGACAGCTGGCAAACACCACCTTCTTATATTTGAGGGCAAAAATTAAGGTGCAAACTTTAACACATGCAGATTACCTACACATCTTCAAAGGTACCTAAACCAGATTATTTTATGTTTCCCCACACAGGCAAACATTTCTTTTGGGAGGGTGTTACTCTAAGACTCTGCTTTTCTTTCAATAACCAACAAGTGCTTTCAGTAGCCACTCCAGTGATGAAATCAGACATTCTTCCTTCTTTCAGATGCAGCACATACACTTCCTACCGGGGAAGAGACAGAGATCTGCTGCAGACAATTAGTCTGGTTTCTAGCTGTTAAAGACATCCACACCTGAAGGATACCTTTTCTCTTTTGTAATATTCTTATGCAACGCAGTAACAGCCTGCATTCTTTACTGATACATCAGAAAGCAACAAGATAGAGCTCGAAAAATAACCTGACAGTAGGAACAACCTGCTGCCTTCTAACTCCCACTTGCTCCTCAGATCACCAGGAGTAATCCCGCATTTTGCATGTTCATTCCCTCTCTTTTTTCTTTAAAGGAGGTTTGAGGCCCATTTCTCTGCTGTGGTAACTCAACAAAAGCTGTTCCCAACAAGAAAAACTCACAGCTCCTTTATGTGGAGTCCCTGTGGAAAGCAGCCGTTTCGGATTTCTGTGATGTCATTGAAACTCAGGTCCAAGGTTTCCAAGGTAACGTAGGGCTTCAGCTGACTTGCTTCAATGCTACGGATCCTGTTGTGATGCCTGGAACAGCCAGGAGGAGAAACAGAGACCATTTACTTCTCTTAAAAAAACAGAAAGTATATCCAAGGCTGCAGCAGACCCACGGGCTGGCCCCTGAGTTCGTACACTCAGGATTACAACAGTGCTCCTGCAACAGCTGTCTGAGCAAAAACCCACACCAGAGACCTTCCCTACCTTCCCTAACCCACATGCTCTTCCTAAGGCTAGAGACGACTCACAGACATTTGCCAGCGTCCAGATGCTTTTTTCTGGTATAGTACAAGACTTTTCACTTCTATAGGACTATGGACTCAATTAGTTTTTCTTCTGCTAATTTGGGCTCGGTTCCCTACAAGCCAGCATGGCCAGAATGGATTTGTTACGTGGAGGGAATGTAAAGTTGGACTCTAACCCCACAAGCAAGGAACGCAGATTGATGGTTTAAGCAACCTGCCACTGTTTTACACCAAGTATGGCATCTGCAGAGCAGGAACCACTAAGATCTCAGTAAAAGTTTCATAGAATCAACCAGGTTGGAAGTTTCCTTAATTCCTACAGGTTATTATGAAAACTTCCAGCTTTGGACTCTTACAATGATTTGTGAGGCACAGAAGCACTAGGAGAGGGCTTGGAAATGTTTCTTCATCTTCTGCTACCTTTGTCCCACTGTGCGGCTGGGACACCTCTGCAGTGCCAGTGCTCTGCCCAAGCACCAGCTGCAGGCTCAGATGCTCTAACAGTCACCTGCATCTGCTGTCTGACCAGCACCAGTCTGAAAGGTACAGTCTAGTGCTCTTCTTTAAAGGTGCTGCAAGCTGTCCTCAGGGTCTCCACAGCCACTGAACAGTTAAATGCCTTTAGACTGAATCTGTACTCAAGGTTTAACTAAAAAATCCCCCAAATCCTTTCCTCTGACTCTTGTCTGGCCTGAATCAGTAGAGAACAGTAATCAATTAAAAAAATCCACCATGTATTAGTCAGGAGAAGCAGAGCAGACCCTGATGTGCATGTAGACCAGTCACTGGCCTTACTGCCAGGCTGAGCTGCCCCACACAGAGGTGCTCACCAGACATGTGAGAACTTACTGAACAGTAAGAGATAGGAGAGGGAGCTGACAAGTACTGTGCCTTAATCCAGCAGCTACCCACTGAGCAATCAGAAGAGGATACAGCAGTCAGTAAGAGCACTCTTACATGCAAACCAGCACAGCCCAGCACAACCCAGCCCAGCAATCCTGACACAGCATCAGCTCTCTGAAATGAAAAGCTGTCTGAAGAGCTGACCACAGCCTTCTAAAGCACTGAAGTTGATGGGTGTCTAGAAGGCCACCATCTCCAGCTTTGGACTCACTTCAGGCTCTGCCAGGAGTTCAGGCAAGCTCTCCTCAAAGAAAAACTCTCTCCCCAAAAGAAAATATCAGTAACATGTAATGAGAGACCTGCTCCACATGCTCTGATCCTCTCCTTTACCTTCCCTGTTACTAAAAGCAGATAGTTTCACTACCACATTTGTTGATGTCTGTAGTGGGAAGCCCTAGAACAACTTAGTTGCTAGAGGCTCACCTTTTAACCAACCAGCACATCATTCTCACACTGGGGAAACAGTTGCAGAAATGCTGCCCTGACTGAAGAATTTAAATACTCCTTGATTGTTTCAGTGCAGGCTTGCAAAACAGTCGGAACAAATCTTGCACCTCTACAGCAGTGTGATGATAGGATGATGCAAAAATCATAGGATCATAGAACCAACCAGGTTGGAAGAGACCTCCAAGCTCAGCCAGTCCAACCTAGCACCCAGCCCTGGCCAATCATCCAGACCATGGCACTAAGTGCCTCATCCAGGCTTTTCTTGAACACCTCCACGGACAGTGACTCCACCACCTCCCTGGGCAACTAAGAAGATCAAAAGACAGCCATAACTTGCTTTCCTGAGCTGGTTATCCCATGGGTTTCTATAACCACAAACTATAAAAGGCAGTGGTAGGGCTACTAACCAAGTAATCAACATTCAGTTACGTCAGGGAATACAGACTGTATTTTCACATCTATGTACATAGTGGAACTGAGGTCCAGTGAATCTATACTATGATGAGACTAAAAGACAGGAAAATTCACTTATACCCCCAGTTTTGTGGTCCCCATAAACCGAACACGTGGAAGATGAAGATTTCTTTTCCCCAAGGACTAGCTTCTTTTGCAATGAGCTTGTTTAGTAGAATAAGCAAATTCAAAAGCTTCACTCTTTTTTCCCTCTCCTCAGAAGAGAGTCTATTAAATGTGTGTGCAACTCCTGATTCAGGAAAGGACCTCAATACAGCCACAACTTAAAGCACGTTTTCTGGAGCTCTCCTGAAGCAGAGACTGCTGAGTTCAACTCTGATCTCATTCAGGCTGTGATGGCTGAGATGAATCTGGCCTTAAATTAACAGGAAATGAAGGCTTGTACAAATGAAGGCAGAGAATCTATAAATTACCTGACAATCCCTGTGCAGAGCAGCTAAATCTGCAAGGGACTGAAAGCACAGAGAGATTTTGGACATGAAGTGCTCTTCAGAAGCCAATGTTGTTTTTTTCTTTTAGTATTAATATTTTTATGCTTTGGTTGCTCAACATATATCCACAGGCTGCTCGCCTGCCAGATCTCCCAGCCCGTCCCAGAAGGCAGACTTTGAGAAGGGAAGAAAAGGACAGGAAAGATTTGTTTCGTTTGAGCCATGTTAGTAGTTTCCAGGTGACTTCTGTCCGTTTGCCTCTTGCTTTTCATGTGCTACAGCTGGCAGATTAGATGGATGCATTATTTCACACAGGAAAAAAACCAGCCTCCTTTCTCTCCCTCTCTCTGTCTCCTTCAAACATGGGTTGACTCCAAATGCAGCTCTCGGCTCAAAACACGATCCACAGCCAGAAGCAGCTGGGGAATGTCAGACAGCTTGCTGCAAAGCACTGCAGCCTCTCAAAGCACTGCACTTCAAACAAAACCAGCCCGGCTGCCTTCTCCTATCCACAGCATGCGAGCTGAACACAACATCGGCCAAGCCTTTAACCAGCGCTGATTACGCTGGAGTCTCGCAGTAAGAGCTGGGATAGGATTTAACCCCTCCTGTTATTACTTGGGTCCTTTCAGCTCGCCTTTCTTCCTGATCCCATCACCAGTGGTTTACAAAAAAATGACCAGTGACATTAGGACTTTACCACTCCCCTCAGCAGTGACTGGAAGAGGCTTGGATTTCTCCCAACCAGCTCCTTAGTTTACACTTGATTGGCTTCAAAGGCGACAGATCAGATTTTAGTACCAACTGCCGAAACTGGGCTTTAAAGCACAAATTATCAGAGCTTCCACAACTGATTTGCCTCCAGGTGTCTTTTCCTCTCCCCACTACTTAGGTATCGCAGCTTGGAAAGAGCTTTCCCTGTCTGACTTCAGCCAGTGTTACCTCAAGAGTATACAATGACAGGGCTTCAGTGTGAGACTGTGCAATTAGAGCCCAGAGTGAGAGCCAAGTCTCTTAGTTTCTATTCCAAGCTCTGGCAAATACTCATCTGCCTTAGGCAAGTTTCTTAACCCTTCTCTACCTCTGGTTTACCAATCTGTGTGTGAGTGTAATACCAGATTAGGACGATGCAGGAGTGACTGCATGATGCAGTGTTCCAGTGGGAACAAAAGCAGCTCAAGTGAAAAAGAAATCATAAGAACTAAAGCGTCCATCCAAGGCCCTTTAGGTTTTAACATGAGAGGATCTGGCTACAAAAGTTGAACTTCCCAGTTCATATCCAACCTCATTTCCAGAGACACTCCATTTGCAGCTAACACAGATCTTGAACTATAACGTCTTAGTGCCAAACCAAGGTAACTGCAAGTCAGTCATGGATTGCTTTTGCACTCGTAGCTGCACACATGGGGCACTTGTTCAGCAACTCCTTCACCCTTAGCACCAGCTACAGCTGCAAACAAAAAATGGAGACCTGAGGGAAGCCACCCCCCAGCCACTGTTGCTTAACCCACCCATACCACAGCTCAACACCCTGTGAGGGAGCACAGCCTCACAGCCCCTGCACTTCGCAATACTCATGAATAGATCCCTCGGGATTCCAAGAGATTTGGATTAACCTCAGCCATCTATTTGCTGAGCCAAGCCTGTCAGGACCACGTCAGGAAGTCAATAGGCTGCTGTGAGAGAGAAAAACAAGCAAAATGTTTCAGGGAAGCCAAAGTGTGTTTGGGTTTGCTCTAAGTCAGTCGAGAGCTGAAGGGGGTGGCAGGAAAACAACAGGTGGCACAAAGTCAAAAGCTTGCAGCATTTCCAGGAATCTCAGCTTGTATTTTAAAGGTAAAGTTATGCTTTAATCCCAGTGGGTTTCCTCCTCTGAAGTGTCTTCGTGAATACTTATTTGATAAACAGTCTGTGAAACATTTTCCACTAGACCTAATAGGAGAAAAATTCCCCTTGCCCTCCGCAGCAAGCCTGTCCTTTGGAAAACACTAATCAGTTTAATTTAGACCACGGCTTCAAACTACTCGTGTGAAATCGATGCAGAGAGCAGAGCAAACCCCCTCCCTTTGTTGTTCCAGCCACATTCGCTACCCCTCAGCAGCTGCCCATTAGAAAGCTGACAGCGGAAAAATCAAAGCAAGCAGACCCTCAGATGGGCTTTGGCTGGACTGATTTAAATACAATCAGCACAAACCCTCCTGCTTTACACAAAGCTTGAATTAAGGCTGCCTTGGCTGCTCAGAGTCTGCAGCGCAAATGTTTGGTGTGAAGTGAGGCTAAAGGCAGAAGAAGTCACATGCTTGGCCTTCATGTAGTGTCAGTTTACAGAGCTGGCTGGGACCACCGAGAGGGGAAAAAAAGCGACCTGTAATACAGCAAACCTATTAAACCAGCACCTGTTATAGGCATCAGAAATAAAACCAAGCTTCAAAAGAGAGGCTCCACACCTTGAGTAGGTTCTATTAATATGCCAGCACATTTTCAACATTAGCATATGAGGGAGATCACAAGACTGGAGAGATTAAAAACTTCAGGGATTGGTTAATAGTTCCATACAGGGAAAGCACTGAAGAAACTAAATGCTGGAGCCAGAAAGAGTTATGAGGTTTCCTACTGAAGGACAGGCAAGGTTTGGTGTCCAAGACAGACCATGCAGAGACAGCAAGATCAAAGGCACTGTAAGAGGAGACAAATCACATACACCATGACTAACCAGTGCCTGGAGCCACCTGGCCTTCTTTACCTTCTCAATTCAGAGAAGACCAAGACCTAATATTGACTCTTCTCAAAACAGTAAAGAAGAGTCAAGGAATGAGTTCCTAAATTTCCACCTCAGATGATCTGCCATCTGATGTTTTTAGCCCAACATTCGCTACACCTCCCAAAAATCATTTAAAACAATCGTCAGTTTCAGAGAAGAATGCAATGCCTGAGCCTTTGGAGGAAGGGGAAACTGATCGTGTGCTGCAAGACCAGTTTGTCTTTACAACAGCAGCAACAGAAATGTTTGTTCTGGTCACTGTATCACCATCGGCAAATGAAGATCTGTCACGAGTGATTCTTGCTAGCATATGGAAAGGAGGAGAGATGAGAATGCCATGGGGAGCTGGACATCAGCTTTCACTCAAAGTTCATACAGTTTATTCCTTACATCGTTTTAACACTCTACTCGCAAGGGCCTTTTTGTGTGCACAGACCTCTAATGCAGCAGAACTCCTTGCTGAGCTGTTTGGAGCAGTGAAGCGATTTCTGCGGCAGAAGATGAGGTAAGCACGCAGGCGACATGCTGCAAGTCTGTGGAACACCATCCTCTAGTTCTCTGCACAAGACCTTTTCTGAAAGATTCAAACTGCCCACGGTGCAGAAGCTTCCCATCTTCTCTAGGGAAGCCCCACAAGCTGTCTGACACCTTGCACTGTCCCAGCCTTGCCAGGACAATCTGTGAGGCTAAAGACTTTGCAGTGCTCCACAAACGTACATTTTCATTCAACACGAGACATGCTGTATTTGCTTATGGGAACAGCCCTGCTGCCCCTTCCGAGTAAGGCTGCATGGCTTATTGTCCAGGCAGGAAGCAAGGACCTATGGAAGCTGCCCCCACTTTTCTCAGATGCTCTGAATCACTCCTTCCCTGAGGAACCCTGGCGAATTCCCAGGCTGCTGCAGATAGGGCTCTGTTTGTTCAGGTGCTGGCTGCATGCACAAAAGCAGAGCAGCGGCAGGACAGGCAGCCGCTGCCTTTCAGGGTCAGCTACAAAAAAAGGAGCGAGCCAAAAAACCCAAAAACCCTTGCATAATTTTCACAGGCCTCTTAAATTTCACTTAAGGGTTTATATGCTCTGAGAGCCTATCTTAGGCTCATCCCTCTCCCTAGCACTTCCTCAAAAAAGGTCTATCTGCAGTACAGTGAATAAAATCTGTGACCATTTAATATCCTTTTTCACATAAAATGATCATAAATATGCATAAGGCAAGAATAGGCTGACAAAGCTATTCCAACTATATCAGACTAGGGCAAAAAGTTGAGTGCTGTCTGCTGTACAACAGCTTCAAGATGGGTATGTTCCAAGGGGCTTTCACTCATCAGATTATATTCTCCTCTCGTGTTGGTGGTTTAAGATGGGCGAGCATGAAGCAAACCACCCACTGTGATATGCAGGTTGTGACAGAAGGAGGGGCTAAAAAAACAATGAAGGAGGGAGTAGAAAAAAATGCAACCTTTCACAGTGAAGTGAGTGTTCCAGGTGACAAATGTTTACACCCAGAAAGTAGTCTGGGAGATGAGATTTGCTAATTGACCCCTTTGGACCTGAGAGCCATAGCCACCTGCAAGACAAGTCAATGACACTGCAAAGGGCTGCATTATGAAGTCCTTTCCACAAGCAAACTTACTCACACAAATAGTTCCACTGCAGTCAGCAGGACTACTCATGTGAGATCAGTGTGATTCAAGGGCTATAATTTTGCTGTCTATTAAGGGCTGCTCTGTGGCCACCCTCAGAACCAAACATCTGCCTCTCACACTGATGGCCTGCAACTGCTGACCCTGGTGCAGCCCAAGTGTGGCCTCAGAGGCTCTGAGTACCTGACTGTGGACAGATGTGACCCTCCTGTGGGGCACACTCTCACCGCTCTTTCATAAGGCAGCCACAGAGGTGGGAGTTCACGAGAGATCAAGCATGCTCTTGCTGCTGACTTCCACAGCAGCCAAACACAGGCAAGGGCCTGAATTTGACGAGCATTCACCAAGGGCTTTTATTGGGTTTCAAATGAACTGCATGAAGGAAAAGTCTTTCTTCCAAGGTAACCAAACCCTCCACATCCAGTGAGATAGCTATGTATTATTTCTGCACTAGCAATGTCCATGTAAACTTTCTGATTTTAGACAACCTTATGACTGGAGAATTGCAAGGAATGGCTATAAACTCTTTTGCTTCAATCTGCATTCACTCCCACATTTTCTGACTTGCTACCATATGATTTTGGGTATGCAATCTCCAAAGCCTTTGGTATTCGACTCCATTAACAGAGCAAACTCTGTAGGACACATTTTGGCAGGAGCAGGAGTTAACCACCTTTGAAACAGAGGCTGTCTTACCCATTTGAGCAGATTACACAACCTGTTATGACATCAAATCAAATTACGCCTCCTGAAGCTGAGACAGTCTGGTATGGGCACAGTCCCTCATCAGGGTGGTTCCACGAAGACCAAAGTTTCTGCTCTCCTGGTTACACTAGATGTTTCATGAATGAAGTCTGCACTCTGCAGAGGCTTTTTAACTGATGCATTCACAAAGGACATAGATCCATTGGAAAGGCTATGCAAGGCATCTTTCATTGTCTGCCACAGCTTCCCTACAAGGACCTTCCCTGAACTTTGACGACTTGATACCAGAGCACAACCTCATCTTCCTGTGTGCATCTCCACCTCAGAATATCACATTTATCTTCAGTGCATCACTTAGTGGTCAGTGCATGCCTGGGGTGATGCACATGCTAGCACTGGGGCCAAGGGTCTTAAGCAGAGGCTGCCCAACTTGTAATGCAGTTAAGTCAGCTCTCTGGCACAAGGGAGGGAGAGGACATCAAAGTGACTGAGCACAGTCAATGCTCTTTTGAAATAACCACTTTATGAACACTCAAAGCTGTGCCAGTCTTTCACTCACCCTTAGTGACACTCTGTTGTCACTGTCCCATCTTCTATGATCTTCTCACATTCCCTGACCTCAGTCTAGACCTAGCACTGAAAGAGGCTGTACAGGAGAGGAGAAACTCTGCTGAGTGCTGAACTCTGGTAGGAAGAAGAACTGTCTTCTAGGAATGAAAGGGAGAGAATCACAGAGGGGTCATGGGTTGAGGTGAATCTGCTGCCAGTATTCAACACTATGAAATTAAAGTGCTGGGGGAGCAAAGTATCAGGTGGCTTGAAGTACAGATTGTAACATGGGAGGCTTCCTGCTCCAGCTGCTGCTTCTGGGGTGCTGGCCTTTTCCCCTGGGCTAGGTTGTGTGCTCAGGTGGGGGAGATGTGCTAGTTTGAAGCTAGCTAGAACGTTTTGGTGAGAAGAACTAGATTACAGGCTGTGAAAGGAAAACAGTGGTGATGTCTACTGCACTCATAGGCTTGCTGAGATGCATAAGAGCAAGAATCCAAACATAGCGAAGGGAGTCACTCTCTGTCTGGGCTGTGGGCTGCATTTTCTCTCTCTACTCTAACCTGCTGTCTCTGATTAATCCACCTGCTTCCTAACCCCCTGGCTGACCCTTCAATCTTCCTTGGGCACAAGGCAATGTTTGGGGTAAGGTAGAGAGGGGTGGGAGAAAGGTGGAAGGGCAGTTGGGAGGCCCTCCTGGGGACTCAGGGATCTGGGATGGCTGTTGTGTTTCTCTTTCACCTTGCATATTAAATATATAGCTGTGTGTATATACGGTAGAGATCTGGTTGTATATTGTGCCAGCTGTAAATATAAGCTTCATTCAATTTCCAGAGCCACTGAATCTAGTCTGGGTGATTTCCAAAGTGTGGGGTGGGGGGCAGGGAACACCCAAACCATCAGAGGGGAACTGTTACGTCACCATCTGCTGCTGCTGCATTTTGCTGTGCCTTTCTGCAAACAGGCTCAGGTAACTGCACTGCACCATTTCCACTACAACTTTTTACCTCAGCCCAGAAGTTTGTGCCACTTTCTCGTCTGTGAGAGGAGCTTGTCAGAGCAGGCCCAGTTCTCACATAAGAGGACAGGAAACGACATGGCTCTGCAGCAGCTGTCTCAATGGAGTTGTGGGGCTCAGCAGAGCCCTGCTGAAGGAAGGGCTGTATCAGTATTTGAAAGATCATTCAGTTGCTGGCAAGTGAAGTCAGGTCACTCTCTTTATAACCTTCCATGTGTTGGGTCTGCTACTGTCTTGCTCTGTCAATAGCTCCCCCACTTTTACCTCAAAGGTTCTGCTGCCATGTGCCAGCCAAACTCAATTTTCTATCACACATCAAAAGGCATAAGGCAGCCACTGAAGCCAAGAAGGAGCCTTGCTTCACTCCCACCAGTTTGCTGCTCTGAGGAGCTTCTGCTCTCCATAGCCCCACAGCTGCAGAGCACTCAGCATACGCAGCCACTTTGCAACTGGGCTACCACCTACTCCACATCCTTATTGCTGGCCTCAAAGGTGAGTTAGGTTTGTGACAACTGAATGAGGTGCAGGCTAAAGCAGAGGCTGGAACAGCTACCCTGTCCCACTCCCAGACAGAGAGAGCAGCTGCTCTTCATTTTCAAGAGGCAGGTTTTGTGCCTCTAGTCACCAAGGGCAGCATTTTCATGTGAAAGCCAGGAGGGTCCAGGATGACAGGGCACACAGACACTCTTACCCTTAAATCTGACACCGATTTCAGCTTGTGTAACAAACGGTCCAAGTAAAAAGAACCCACCACAGCCTGGGTTGTGCATGTATTTTGTGGGTGGCTTTGTTTTGCTTCTACCTCTCCACAGGAGTGAGGAGGGGAAAATACACAAGTGGAGCAGAAATTTAAGGTAACAACTGCCCACAACACTGTGACATTAATCCAATGTAATTGTGTGCAGACTTCTTGTGCCTGAAAGCCATGATGTGACACGGGGGTTTTGCCCACCTTTGACAGAAGCACAATGAAAACAGAACTACACAAGAGCTCTGTGACTCCCATGCTAAGGCAGGTAAATAAAGGACAACACACTTGAATTGTCTACTCCACATCAAACTCCCAAATCTCCTGAGTTTTGCAGCACAAGCTGCTGAAAGACTTGCCTCTTGAAGAAGCAGCTGTTGGAGGAACATGTTTTTGACCAGCCAGTCAAACTCCTGTTAACACTTCAGAGCTGTAGATAGGCTGCCTGGTTAGTCTGTTCCAACATGACACACACTTGCACTCTGCTGACAGGGCTTATCTGCCTTGTCAGCAAGGTCGCCAGAACACAGATAGCCTTTGGGTAGAGTTCACTGTGAGCTCTGCTCCGCTGAGCCTCAGCCTGCAAGGAGGAACAGCAATTATGTGGAAGAGCAATGGTCAAGTTAGCAGAGAAGAGCTCTTCAGAAGTCTAGGCACCCTGCTGTTAAAGCATGGCAAGTAAGAAGGATGGCTTTGGGAAACTGCAGAAGATGGCAGAAGATTCAGGGAACAAAACCTGAGCTCTGAGGTTGCACTAAGCCAAGCTGGTATGAAACACACTATCCACTCAAGCTCCCCTAAAGCTGATCTTGTAAAATCAGTGGCAAGCATTTACCACCATTTAGCCAGTAAGTTCTTCAAGCTTCCTTAATAAAGCCATTTACTTCAGCTGCTCCTATTTTGAAACAGAGGACAGCTGTCTCAAGAACATAATCTGGAGGGGAAAAACTAAAACAGCCCCAAACCATCTTCAGTAAGACCACCAGAAGGTGTTTCTCTTCCAGGTACCTGAAAAATTAGAAAGTCCAATCCTTTTCCCTGGTGGTTTGTGCTAATCACCTTTCCCTTAAGCAACTGCTTCTGCTTTATGTGGATTGGAGAGGAGATAATGTTTTAAGGCTAAAAATCAGTGAGCCATTTATAGATGCCTTCTTTTACCACCAATTGTTTATTCTTCCCCTCTTCTCAACTTACTTTTCTCTGCAGAGCCAACCACTACACCAGTTGTCTTTTCACTCATACCCCCCTGCACTCCTATTTAATTTTCCAGCTGCCTCTGCCATTTTCCCTGATGTCCAATTGAACATTAAATGGTTTGACAGGCAGAACAAGTAGTCACCCAGCCACTTATTCCCAATCAATATTCACATGGAATTCCTGTTAACAAGCAAGAGTTATGCACACACATGGAAGAGAAGGTGGCCTCTTAAGTGATCACTTCATCTAAAAGTATGACTGATCACTTTCTCATCTATCTCAACCAGCACTCAGTTTTTTCACCCTGCATACCTCCAGCAAGCCTGGTTTCACAAGAATAAAACCATAACAAGAGAGTCCATACCAACAGTTTGTTTCTGCAGTTAGAGGATTTGACATGGAGTAATTGCATTTGGTTAAGAATTGATTTCATTGAGATGTTTTGGCTAATCCTTTCTACCCTAGATATGACAGGATCATATTTTAGTGAACACTGCTTATGCTTGAGCATCTCCTCTGAAAGGAGAGACTGAGAGCCTTGGGGCTGTTTGGTCTGGAGAAGAGAAGACTGAGGGGGGATCTGTTCTATGTGTACAAATATCTGAGGAGTGGGTGTCTAGTGGCTGGGGCCAAGCTCTTTTTGGTGGCCAGCAGCAATAAGACAAGGAGCAACGGATACAAACTGGAACATAGAAGGTTTCAGCTCAAGGTGGGGAGAAACTTCTTTACAGTGAGGATGACAGAGCACTGGAGCAGGCTGCCCAGAGAGGCTGTGGAGTCTGAGGTTGTGTAGTCTGCTCTGGAGACTTTCAAAACCCACCTGGATGTACTTCTGCATGGACTACCCTGGGTGATCCTGCTTTGGCAGGGGAGTTGGACTCAATGGTCTCTGGAGGTCCCTTCCAGCCTCTAACATCCTGTGATTCTTCACCCTGAATTAGACACTGGTTCTTATGGTGCCAGTGGAAGCAGTGACAGAAGTGCTAAGCATCACACAGAGCAGAAGGTAAATGGCAAAACTGATGTTTTATTCACCAGGCTTTGAATCACATGGGTAAGAGTCATTTTTTAAACACCTCTGCTGAAACACTTTTATCCTTGTCACAAAACAGAGAAACTAAAACACTGCCTGTTCTCAAGCCTTCCAGGCCACTCAGAGGTAAACAAAATAGAACGATTTTGTAAGCACTATATAGCACCAGACTTGAAAATCAGCTAAAACACATCAATTCTACCCCCAGCCCTGTTCTTACTCCTCACTAGGCATATACTTGATGCTCTGAACAAGCATTAGTCTAACCACAAAGGCAAACCAAGGACTGATGAGGACTGAGCAATCTCAGTAGGGAGGAAAACAGAAAGAGTAAAACTTTCTGATAAACTGCACTAAATCAGGAGACTTTGTTTAAAAACTGCATCAGCCAAGCTTTCGATTAGAAAAAGGAGTATTCTACCAGAAATAACTTCAGTTGCCTTTATTGCAGCTGCAACTCTGCTTTTACTCATCCCTGAGCAAAATCAAGCTCACATTATTACTCACCATTTTTAGGCAAGAAATTCAAATATGCTAAAAAAGCTTCCAACTCAGCAAGTTTCTATGGTTGAAACCTGCTCAGCCTATGAAGGCTAACAAAGGAATTGTGTTTGTAGATGTGCTTTATTTGCCACAGGCCACTAAATGAGACAGTCAATCTACCACAGATATTAATAGTAGAAAGTTCAGGCTATTCTAGGGTTCAAATGAGACTGTTTTTCATACTGACCTTAACAAAAGATCACGGTCACAAGTGACTCTAACAACTAATCTAGGCTTGATCTACTTGGAAACCATCTTTTGCATTTTATCAGGAATACAATCAGCATTTGGCCTGTATCATGCACAGAACTAGGGCAGTCCTTCTGCCCCTGTACTGAAGCCACACCTTCAGTGCTGTGTCAAGTTCTGGGCCCTTCAATTTAAGAAAGATGTTGAGGTGCCTGAATGTGTCCAGAGAAGGGCATTGAGACTGGTGAGGGGCCTGGAGCACAGCCCTGTGAGGAGAGGCTGAGGGAGCTGGGAGTCTGCAGCCTGCAGAAGAGGAGGCTCAGGGCAGACCTCATTGCTGTCTACAACCACCTGAAGGGAAACTGTAGCCAGGTTGGGTTGGACTCTGCTGCCAGGTACCCAGGAACAGAATAAGAGGACACAGCCTCAAGGTAATGCCATGGTTTGGTTAATTAGAAGGGCTAGGTGATAGGTTGGACTGGATCTTAGAAGTCTTTTCCAAAGTAGTTAATTCTGTGATTGTACATAAGGTGCATCTGCCCTTGGGCAACACATCAGAAGGTACTTTATGTGAGTTACATCCGCCCTGGGGCAATACTTGCTCTTCAGTTTGGAGGAAGCACTAAGTTCCAAACAGGAACTTACTTGAACTTGAGGCGTAACACATGTGGAAGACACAAAGGTGAGACCAAAAAACTGATACTCTTCCAGTATTCTTATTCTTCCATTCCACCCTACAAGATCGTTTGTGTCCCCTCCTTCCTCCACAAATACTAACCTAGTACAGCCTGCTAAGCAGCACACAGATGTCAGCGCAGACCTAGCCCAGCTCAGAGCAGTTCTCTACTTGCAGCAGCAGCTACCATGGCTTCACTAAACGGTCACCCTCAGTAGTAAATATATAACCCAGTTGCCTGAAGAGGTAACAGGTATTCCACAAGCCACCATCAACTTCCGCTACTTTTCCTCAGGCTGATTTCTAGAGTGCTCTGTACGTGCCCAGATTGCTCTCTGACACTCTTTTGTTGAGTCTGAGGACTATGTGCTTTACTGCTCTTGCTTTTCTAGAAGAAGCCATTACTCATTCCCTGGAATAGCCTCAGATCCTTTGCCATTTCCATGCGCTTACATTATATCCGAAAGCTCAAAGAGGACATGCAAATGATTAGGACAGTTCCAACAGCTCAACAGAGAAGTCAAAACAGTGTCTCCTCTGATGCTTGGGAGCACATGATTAATGAGAATTCCCTCCACTGGGAAAGGCTCTTGCAGTCTCTGGCCTCAAGAACTAGCAGACTTTACACGCCAGAGCCTCACTATGACCTCAGCGACAAACACAGATGGGTTTCAGAAAATCTTATGCTGCATGTTGCTTGCATACTGAACACCACAACTGCCAGCACCCTTCTTATTCACCTTTCCACATCAATATATTGTATTCAAAAATAGAAGCTGAGCAGTGTAGCTTGTGGTGTGGACCAAATCCTCAGAACTCTCCCTCCAGCCTTTGAGGGGAGCTGCCCAAGGAAACACTGAAGATCTGCTCCCTGCAGACATTACACCAAGTAAGGACTGATGGGAGCAGTAGCTGGGGATGAATCTGCTCCCACTGATGGGCCTAGACCTGTGTGTGCCACAGTGCCCTCCTTAACCAGAGAACACTTCCTTTGCAAGTAATTACTAGTGTGGCAAGCAGTGTGGCTTTCTGAGCTGCCCAAGACACGTCCTGCACACAGGCACAGGCTGCTGACTTCAACCAGACCCTGCACAGGGCAAGATCCGAGTCATCTGGATTTTGTGCTTGTGAGTACAAAACTGCTTGCTGTGACCCAGATGGAATGAACAGAGTATTTGCCTTATTTCTTATTGTTAGATCATCCTCTTTCAACTCCAGCAATGACGACTTAAGTCTCTTGGGGGTCAAGGCAGTCGTTTTGTTTGTACAGCAATTAGCACAGCAGGATCCCAGGCCACAAATGCCCTCTGAGGCTACACAGATGCTATCATGTTAGCTCAAACCTCAATTCTTCATTTCAGCCCAAACTTCCCAACCATCAACACCACCTACACAGAGGTTTATACCCTGGTCTAGTCAGGAACATGAAGTAAGCTTGCATCTCATGTAGAGACCAGTTCAGGCTTGAGCTATGCTCTATAAACAATTTTTACCTCTTCCCTCAAACAAGGGTCACCCAGAGACATTGCCATGGGCAGGAACTGAAGCTGCAATTCTCCTGATACTTGGCCAAATTGTCACCATCTTAACTTGAAAAGCAAAGACAAAGTGGAGTCACATCTCAATATCACCAGCTCAGTTCCCAGGAAGAGCCTGCAGAAATGAAGGGGGGTTTGCTAAACCACACCTGAATCAGGGTACAGAGACCACTTGCATTGCCTCTGCTGTCACAGGAACACACGACCTGGGGAAAGCAAAATAGCAGTTCAGAGAATCTAATGGACCACTTGGGTCTTTAGGAAGGCTCTGAAAATCCCATTGGCAATGCTACTGCTAACAGCACTAAAATAAGTTTGTTTTCCCAAACCCTCACTAAGAAAGCAGCATGAGGAGACAGCTCCAGGAGAAAGCTCCAGCCTTCCAGAGATCCAGACTCTGCCACATTAGGGATCTCCAAGACCACTCAACTTGAATCCAGTGCAAAGGTGTAATGAGAAACAGCACAAAATGAAATCCAAAGCCAGCCAAGAGACAAGGCCCCCATTGCCAGCAATCTCACTAACTCAGCATTCTGATGGAATCTCCCACACTTACAGGAAAGCTTCCTGAGAAGCCATACAATTCAAATGGGAACATCACTCCTGATGCAGAAATACCTGGCTGCAGACTTGTACCTGTCTGACCCCAAATATCCATATGGAACATTGTGAAGCACTCTCCTGTTCATGAGGACCAGACTGCTCCAACTGCAATCTGAGCTCACCAGCCCTTTGAAGAAGGCCCTAGCATGCTCCCTGCCACTCCCAGTTTCCAATTCTCCATGTACTTCAGATTTTACATGACATATTTTGTCTATGGCACAGTAGATCACTTACCCTTCTCCTATTAGTCCTCTCTGTTTAATTACAGTTTAATGTGAATTGATCTTTACATTAATGAGCCTGTAACGAAGATTGATTTTCCAGAGACTTTTGTGCTGTCTGGCAGCAGAGCAGTCCTATTGATTTCGCTTTCATCAGTAAATACACTGCAGTGTCATTGCATCCTCTGAGAATCAGCTAATCCTATTTCACACTCCTGTGCTCCAAAAATCCCTGTTCTCACTTCCTTGTTATCTGTGCTTACTCAAAGCAAGATCATGCAGTCAAAGTATCTCAAACAGCTTTGACTAAGCTAACATACAGTGACTGCCATGGCTCATTATCTCCTTTGTTCCCAAATGGTTAAGGGCTTAAAAGACTTACAGTGAAAAAAACCCAAAAGTTATTTTTAAGTGTTTAATCTGTTAGCTTCCTTAATTCCTACCTAGCTAAGGCTGTGCCACAGTGGGCTCTGTTTACCATTTGCTTCAGAGGTCTGGTTAGCAGGCTTTCCACTAAGCTCTACAGCAGTCCAATAGCCTGTGGGAGCATGCCTGCATCAGCAGATGCTGACTGACTCGGGTTGGCCACATCGGAGCCAGGGCAGAGGACAAGGATCTACCTCCGTCATCCCATGCAGACATCCCAAAAGCCCTCCAGGATGCATTTACCCACATGCAGATAAGACGAAGCAATGGCAGCGAGATCCCAGAGGAAGGGCTGAGCCTGAGCCTGCACCGGGGTTTTGTGGGAAATTCCTGTACAAACAGAGCAATGCAGAGCAGACTACAGCTCAGGTCCTCCTCTCAGCTGGCATGCTAGCAAGGCTAAGACTCTTCATGCAAATTACTGAGAAAGCTGGATATAAACAGACTCAGTTCTGCTCCAAATAACTGTTTTCTACCACCCTCCCCTTCCCCACCAGATCAGGTAACAGTCCTCTCGAGAGACTACAGAGTTAACACACTGAGTTACAGCAGAACATTGGGAAGGGAAATCCTCAGCCAAGAGCTCGTCAGTGAAAACATCCTGCCATCAACTCCCAAACGTCCAAGTCTAGGAACTGTAGCTAAATTACAAACGCTGTGGGAATTTCAGGCAAGATTCTCCTCTCAGCTTCTCCAAGGTAATTTCGGAATGAATCCAGATTTAGTCTCTCCCCTTCCCAGCTGAACTGCCTGGCTTTTGTTTGCTCTAACAGATGTTTGCATTTAATGTCTGACTTTATTTGGTAACTCCTACATAGATTATTCTTCCCTTCTGTTCTATTAAAAGCCTTATCAAGTCCCTTATGTTTGCTCTTGCTGAGATGAACGGCTTTGGCAGTATTTTCAGTGTGCAAGGCAAACACACTGACTCTTCAAGGAGTAGTTAAAATGAACTGAGCTTCATGGCTGTATATTAGGGAATAGCATGTTTGATACTTATGTTGTGCCTGCATCCATCTGCAGCCTGAAGCATCCAAAGGTTTGCAGAAAGCCTTGAGAGTTCTCTTTCCAACAGATTCCCATATGTTTGCTTATATATATACACACATATATAACTGGCCCGTGGTCCACACATGTGGGATCAAGCAGGTTTTGGGTGATGGAAACAGGTATGGGAAACCCAAAAGCAGGAAATGCAAAGCAACTGAGGTCATTATAAAAAAAAAACACCTTCATGGAAAATCTGAGTTTGGCAGTATGGCAGACTTCCTCTGTACCCAAAAGGAGAAAAGATCTCTTCCCCAGTTCAAGAAGAGATGAACGAACTCATTCTAAAGGGCTCTTCTGAGCAACAAACACACAGCCCTTGCTTTAAGAATACATTCAGAGGCCTTTGGAAATACTTAACTACATGCAATATACAAAACCCACTTCAGAGGTTTGTGAGGTAAACACACTTCACACATTTCTAAACACTGGGGGGGCAGAAAGTGCGTTTATTTTTCTTTAGCAGCAAGAATACACTGTAACACTACACACTTAAACAGGAACCAATTTGTCAGTACAGCCTTCATTAGGAGTCCTCACCCTAGCTTTGGTTTTGGCAGCCTCCCCAATTACTACCTGGCAGATTTGAAGGCCAGAAGAAACCAGCATGACCATATACTCTGATTCCTTACACACACAGGGCAAAGCACTTTACTCACTTTGCATATCAAGCCCATTAACTGGGAGAGAAACTAAAGGACCACCTTTCAGAAAGCCATCCAACTGATTTAAAGGCTCCCAGGGATAAAGAAAGCTTCACTTCCTCAGAACATCATTCCAATGCGAGTTAGTCAGTGACAATAACTAAAGCAGGTACTTTAAAACAGCTCTCAGATTATTTTCACCCCAATACAACTCTAAAGAATGTGCAAGGGGGGAAAACCAGCATTCTCTAGAGCAAGCTAAACAAAAAGATCCTTCTTGCAGAGATATGACAGCAGCATTACAAATCCCACTATCAGTTATTTACATGTAGCAGCTGAGGAAGGCAATAGAGATTTCTGGGAAGTGGCACTAAGCAGGTCTGTTTAGAATACTGTCCTTTTATCATCTGGCTTTGTACCTTCCCCTTCCTTCTGCACCACTCAAGTGTCAGAGCAGCTGTAAACCTGCTGCCTTCTAACCGTCCATATACCTCCTTCCTGAACTGCTTATTTCATTTCACAAGTGGAAAAAAGAAAAAACAACCCAAACCAGCAAACCCAACTGAACTGAAGCTGTAGCAATTTGGTTCTTTGCCAAAGGCTAAATAAATAGCAAAAACAACAACAGGGGCTTGTGAAGCTCACATCATTTATAGAGTTCACACAAAAAAGAAAAATCCATCTGGGGGGCCTAAAACTGTATCCCGGTGCGTAAGGTACTGTGTTACGTGGCAGCTGGGGAAGCTCAGCTCCAGTGGCAGGCAGATGCCTCCCACACCAGAGGATCGTGCCTTAAACAAGGGACCCTGCTTAGAGGCAGTTACCACCCTGCTCTGCAGACAGCAGGCCCCAGATCACGCATCCCGACTTCACCTGTGGTCACAGAAGCAGGGAGAGGCTGCAGCAGGAGGCAAAAAAATCCAATCAGCTGGTTTCACACCAACTGCACATGGTGTCTGACATGTCTGATAACTGCCAAGACACAAGCCACCCTCTCTACCCACTTACACATTTAACACAGACACTTGCTAGATCCAGCACTGTAGCTCTTCATAAGCTCCACAGGAACAGAGTATATCCAGGAACCAGGTGAAAGCTACCACATCTTAACACAAAGCTAAATGTCACTTCACACCAGGAGCAAGACATGGACACCAAAGCTAAGACCCCTAAACTGAATCACGACAGTGAAGGGAGAGCTCTGCTCTGCATATTTTAACACTGCCTAATGGAAGAGCAGGCACACAGCCAGTTCACCCAATCCTGTCTTTCATTTAAAGAACAGGAATGTACTTTCAGTCAAGAGATCAAGGTTGTCTTGGATTAAGTTGGAGCCTCACGAGCACAGCAGGCCACAGGCATTCCACACTACAATCAGCAGCAAATCCATGGCAAACAGGGACACCTGTCTCAAGTGAATGCTGTAAGGTTATGCACACTGGAAGCCATGGCCTGAGCTGCTGAAGCACTTTGCTGGAGTCTGCCTGAACTATAACTGTTTCCCCTTCCCAGGAACTTAGGAGGTATCATGCATACCTCAGCAAAATTCCTTCTCAGTGTGCACTACAAGCAGACACATGCAAAAATAATTTCCTAAGGTACTAAGAAGTTTGATATCACAAAGTCTTTAATCCCTTCAGCAGCATCTTCAACCCGAGATGCTTGGTGGCAGATACACAAGGGCTCTCAGGTGTCCAACACTCCTGCAGGCACACAAACTACCAGAGTTAGGAACTTCAAAAGCTTCTGCAGGTCTAGCCTTACAATCACCAAATGCCCTCTCATAAGGAAAAAAAAACACACAAACCAAACACATACAAGTTGAAAGACATCATAAAAACAGGTCTGGAGTGAGTTCCCTGAAAGATTAAGAGGGAAGAAGAAATAATCAAAGGGCCAGGGGTGATAAACTCAAAGTAAAATTATACACTCCTTTAATGTCACAAGTATGACAATGTTTGAAACAAGGGCAGATGATAAAATGAAAACTGGTTTACTCAATATGTAACTAACCTCTGGAGTTTACTAAGCTCAGTTACTGCTGACCATAAGCACAACAGTAATTGAGCCCAACCCCAATGGTTTGGTTAATCTCCAGAAGGTGCCAACCTTAATTAAGGTGCCAACAAGCCCAAGAACAAAATATGAAGAGTTAGCAGAAGTGGGTGTGACACATGAAGCTCGGTTGGCAATAACCAAGCCTACCCACCAACAGCCCAAAGAGCCCAGCGAGGCAGCGCTGACTTACAGGCAGAGGAAGCGGACGCTGGCAGCAGCGGGTCCCAGGGAGGGGATGGCAGTCAGCTCGTTGTTGTTCAGTCGCCTGCAACAAACAGAAATCCATTGTTGAAGCAGGTAGCCTCAAAGCAAGCATGCAGGAGCAAGGGATGGCTGTGGCCCTTCTTATCCACCCCTTGGCACTGCAGGAACACTGACATTGTGGCAGAAGCCTCCATCTCAAGTGGTTTCTCTGGGGATCTCTCCAATGGTCCTGCTTTATCACCTCAACCCATTAAGTAGGAGCCACTGCAGTTAGGGGCATAGCATCATCTTTATAAAAGCAAGGACATCCATGCCCTGCCCACTCCCTTAAGTGGAATCGAGTACCACCAAGGAAGGCACTGCACCACAGCTCTCCATTGGCCTGAGTTTCCACAGTCTTCGTAGCCAACTCACACAGGAGACTGCTCCCATGGCCATAATGCAGCCAGATTATGCTGCCTCAGGACAAAGAACTCCTTCCCCAGGCAGTAGGCTTGACCTGTCCTTATGTGTCAGGCCACAGGGACCCAGCAGGGTGTCACAGCAGTGGGGAATGGCAGTCTCAGGCCCTTGCTCCACACTAAGCCAAGCTCTGGAAATCCCACAAGGGCATCTCCACAAAGCCTGCAATGCAGAACACTGGTGCTGGGCACAATAGTGCCACTAAAACCAAATGACCTGCTCCAGCCAGGCGGCTGAGGAGTACCATGTGGCCACCCTGGGGCTAATGGCAATTGCAAATGGGGCCCTGCTCCTGGAAACCTGGGTACAAAGAAGTCCCCTTCAATAGCCTAATGTTTGAAGTGTTTTTCTGACTGAAAACAGATCCTTGCCATGTGGCCAGCTCTTCCTTGCTTTAAAGAGCCCTTGTTTGTATGGTGAATTAGCCAATTAATTACTGTAACAGTTGCTTGTCTGGCTGCTTGAAAATTACCTAATTTCTTAGCCATCTCGCCTGCTCCCCCCTGCCCCATCACCACATGCTGAAGCGATTAGAGCCGAGCCCCTGCCAGGCTGAGCCCGGCAGCACAGCACACCGAGATACCCAAGACCCCCAGCCGCCTTCGGTCAGCTACTGCTAGAGGCTGAGCCACACTGCATCTCTCTCCACTGCCCACCTTTAAACTGATCATCTTCTGCAGGGGCTCTGCAAGGGGATCTCTAAGAGAACACAACTGGAGTAAGAGAAGCAAGCAGAGCATCCCACAGCAGGCAGAGGAGCCCTGTGCTGATGAGACACAGCGAGCTGTGGGCACGAGCTGGGGCAATCCCAAATAATAATGGAGTTTAGGAATTTGTTTTCCCCTTTAAGAGTGGGGTTTGGGCAGGTGGGAGAGAACATCGATACGTCCATCACAGAACTTCCTTCTGCCTCCTCTGAGAGCAGGCAAGGTATTTGATTTCACAAGTTGTTCCAGACACTGCTGGTATAAAAGCTTTCCTCAGCCTCAGCTCTGCCTCTGACATTAGACCTGTACCTTCAAATGTAAGGGAAAAGCAGCCAGATGCATTGCAATTCAGCAGAGAGCTCCACTCTGCAACTAAAAGCTCCTTGCTGCTCATATTATAGCAAGGTCTAGAGCTTTCAGAGGTACAAAGCAAGATGGAAAGAGCAGTAAAATGTTTATGTTTGTGCCATGTTTTTGTTAACATCTAACTGAGAATCTTTTTGAAAGGCACAGGAGAATTAGATCCACTCTCCAGTAGCCGGGATCAGCTCTGGTTATGTGGCTCTTACACCAGCCAGTGTCTAACAACTGGTCAAACCCTCCTCTGACATAAGTGTGATTTTCACCTATCAGCCTCCTGTCAGGTCTGCAGTCACAAGTGGTTCTCCCACCTCATTTGCTCTCTTGGCTCACAGGCACCAGTTGCTGATGCAGAGGAGACAGCCAAGTTTGGTATTTGTCTGGGATTTCCCTCTCATCTTCTCTCACGTAAAGGCACCAAAAGAAGTAGCAAACCACTCAAAACAGAACAGCTAGGCTCCACAAATTAAAACTTGCCATATCCTTTCTCCTCCCCAGCCCTCCCCCTTGATGACATGAACCTGCTGCCTCTGGATGCTAAGGCATAGGAGGAGAGGGGCCACCCATATTAAATATTTACAGCCCAGTTGCCATGCTGGTGTCAAACTGAAACGGAGCCTGCTCAAAAATAGCACAGCTCTCCAGAGCTTTCAGTGAAAGGCACTTTAGAAAGTAAAAGGTGAGTTGTTTGGAGAAGGATTTTAGCAGTTACTACCTCTTTGTTACAAATGAACTTGGAAAACTTGAGAACCATGCAACCACTACTTTCATGGATCCCACGATCCGTATGATCTGGGGAAATCCAAGAACAGACCTCAGGGCCTACCCTATAGCAGCACCCTCCACCCCACCCTCTCAACTGAGATATAAGAAAGGATGGAGTCCAAGGAGCTCTCATTACAAGGAATCACCAAAGGGAACAAAGGCCTAGGTGTCCTGAAAGAAACTAATGTGCCACCCCAATCCCTGCTACCTCAGCACAAAGCTATTTACTTCAGAACACGTGGGGTTTGTATCACTTCCAGCCACTACATTTCATCCCACACAGACTTAAACTGAAGGAAAGAAGGCTTATCCAACAACGAAAACCAACCCACAAACAACTGCCTAAACCTCGGGAAGGAAAAGTGTGATGGTTTGGGTGTTCCCCACCCCCCCACACTTTAGAAATCACCCAGACTAGACTCAGCCGGCTCTGGAAATTTGAATGAAGCTTATATTTACAGCTGGCACAATTTACAAGCAGATAGTTACAGTATATACAGTTATAGACAGAAATAGACAAGGTAAAATGTAATACAGAAACAACTCCCCTCCCATAAACCTGAGTCCCCAGGAGGGGCTCTCAACCACCCCCTCACCTTTCCCCTGCCCCTCTAAACCTTACCCCAGTCCCAAGGAAGAATGGAGGTTTGGCCAGGGGGATTAAGAAGCAAAGGTGAAATCAGCCAAAGCAAATGGAGGGTGAGGTTAGAAAGCAAGATGGAGTTCAGCCAGCAGCCTCAGCTCTCCCCAGCAGGCAAAGAGCTGAGAGCCGCCCAGCACAAAGTGCCCAAACAAAGTGCAGAGTGAAGTGACTTTATCTTTTGTTTTGCCTTTCTTCTTTACACATCTCAGCAAGACTGTGAGTGAAGTAGACCTCACCATTGTTTTCATTTCTCAGCCTATTATCTAGTTCTTCTCACCAAAACATCCCAGCTAGGCTCAAACTAGCACAAAAAGGCATAGGGTCAGTACAGTTATTTTGTTACAATCTAAGCAAAGCAGAGCATCCAAAAGAAGCTATAAAGTTTGTGTCTCTCGTTTTGCTGGCATCATCTTAGAGACAAGGGAAAACAAAAGGTTTTCAAAATGTATCACATTAATTATCCACGTACAGAGATTTGAGCCTCATCTGCAGTGCTCAGGAACCACAGGCACTCTATTTCAAGCATCATGGGAGGTTTCAGGTCTTATCAATGCAGCTATTATTTGGGGTGATCTCTTCGCCTGAGGGTGACTTGGTTTGCTCAGCACAGGGTGCACAGCAACACACTGACTTGGTCTCATGGCACACCACAGCATGATGATTAGTTCATGAATGTCTGTAAAGTGCTTTAAAAAAAATCAAAACAGAAAGGAGATGCTCTGGCAGCACAGATGTGGTTCTCTTTGTGAAATGCAGTTTATTGCAGTGGTCTGTGGTTTAGCTGTTATTCAAAAGCAACCCAGATTGGTAGATAGGGCTTTTAATAGAGCTTCAACCTCACTTTCCAGAGCCTGTCCTTCCAGGCTCCACTCCAATCCTCCGCCGTGCATTTCTGACTGCTCCTTTTCCCCTCCTACTCACTCCTCTGCTCTCCCTTTTTCCTAACCCAGCCTTTCTGACACAGCAAGCAGCTCTTATCTGCAGCATTACTCGGCAGGCTACACTACTTACCTCCTCTGAACCCTGACATATTTTTAGTGGCTGACTGCTCAGTGCATGGCTCGTCCTGCTCTGGAAGTGTGCTGTACTTTGCACAGGGAGCTCCCCGCCCAAGGAATCGAACTTTTCCCAGTCCCACACTGCTCTCTGAAGGCACATGCCCTCAGGCAGTTCCACAAATACAAGCTATTGCTAAGCCACAAGCATGTTAGGATAATTCTAAAGTCTCATGGGATCAGGGCTGTAATTCTCCTCTTTAAGCTCAGAGCAATTTAAAGCTTTCCACAGTTTAAGGAAAAGTTGAGAAATCAGATCATACAGGCAGCACTTTGCTGGCCTGCATCACTTTCTCTCCCCTTCCTACGGCAATTGTGATGAACTGATGCCAGCACTGCAGTCACTCCTGACATGCATATTCCTCACTTAATCATGATCCCTACCAAATTCATAGATTAGTTTGAGTTGGAAGCAACCTCAAAGCTCATCCAGTTCCAAACCCCTGCCATAGGCAGGGACACCTCCCACTAGAACAGGTTGCTCAAGGCCTTGGACACTTCCAGGGAGGTAGTGAAGCACAGAATCACAGAGTGTGATCTGCAACCTGTGCCAGTGTCTCACCACCCTCACTGTAAAGAACTTCTTCCTGACATCCAGTTTAGATCTCCCCTCTGCCAGTTTAAACCCATTATCCCTCATCCTGTCATTACAAGACCTACAATTAGTGCAAGCAGTGGAGTTAGGGGCAGTCAGGCCAGGGGAGAGACGATACTTTAATCCCCATGGTCCAATCCTGCAGCCATCAGTCCCACACAACTCCCACTGCAGCAAATGCAGGTTGGATCTGGCCCCTCCACAAACCCCAGAGCCAACAGTTAATGAAAACAGAGGACAAGAGAAAAATGCAAGATATACAGAGTGCAGCATTGTTTCTGAAAGGAAATGTTTTTGTTTTTTTTTTTCCTCCTACAGTCTCCCATGAGGCATCAGTAGCTCTTCAAACACAGCCCAAACCTCAAGTATGTTAGCGATTCAGCATCCCAACGCCAGCTCATTACCTAACCCAATGCTTGCAATTTTAGTCACTTTCGTTTTTCAAAGCCCCAAACCGGAGCTCCTGGAATCACTGGAAAGAGCTGACAAGGCAGCTCCTCTACACATTTACACAGATCAGGAGCTTGGAAACCCTGCAATTCTCTAAACGAGATTTTTTTAGCAGCAAAGGGGAGTCAGGCACAGCCACTCAGACCTTCACCAGCTCCTTCTCTTTCCCCACCGCAGCAGAAGATAGCTCTGCTGGTTTAGCCTCTCCTAGCAGACTTCAAACAAAACTTGTGCTGGTTCCAAAAGGAGCACACATGTCAGAGCGGAGGAGACACAGTTAAGTGCTTTGTTATCCACTACACTACGGCTTTGTTTCCTGGGAGATTTGGGTTAGGTTGGCATCAGGTAGCATAATTCAGGCTGCTCTGCCTTGCTTCAGGGTTATCCTTTCAGCAAGGAGCTTTGTGCGTATGTTCAGGTGTGTTAGCTGAACTGCTCTCAGAGCATTGCACAACACTGAGGAGGAAAACTCCAATGATTTCCAATAACAGCTATGCTGTTTTAACTGGGATGTTGTGTTCTGTTAATTGATTGGTTTAAAAACAAAAGCAGCCAGACAACAAGAAGGAAAACCAGCACAGGTACTACATGGAGGGAGGAGACCTCCACGTGGAGTCAGAGATGCCCATTCAAGTTAGCTAAGGGAAGGTACTGTCTTAAACTATATACCCATTTCCTTCTGGCCCACCAGCCACCCTGGCAAAACACAATTAAAACCTTCGAAAGAATACTTACACTTCCTGCAGGTTCGACAGCTCTGCAAAGGCAGAAGGATCAATCTCTGTCAACTTGTTGTAGCTCAGGTTTCTGTCAAAATAAGAGACAGTTGGATCAGCACAGTGCAGTTACTGTGCTCAGCAAAACAGCCTTCATTATTCTGGAAGGCAGTAGATGAGTGAGCTGCTTGGAGTTTTCTAGTGGGTTTTCTCTTTTTTTCAGGAGCACTTCAACACGTCAGGGCAGTATGTTTCTGCTGAACAGCAGCGAGACAGCTCAGTTCCATCATCTAAATGCTACCTAGCTCCAAGACTTTTCTTCTTCAGCATTACTGTGGTTTTAATTTGTCTTTATATTACACAATTACATTTATTCTTCTTCTATTGGTTACTCACAACCACAAAACTAATCACAGATGAATAGAATATTTCCTCACACATTAAAGTCTGAACTGAAACAATCAACAACCTTTCTGCTAAGTATTTTATAGCTGTATTCACACAGAATGTATTTTAGTATCACATTAGGTACAAAATACACACACAAGTATGCATACTTACAATGTACAAGCAGAACACCTGCAAAGTTTTCTAGCAAGGTAACACAGTTTCTTTGTCATCAGCCATTCGAGCTTTCAGACAGTCACCTAGTAGCATGTCCTTTGGTCCTCAACACCAATCACCACTCTGACTACCCAGCAGTCCCAAATCATAGAGTCAACCAGGTTGGAAAAGACCTCCAAGTTCATCCAGTCCAACCTAGCACCCAGCCCTGTCCAACCAACCAGACCATGGCACTAAGTGCCTCATCCAGGCTTTTCTTGAACGCCTCCAGGCACGGTGACTCCACCACCTCCCTGGGCAGCCCATTCCAATGCCAATCACTCTCTCTGAGAAGAACTTCCTCCTAGCATCCAGCCCATACCTCCCCTGGCACAACTTGAGACTGTGTCCCCTTGTTCTGTTGCTGGTTGCCTGGGAGAAGAGACCAACCCCCACCTGGCTACAGCCTCCCTTCAGGGAGTTGTAGACAGCAATGAGGTCTGCCCTGAGCCTCCTCCAGGCTAAACAACCCCAGCTCCCTCAGCCTCTCCTCATAGGGTTTGTGTTCCAGGCCTTTCACCCTTCTCTGGACACATTCCAGCACCTCAACTTCTCTCTCGAATTGAGGAGCCCAGAACTGGACACAGCACTCAAGTCATAGCATTTCACTTGTGGATGGCAAATAAGGTGCTGCAAATATCCTGGTTGGAGAGCAGAGCTGTCTCACAGGACATCCCTGTTTGGAAATACAGCCAGAGCTGAAGATGCTTCTGGAAGTAACACTCTGATGGCTGCTATGGACAGCCACCAGGCAAGATAATGCAAATGAAGCACTACCTCGGAAAACCACAAAGCAAGAACCTCACCATGCTCTGCTGCATCACAACAGCAAAGCCTCCTCTGCAAGCCATGCACTATGGCACACCATGCACAACAGGTCAAACCTGCAGCTGGAGGCTTACCAGGAGGACACAGATCAATTAAGACCAATGACTAATGATGCGGAAATTAACAAGTGGCCTAATTAACATGATGCTGGCATGTTCCTGTAAGTGTGCAATCTAAAGGAGGGGGAGAGGCAAACTGGTGGGTGGTAGCAGAAAAGCAACCACAGTTAAGTTGTAAGGCAATTTTGAGGGGGACCTGCTTTAATTTTACCCTGCCTCACACCCTGCCCTAGCATATTATCCTGAGGAAAACTCAGCCCTCCTGTCTCCTCTGCAGAGAGGTTACACCCTTTTGCTGCACCTTGGAACATGACCCAAGCGATTCACAGCCTGATTTTAGATAAGCCTTCAAACATTCAGCTGCTTATTCAAACCACCGAGCCAGTCTGACAAGGAAACTGGCCAACCTTCCCTGGCTTGTCTATTGCCTTTGCTTTAAACCTGTGCCCACAGAACCCAATTGTCTAGAGCCCAAACAGGTAAACAGGACCTAAGCCACTGAGGCACCTACTGAACTTTTACAAACCATGCTACACAATCCAACAGCTGACGAGCACAAAAACAGGGCAGCTGCCAGAACACAGACAGACCTCCTATTTCAACGGCTCCTGCTAACCCACTGTACCTTCTGGCAAGAAAAAGAAATTGAAGCAATACTGAGAGACACCAAGCAAGACCTGAAGAGACTACAAAGCTTACCAATTCTGCATGGTTAGCAGGAAGCGTTAAACACCTCTTTTGAGCTAAAAAGCAGTTATTGATCATCTGCCCTCCAAGAATGCATTTATGGTAAGTCCTCAAAGCATTCCCCTGGATGCAGGAATCATTCAATAGTTCTCACACACACCCTGTTCCCCACCATTTCAGAGCAGCTAGCTCTGAATACAGCTCCTTGCATCTTGTCTGGAACGTTCAATTTTTTGCCAATATCTGCCATGAAAGCAGGCTCCACAAATCAACAACGCAGGATGGCTCTTCACAGACTCTAGACCTGTAGCTACACAAGAGCAGAACCTAGCCAAGCATCTGGGTTTAAAATGCACTGTCCCGTGTGTCCCTGCTGTCTTCTAAAACACTCAAGACACTCCCAAATCAATACCAGCCTACAGCAGATATCCATTTCACTACGAACTCAAAGGCATTTATCTAAATAAAAGTCAAACTGCAGTTTAAACTCAGAGTGCCTTTGAAAGCCAAGTTCATACTCACAGCACAATTATGAATTAAAGTGCAATTTACCCACAGATTACTTTTTTTTTAAGCCACACAGCAAGATCAGGTTGGAGCTTGTCACTGCCTGATGTACGCACAAAAGGAGAACACACAGCAGCTAATGTCCTATAGGCTCAGCATAATAAAGCTGACACAGAAACACTAGGGACAAACTGCAAGGGGGAAGTGCAACCACAGTCATCACTGTGCAGGAATCCATCTCATGTATTTCTCTGCCTTCTGTTGCTGCAAGCCTTTGTATTTCCCTGTGTATTTATCTTCAACACATTCCTCTGCAATAAACTAAGAAGGTATTTTTCATATCAAGCACTGAGAATCACAGGCACTGAAGTGATCATCCCCACTCCTGTCAAAGTGGCTTAGCCAGTGCCCAAGTGCTGCTGTCATTGATCTCAGAAGTTCTGAAGTGAAAAGGTTTTCATAAACTGAAGGATTTCATGGTCATAGCTTAACATCATCCAGAGTGACTTTCTGATTGTTGTTGCTGCCATTCAAGAAGTTTGAGCATCTGTCGCTATGCAAGTAGCTGGCTCTAATGTCACAGTAACCTGTGACATTACTACTACTCCAGCAGCAGAAAGACTTTCTCTAATACTTGCTGCACAGATACAGGTGAGCTCCACCTTCCTGTATACCAAAGTCTTCACTTCTCCCCACACTACCTACTCCAATTGCCAATTATCCTCACCAAACACTGTTCCAAAAAAGTGGGCAAACGGAACAGTCTCAGTGCAAAACAGGAAACTTGAACTTAGATACATGAGTATAAAGAGTTTACTTGATTTCTGAGCCTGGCTGGTTCTGTGTAAGTTAAAATACAAGCACAGACTTCTAGCTCAAAGCATTAGTAATCAAGGGAGGTGTTTCCCAGAATCTAGAGCTCCTCACTGGACAGTGTTTGGCATGCCAGTCACAGCATTCAAATGAGAGAATGAGTTCATGTGCTCCAGTAAATAGACATTGGGACCAGAGTCAGGAAGCCCTCAGCTATTCCTGGCTCTTTTAATCTCCTGCTGTGTGACCAGGTCATGCCACTTCACCTCTCCAGAGCTTTTGTTGCCACAGCCATCCTTTATCTGTCTTGTCTATTTAGACTGTAAATAAAATTGAGGTAGGTATTGTCTTGGTTTGCCCAATCCTGACAAAATGAGGCTTCAATGTCAATTGGGCTCCAGCAATGCAAATAAAGAACTTAAAACTTTAAGTCATGGGTGCATATGACACCCCCCACCACCACTAAGCAGAGGTCTCAAACATACATCAGTATAAGGAGTGCTGCAGGCAGTGCAACATCACCATCAGCTTGGCATCTCCATGCTGAACAGGCTAGTTAGAGATGCCAAGCTCGGGGGCACAGCTGTTCCCCTGCTGAAAACTGTTCCATTTCTGTTTTCTCATAGCAAAGGACACATTCCTTGAAGGAGCCCCTTGGTCTGATGCCACAACCATTCTCTGAGCAAGGCTTCTGCCATCAGTGTTCTAAAATGTCTTCTTCAAAAGAAAACAGCCCTCCAAACCCAGAAGTCTGGTCTCTCCCAAATCAACACTCCCTTAAAAGTTATTTCAGGTGCTGGCAGCTTATATAGCCTTATCTACAGTGGATTATGCTAGTTCCAGATGCTTCTGGTGCATGGGCAGCCCTCTGCCTTGCATCTGCATTCACATGTGAAATGATTGTGTATACCCAGGCAGAATGCAACCTGCCCAGAGTCCTGCCTCCCTTCCTGCATGGGTAGGTATTTCTCTTGCATTATTCACAGGAGGATATTTTGATCCCTCCAAAAGAACTACATAAAGAAAATTCAGACAACCTAAACCCTGAATGAGAGCCTCAGGTCTAAGTTCAGGGAAGCAGCCTACAAAGGTCAAACACTTCTAGAGATGGTGACAGGGCAGAGCAGAGTCATCAGCATGAGTGGTCCCTCACATTTATATTGTTTCTTCCCTGTTGACATTGAAGTTTATGGGGGTTCCTCAATTTTGTTTTGGCTTAATAGCACAAAAAATGCTCTGCACATCATTTGTCCATCACATGCTGGTACTGGCTAACCCAACAATGCAGGGTTTTTCCTCTCTTATAACAAAGATGGTCATGCTTGGGAACCTGTTGAACCAATAGGGGAAGGGCCCTGTTCTGTCCACCCATTCCAGTTTCTAAATAAGAAAGCAGTGTTTGCTCTTAGCATTGGGAGAGTGGCACTGTGGATCACTGCACACTGCAGAGACTGAATGGAAAGCCTTGTTAAATAGCCAGGTACACGGTCTGCCTTGAAACCACCTCCTGAAAGTAATCATGCTGGCACATAAAGAGACCTGCTTGCCAGCAAGAAGAGATCAGTAACCATGAGATGCCAACCCTGCCTCCTTGGACAAGGTGCAGGGTAGACCATGAGTTCACACAGAAGTTTCAGCTCTGCTTTGAGAACTTGACCAGTGCAAAGAAAAGTCACCTCTTGACAAGAGAGCTGCCTGGCTGGCTTGGCAGACAAAGGAAGAGAGATCCATGTCGCTGTTGGTCTCCACTCACCGTGGTAATAGCCGAATTCTGTTTGGCGCGGTGAAGGTTTCCGACCCTTACATCAAAACCATTTATCTGTCAGCACAGAAGATTATGTCAAAAGTGTTTCTGCACCTTTTGATGACAGGCATTGGAGAAAAGGAGGATGGCTCAAAGTTCTGCCACTACCAACTGTGGTTTTCATTAAACACTTTGTCAACCATTGTCATAACACAACTTTTCATTGCTCCTGCACAAAAGGGAGCCGAGAGCCCAGAACAATTGAGCCCTGCAATAGAAATTCCTCTGGCTAATCTGTCGAAAGATAGCTGCCTAGTGCACAGCTTACTGAATAGGCACCAGCCTCTTCCCACATGTTTGGAGATGGCTTTACAGCGTGGAGATGGAGGCCCCATGCACACTTGATTGGGTATGAAAAGCATGGCTGCAGCTGAAATAGCCTGGGGATGGGGGCCAGGGGAACAAGGGAAGGGGACACACTGCCCATGCTAAAAGTACACAGCTGTGCAGGGGTGAAAGCACACTCCCAATTTCTTTTAAACAAGCTTGTGAGCTCCCAAAGAGATGGCAGGATTCTCATTAGCCATAACACATCAGGCTTAACACTGAAACAAAGTGACCAGAGACTGCAATGTTCATGGTGGCTGTACAAACTGCAAGGACAAAAAGAACCAGCTTCAGCCTGTTCTTTAATTCTAGTGCAGAGGACAAGTCCAAAATCTACTCTCACAAGGCAAGAACAGCTACAGCAGCTAGTGCCAGCTATCCACAGCTACCCTGCACCACCTTCCCCTCAGTGGGATTTTTTCAGTTCCCCCCAAAACAACTGGCCCCTAAATACTGTTAAGCCACCGCAGCGCTAAGAGTCAGAAGGAGCTCTGCCATACTAGACATGTAATCCTTAATTACATTCTGAGGGATTTCTTGCAGGTTCTTTTGAAGTGGCTGATGTCCTGCCAGAAGCTGAAGCTGGGACATGGGGAAGTCACTCACCCAACCCACCACAATCATTCCTGTGTTTCCTTCAAGTCTGCCTGCTAAACTGATAGAAAACCACAGATTCTTATACCACTCTGCTCCCTCATCACCCTCACCTCTATGCCACCGCTCCACACCTCAGCATAACAGTTCCACTGTCAACAAGGACAAAGAACAGAAATACTTCTTTGCTGAAGGATGCCCTGAAGGGGTCTACACCCACACTACAGCTTGCAGTTTAACTCACCTCAAGCATGACCTCCCACACTGCTAAACAATACTTGGACCACCTGAGCTGTGAAACCTCCTCACATTTGAGGGCAGGGGGCTACAAGAGAAGGGACATTGCTGAGGCACAAAAATGTCCCATGCCAAGCAACAGCAAAAGTTACCTCCTGAAAGCAAATAAGGGTAACAAAACACAGCATGCCATAGGTGAAAGTCCCAGCCTGAGCCTACTGCTGTAGGTGCTTTGAAGAGGATAGGACAGCAGGACAATGAAAGCAGAAGCAGCACCCACTTGGATGAAACTATGCCCCATCACTGAGAGGTCCTGTTCACAGCTAAGTGAATGTGCTCACTCAGGCTTCACTTATGCTCTAGCTCAAATTAGCAGCAGCATCATATTAGCTTGGGTTAACAGACTGCTCATATAAGGGGCTTTATGTGCAGAAGGGAGTCAACTTAAGGGCAACCTCAAGCCATAATGAGAGCTAATTTGACAGTGAAGACAAACTTTGAGGGGTCATCCAGACACCAAGAAAACTGCACCATGAATCACTCTGAGTCATGCCCACCAGTACTGTCTAAAAGGAAATTCCTGCAGCATGACCCCCCAGGAATGGATACCACACACATTCCAGCAGACGCATGTAGGCATTAACGCAAGGAACACTCATCAAAACCACAGCGCTCAGAAGCACTGTGCTGGACTGCAATTCAATTTAGCATGTGGGTGACACAGCTCAAGGAACTATCTTCTCATCTTCATGTGAATTTCAGGAACACATTCTCAGCCCTAGTCCCTCCTCCTGCTCTGCCACCCTGTGCTCATAAGGAGGCTGAGACCACACATCTGGCACATGAAGACACCTGGGTGATATGATGCTGGCAAGCAACCACCAGAGCCAATCTGCTCACAGAAGGCTGCAACAAAAATCCTTCCGTCATTGTTGACTCTCTGGCTCTGACAGGTAACCAAGCTCTTGGTGACTGAGGAAGGGAGCAGGAGTCTTTTGCCAAAGTGTTGTGTCAAACTACACTTGCTGCTGGGGCTGCTCCATCTCCTGCGAGAAGAAACTTTTACAGGCTTATTTGTCTCTCTTAAAAGGGCAGTGTCAGGTTTTCTTAGGCCGTGTTCAGCTTACACAAGTGTGTTTTGACACTTCTTCCTATTTTAATAACCTGAGCAAAGCTAAACCAGAGTTCTTTTCTGCTTTTGTATTTTGCTTGGAAGATCATTTCCTGCAAACACCCCAAATGCTTCGTCTGTTTCAAAACAAGGTAAACCAGCCTCAGCTTAAGCTACATAACCACACATGCAAGTACACCACAACAGATGTGCAAAGGTCAGTCAGGCCCTTACAGACCTCTTGCTATGGTTTTGCAGCATCAGGAGACACATGAAGACAGAAGAGTCACAAGGATGACCAGAGAGCTGGAGCACCTTTCTGGAGACAGGCTGAGAGAGTTGGGGCTGTTCAGTTTGCAGAAGAGAAGGCTCCAAGGAGACCTTATTGGGGTCTTCCAGTACCTGAAAGACGGGGGGCTACAAGAAAGCTGGGGAGGGATTTCTTAGGAGGTCAGAAAGGATAGGACTGGAGGCTATGGAGCAAAACTAGAAAAGGGCAGATTCAGATTGGATGTTAGGAAGAAGTTCTTCACCATGAAGTGGTGAGACATTGGAACAGGTTGCCCAGGGAGGTGGTGGAGGCCCCATTCCTGGAGGTCTTTAAGGCCAGGCTGGATATGGCTCTGGGCAACTTGATTTAGTGGAAAGTACCCCTGCCCATGACACTGGGGTTGGAACTGGATGATCTTTGAGGGCCCTTCCAACTCTGATAATTCTGTGATTTCACCACTGCTTGATCTTGGTTGACTTTAGAGTTCTCAATATTTCAACTGCTTCATGCTCCAAAAGAAGTGAGATTTCAGGAAGTGAAGTAACTTGGAAGTCATCCAGTAGGCTCAATGGGAGGACTGTGAGCCCGTATCTCTGCTGGCTCTGGCAGCACTTGTGGCTGGGGATTCACACAGTCTTCCCCTTTCCTGAGGATCTGCACAGCATCCCCCTCCCAGGGAGAGGCAGCAATCAGTAGAGACCCAAAGCAACAGAAGATAGTAGGTCAAGGCAAGCATGAATGACAAGGTATCAAACAACACTCAGCTGCTGAGAACAAATCCTAGCTGCAGCCACATAGCCTGCAGTTACTGAGGCCACAAACCCTGCCATTAAGATTGCATGTTCCTCTGCTCTTAATCAGACTGCCCAGTCAAAGGCAGCATTGTACACAGCAAATGGAGAATGCTGCAGGAGTTGGAGCAGGCAGAATTTAATTGCAGCAATTTTTCACTTTACTTGCTGCTTCTATTAAGCTGCACTGCCTGAAGGAGACTGATCCTCTCCAAAACACACTGAGCCATGGCTGCAAGGATTGGAAGCAAATCAAATTTCAAAAAGGACATGTAAACAAAAATAGCTGCATTTAACCTAACTTAAAGCAATCCTGTTTTGCCACCTGTGACAGGTAACAGCTCAGATGGAACAGCAGGATGTGGAAATCTTTTGAGCCATAAAATTCTACTCACCACCCGCCAGGTTTGTCTCAATAAAAAAGTGCTATCTACTCTCCTGAGAAAAACCTATGCTAAAACCAAAACCCTGCAAGTTCTTTACTCCACCGTGTAGAAGCAAACTCACCTTTATCCATTTTAATGGAAAGTTTCCTTCTTGATTTCATCTCCACATAGCAAAGCAGACTCAAGCCACTGGAGCGAGGGCCTAGCTCCAGCAAAACACTCGCCAAACAAATCGCTCCTGCTCCCATCACCACCAGGTTTCTCCAGCAAATCAATAGAGGCCATGACTTCTTTACTAACACTTTCAATTAAGCTTCCCCACTGTGTATTCAACATACTAAAGCAATTTATTGAGGATTAACAAGTATGTAATTTACTATACATGTCTGCCTTAGGACAACTGCTAAGCCTCCACTACCCGACTACAAAAACTACATTGATAGAGCAGCACTAGGAGCTAGTTATGGTTTCAAGAATTGCTACTTCTGCCAAGTAAATATTTTCATCTGAAAGTTGGGCAATTTTTCACAAGTACTCAGAGCAGATAAACCATGTGAAACCTTTGGCTTTCTCAGATGCTTGGAAAGACCCACAGCAATATGTTAAGTTGCCAGCAGTTAAACCTTACCACTGCATGACTTTGCAAAAATCCAGCTGTGGGTTACAGGTTGAGTGTGGATGAAAAATAGAGAAACTCCTCAAACACTGCTCAGAAGCTTCCACAATTTAAGAAAACATCCAAAGGTCAATCATTCAATAACATCCAATAACCCATATTTTACAATATACTTTCTCCCCAAACACTTGTAATGTGCTCTGGTCTCTTTGGGGATGCAAATGGTTTCAATCACGTCCACAAGCATTTTTGGTAAGTTCAGAACACTTAACTAGCCAAGAAAATGTTTTTCCACTTCTTCAACACCACAGTTTATATGTAGGGAACATTGATACAATAATGATCCCAGTGGGCACTGATCAGCAGTGTTTGCATCTACTACACACTGGAAGTAAGAGCACCAAACCCTGATGCTGAGGTTTTGGCACATAGCTGACATCATCTGTTTGAGGAACCCACAACAAGCAGAGCTCAGCCATGTCTGGTCCAGTGGCAGCATGGGGCACAGGACCACACAGCCACACCAGAGCATAGCCTGGTCAGTTACTAATGGTGGGCAGCATTTGCTCAGCACTTCATTCTCTTGTTCTTATTCATAATAGCCACCTGTGAAGGATCGATTTCCCCCCAAAACACACTCACTTGGAAGCAGGACAAAGGGATATTTGTGTGCCAGTTAAAACTAGTCAGGCAAAGGGCTGTGAAAACAAAGCCTTAGCACAGTAGCATGCAGATTTTTCCTGCTATTCAGGTACAGGGGTTCACCACTTGCTCTTGCCTCTCCTGCACTTTACAGGACAGAGGCAATGGTCATCCTACCCAGCTCTGCTCTTTTCTTCCCACCTGATGACAATAGCTCCCATTTCACAAAACACTCAGGAAACTTTGCAGCTGACTACAGTGGATATAAATCCTCTTCTGATAAATCCTAGCAGCTGAGTGGAGTTACACCACTGGTCTCCTTGCTATACCCACCATATATACTCAGTTTAAAATCCAAGGACTGCACTTTTCAATGCCATGGCTTGAAAGTGATTGGCTGCAAAAAACTTAATGCCTTTTTGTCGTTCTTTTTCACACACGAGAACCTCAACTCATCAGCTAAAGCTCTGATTACCTACAGGGCACTCAATGGCTGGCAGCCCGGCAAGGTGCAGGGCCAGCTCTAATCCCCTGGAGGTGTGAAAAACACATGGCAGACAGCTCTCCTTCTGCAGTTTAAAAATAGTTGTTCTTTGCAAAAAAGAACAGCATTTTAAGAGCAAAACATGCACATTTCAAGCTAAATAAACCAAATCTGACCATCCTGGTTGGAGGTGTGTACTTTGCACAGGCATCCACTCTCCCTCCTTTCAAGTAATCAATGTCCAGTCATAATGCACTTTCATTCCAAGCACTTTGTATTGCCAATAAAGCACCAAGCAATTTAATGGATTTCTAACCCCAAATTGGAAACTGTACTGCATCCAACTGATTCAATTTGCTCAGCCTTAGAGGAAGCCTGGACCAAAATACTAGAAATAAAGCCACATGCACTGATTATGTTACAGCAATAGATACACCAAGAAGAAAATGTTCTGTCCCTTGTATTTTATCTGACCGCCAACCTGGTTTAATTGACCTTCAAGATGGAAAGGCTGCATTTAAAATTAGTCATTTCCACCTAGATCACAAGAAATAAAACCCAAGGTAGAGATACATACACATAGCATTCACTGCAAAACAAGGCAAATAAATCTGCCCTGAAACCACCCTTCAGTTGACAGTGAAAACACAGAAGAGACTTGCAAATTAATTACTCCATGTTTTACGTCATACACAAAGCTATTTTCCTCAATAAAGTCTTCTCTGAATACAGCCTGAAGACAGCAGAGATGGCTTCCTCTGCATCCACCTTATCAAGCTGTGGCACTGCATCACCACAGAGGCAAAGGAATGGAGTTTCCAAACGGTGCTCCACAATGTGCCTCCCGACAGCAGGAGAAAGTCTGCTACTGTTTGACATAGTAAACACTTCCTTTGCGTTAAGTCTACATATAAGCAATTGCTCTAATTATAATAAGTATTGCCTAGAAAATCATACTTCTCCAACAGATGTTCTTAACTTCATGATGTGCTATAGGAAGCTATAGTCCTGCCTGGACTACCTATGAGAGCAAGCATTCACACTACTTTGGCATAACTAACTCATGTATTGGTGTTTACCACTGAGACACCAAGATCCAGCAGCAGGGTATCAGCAAGGATTTCAAAAGCAGATGAAGCTGCTGCTGAAGTCCCTGTCCAAAGAATGCCACAAAGCAGTCAAAGGAGTGGTTAAATCTTGTGATGCTTCCCATGATATGCCAGTCTACATGTTCTTTGTTACAGCAGAGGGTCACAGACACACATACACAGTTGCTTAAATAACTTCCACATGTACACGACTGTTTCCTGATGTGACTGTACAGATACATGCAGCTACAAACAAGGATGCTTCCACATACACACGAGCCTCCACATCTATAGGGATGCATACATGTAGAAAGGCTTTATCAGCAGAGTTTGGGACTGCCATGCAGCTTATGACCAAGCTGTGAAGAGTGTCAGCAGCAAAACTCATTATTATGCTCTGCTCCAGCCTATCATGCCACATCTTTCAGAAGCCCTGATTTTAAAACAATGTCTGAGAGCTTTACAGTTTTTATTGGTCCTATTTTTCAACTCCTTCCACTTCCAAAGCTTCTTTATTAGAGTGACTCAAACTGTAGAAAGACTCAGAGAAGTCAGAGCCAGTTCTTCAAACGGGCTTGCTCTTCCCAAGCCTTTATCTCAGGTCTAGATGTATAGGCTGCAACAGAAGTGGCATGGCCAGACGACTGACAGAACCACTTCTCTCACTTCGCTCTGGTAGGGCCTTGCCTGCAGTACAGCATCCAGCTCAACACAAGTACAGCCCTCAATGCAAGACGAACATGGACCTGAGGGAGTGAGTCTGGAGGAGAGCCATAAAAACAATCCAGAGACTGGAATACTTTTCCTACAAGGATAGGCTGAAGAATCCAGGCTTGTTCAGCCTGGAGAAGAGAAAGTTCAGGAAGACCTAATAGCAGCCTACCAGTACCTGAAGGGAGCCTTCAAGAAGGCTTGGAAGGGACTGTTTACAAAGGTCAGTAGTGACAGGACAAGGTGTGATGGATTGAAATTAGAGTAGGTTTAGATTGGATGTTAGGAACAAGTTCTTTACCACGAGGGTGGAGGAAAACTGGAACAGATTGCCCCAAAATGTAGCTCAGGCTCCATCCCTGGAGATACTCAAGGAGATACTTGATCTAGTGGAGGATGTCCCTGCTCACTGCAGGAGGTTGAGCAGGACCTTTGGAGATCTCTTACAACCCAAAACATTCTATGACTGACTTCACAGGGTTAAAAAAGCCCTTACTTTAAGTGGCTGTAGCCTTTTGCTCTTCAGGTATCTTAACCTTACAGCAGTCCTAGACAAGGGGATTCTGATCAGAGCACAGGTAAAGCAGCCAGTTAATGAACCCACACTTGCTTCTCCCCACACTCCTTGCTGGGGCACTCCCGCTAAGCTCAAACCCTGCATTAGCATCAGTCAAGCACCAGAGCTGAGCACACATTTCACCTTCAGACCAGGAAGGTACTTTTTCATCTACTTCAAAGGGCTATGATGTACTTCACTGAGTGGCTGCCTTGATTTATTATTCAATGAACTCCCTTGGATTTGTGCAATTTCTCAGCTAAAAGCATCACATCTAATTCAAAGGGAGGTTCAACGTTACCAAGGTTGAATTGAGGAACAAACTTTCTCCTACAGAACTTTATCCTTTCCACGTTGTAGAGGGATGGGAAGGGGAACACATCCCTATTCTGCTACAGGGAGTAGTTAAAAACCCCATCTCTTGCAAAATGGATGGGGTCAGAAGGTATTTGTATAAGTTTATCTCATCCCCTTTTAACTATTATTCCTGGAATCCCACTGCTCAGCTTGGCCTTTCACATCACATGTTTTGTTTCTGCCCACCAGAAGGTACATACATGTCTGTGGAGGCTCCAGTCCCAGCTCCAACCACAGAGAACCTCTCCAGCTGAACAAAGGCTGCAGAGATATTAAAAGGCAGACAGATCCTTCCCCTTTTGCTTCAAACCACCTCACTCAGACATAACCCAAAGGAGACACCATCTTAAAACTGCCTGACTGGCTTCTGAAAATAAAAACTCCCACAAGGCAACTCCACGTGGGTGGCCGCCTGGCTGCGTTGAAAATAGAAAAGCTAACACTACAATTAGGCCAAGAACAGAAATACCCTTTCGTTCTTCCAAGTGGTCCTTGCAAGCCCCAGGCATCGTGCCAAGGAGCTCACCATTCACTACTGGCGCTGCACCTCTCATGGGGCGAGAGGTACCTTGGCTTTGCACCAACGTCTTGTGCTCCAAAAAGCAATTATTCAAAAGACACGAATGCAGAAGGCACTCCCAGGGTTTGTTATTGCATGGGGAGGGCCACAGGTGTGCTCACCACTTGGAAACACAACAGCTGCCCTTTTGAGAGCAGGCAAATTCATCTGTATGAAGCAAATACGGCTAAGAAATGGCTCCATTTCACAGTAATCAGGGAAAGAGCATTCTTAAGGCAGCAGAAAGCATTGCTGCTCTGAGCACAGACAGCAAGAGCAGCACTCTGTGTGCAAAGATGAACCACAATGGAGGACCCAAAGCACTCTACAAACAGGGTCACAAGAGAGATGAAAGAGGGCAAGCTGAGGAGACCAGAGAGTAATCACCCAATTGACAAGCCACAGAAATGAAACACTCCTGCAGCTGACTACCACATCCATGAAGCCACAAAACAGGAGATACTTTTTCTCCTTGGGACAGGTGGCTGTTACTGCAGAGTTTTCCCAGTCCTTCCCAAAACTGGGCATTGTCAGAAGCTGGGCTAGACAGGCTGTGGTCTCACATGGGAGCATGTGCTTAACACAGACTCCATATTCCAAGCCCGGTTCAACTGCAGCAACACCACATTAAAAAGCACATTTTCCTCAATTTGTCACAGCAAGCGAGGTATGAAATGAAAAACTTTCCAAACCTTCCAAGCACACAGGCTGCCTCCTCTGCAAAGCAGTGAAAATTCTGTAAAAATAAATTGTAGTGCATTTTATAGGGGAAAATAACCCAACTGCAACTGGAAACACATCATCCAGCTTTTCTCTAACAAAACCTACAGGAAATGGCTCTGCAGAAGTTAACTAAGTGATACTGAACTTTCTCCAGAGTGTTATATAGGAAATAGCACTGCAGAAAGGACTGCCCAGTTTAACCTTTTGTCCAGGCTGCACTACAAAGCTGCACAACAGGGGGATCTGGCTGATGTTAATAATCCTCTGGTGCATTCTCTAGACTTGCAGAGACAGAGCAAGTTATCTCACACGTGCCCAGCAAAACACCCTTGCCACACTGCAAAGCCCAGGCAGCCAACTGCTGATGGAAAACAGAATTTTACAGTTTTCCCCTTCTGTGGCTGGCAGTTGGGCTTCATTTTTGTGTTTAAACACACAAAGCAGCAATGGTTGTCTTGTGGCACAAAAAGCAGAGCAGATGCATGCATCCTCCACATTCTGACCCATGTCAAGTTGGCAGTGCAGACAGACCAAGGTGTCCCATTTCTCTCTGCCATCTGTCAGATCATCCGTTTGTTAGAGACCTCATAATGCAATGCTATAGTACTGCTGGGTGAAATCCCCTTTAGCATCACGTTTCTCAGCTCCACTCAGAGTTTCTCCCCTTTTACTTACTGTCTTCACCATCCCAGGAGGGGCTGCTTCAAGCAAGAGTGACAGTGAAGGATCTTTTTATGCCAAGGAATCTCAGAAAGGGCATGTCTGCCAAGAAATAGGGTGTCAGTATTTGCCTGGAGCTCTGCAATCACAGTTACACAAACTGAGCCAGGCTGCCCTCCATCCTTTCTCCCCTGCTATCCACATGCTTCAACGTGAAGGTGTTGCTACAAAAACCTGAACCAAATCTGGTTTTCAGCTTTCATTTCTTTCAGTCAGAAAGGAGCTACAGCTGACATATGCACTCCATCTACTGAAACCTCTATGTCTCAGTCTTCATTTTCCATGAAACATACTGCATGGAGAAGAAAAACCAAAGAAAAAGAAAGCCAGGCTTTTCCACATTCCCACAGAGCTCAAGGTCCTATGCAATACCTTTAAGCAGGACAGAGCTTCAAGAGGTACAGGACATGTTTACTGCTTGATCAGGTTAGCCAGCAGGAAACCATTTTATCGTTTCTTTTTCCCAGCAAAATTTGACACCACCACCAGATTTGCTCCAAGCCACTAAAAAACCTAACACAGAGAGCCAAAAAAACAACCTGTCCAGAGCAAGGACATAACGCCCCATTCAGGATGTTCACAACACGACGCCCCCCGCAGAACGACACCAATTCCAACTCAGGGGAGAGGCCACCGGCAGGGGAGGCAGTACACAGCACTGCTGCAACTGGCCTCAGGAGTTAGCACCAGCAGCTCTTTTCCCCCTGCAGCCTCCCGCTTACATCAAGTCACGTGAATGCAATCACATAAACTGCACCTTTTCCATGAACACCTTCTCTGGGATAAAGGTTCTCATTTTACTCCACATAAAACCACTCTCCACAGGTTTATAAGCTTTAAATGCTATGTGAACACATAAAAAGTGCCCAAATAAGTCTATTTAATGGTTACACATTAACTATCATACACCTCCAGGCTTGTGTTGCCCATCTATTTGCTAGATCAATAAACTGCTTGTAAGCAAACTTACAATACACTGGTGCTGCTGAAAATGCTCCATTCCTGTTTACTGATAACCTTATGGAATTAATTGGAAACTCCTACCTATGTGTGAAGTTTTCTGCTTAGCTCTGCCAGGGAAAAAAATGCAAGATGAATTCCAGCAAAACCAATCAAAACCATACTTCTCCTATACTCCAAATTGGATGCTGGCCCACAAAGTAATACAAGAGCTGTGCAGTACTGGGCTGGGACGGACTTGGGTGAAGAAAAAACGTGTGCATGGACGTGCCTGCAGAGATAGAGCTCCTCCAAATCCAGGGGGAAAAACATTTAAGATGTGTGTCTGGACAGCCAGGAACAGGGAAATCATTTGCATGAGGACAACAAGCATTACCAAGAGGTTTTAGCAAAGAATACACCCAAAATGTCTAATTGGCAGTTAAGTGGATCTTTTTCAACAAATCCACATCACTGCCACTGTCCTAGACATGCCCCATGGAGCTCCGACAGGCAAAGCTGCCCAACAGCAGCAGGTAAGAGGACAGTTGTCTGCAGTCAACATGTGCAACAGCAAGACCTGCACCAGCAGCAAGTCAAACACAGCACTCTTGCCAGGTCAACAGCACTTCCGCCTGTTAAAGCTAGCCCTTTGCAACGCTCCTCAGAGCTCAGTGGGAGCGGGCAGAAAAGCATCTACTGTCCCTGGGGCAGCCTCACCCCTGTACGGGGACAGCACACTAAACATCTACTAAGTTGCACCGTGGGCACCTACAGATGACCTCCTGTGCCATCAACCCATGCGACAGATGTGCGGTTGGCAGGAAGGTGTCAATTGCTGCACCCGTCCTGCCTCCTCCCGTACAGGGCAGAAGGCGAGTGAGATTGAGCCAAGCAGCCCGACAGCGACTAAGCATTGGTTAAACCCAACGACTACATGAGGTTTCTGCCATGCCTGACCAGCTTCAATGGTCTCTGCACCCTGCTGGGAGAGCCCTGCGGTATTTATGAGAAGTCTGTGAATGGCTCCTTTGTCACCTTATTTCTTCCTCTCAAGTAAAGCACAAACTTAAAACTCCAGAGGTGCACTCGGAGTTCCCAGTGTGCCTCTCCAAGCATCCACTGAGTGCCCTTAGTGTGGACAAGGGCACCAGAGGCCCACACCCTCATGACCTGCCATCCTCCTGGGGATGGGTGACACCATTGCTTTCTTCCTAACCAGCTCCCTTTCCCTATGGTGAGGAGAGGTCCTTCTCAATCATGTTGCCCTCCTTGCCACTCATTTTCCAGCCCATTTGGGGACCAGCTTCCACACGGGGTGGGCAGACAGCAGGTACTTCACACCTCCCCATCATAAACCTGCCCAGAACAATTACCTGGCCCTGCTCCAGCAACACGCTGCTGCCTCATTTAAGCATAAGCAGGAAGCCGGCCCCGGGGCTAGGGTACGCTCAGAGAAGCTAAAGGCAGAGGAAAACATGGAGGGGCTCGGGCTGCCTGCTCGCCCTCCTGCCCACCCCCTGCCTGTGCCCATTAAAAAAAATTAATCCCTGTCATAAAAGCTGGAGCACAGCCTGTGTTTCAGGCCAGGTAATAAGGGGAGGCTTTTACAAATAAGGAATCATTTACTATTCAGAGAGAGAGGGATAATAAAGGTTATTTAACTTAAAAGCAAGCTGCACAGACAAGTAAACCTCACTGCCTCCCCCCTCAGCTGCTGCAGCCCCAGCCTGGCGCTGCCTGCCCTGCACATGCTACCTGCAGGCAGCCGTTCCCCGCTCCGTGCCGTTTCACAACCTGCTCGCTCTCGACCTTACACTACGTCAGGAACTAAACAAACATTTCCTCCTCCTTCGGGATTTCCCCCCGCTTCGTCCACAGCTCAGCTCCAAAGTCCAGCGAGGCAGCAGGCACGGGGTTGAGTCGTGACCGCCAGCTCAGAGAGCTCACCCTGCGCTCCTCACCACCTCCAACAGCCACACGAGTGCCCGTGGGGCGGCTGACTATGGGGCACGTCCATCTCATCACACCAGGTGACAGAAAAGTTGTGAGGGGCAGATGGCCACAAAAAACAGACCGGAAAACAGGAGAGAGGCTCTGTAAAACCCCAGGCATCTCTGTTCAAACCCTTAGCTCCTCTTCCACTGTTCTGTGAAGAGTAAACACACCAAGGACACCAAACCTCTGCTTGTTCCCAAAAAAATGAGGAGTGGAAGAAGTTTGTTTGTAGCCTTGCTCTCAATGAAGACAGGGCTGCACACGTGTCCTCATCCCAAATATTCTAGAACTGGGATGACACCAGATGGGTGAGAAAGGCAAGAGAGCTCCTGCCAGGCTGCAGAACAGGGGCAGGCAAGTAGGGCAGCATGGCCAAGGACTGGCACAGCGTTTGCCTTTGGCTTGGGATCACCTGGACCCATTGCTAGGGTAAACTGGCAGTCCCACCCACCCCCAAAGCACAGCATGGGCAGACCAAGCAGGCAATGCTCAAACGCAGTGCAGAGCTAACGAACACTTTGCACAATTCGACTGAAACATCAGCCAGCTCAGAAATGCCCAGGAAACCAAACCTCATGTGCCTGTCTCCATGTGGATTACTGACAATGATGACTAACTACAGCAGAAAAAGTTGACTTGATGTCTTCTTTTAATCCATCCATATCTCCAAACAAGTTTCAGGGTAGAGTTTACCTGCCTTGGAAAACACTGCAAAGACCACAGCAGGAAACCAGCAGAGAAAGCATATGATGGACTAAGGGGACTGAACATCAGAGAAGCAAATCAGGTTGAATTCATGTCGTTCTCACTATTTCATTGCAATGCCTCGTCAAAATTCTCTCCCGAGGAGAGGGACTTGTGGGTACTGGTGGATGAGAAGCTCAATGTGAGCTGTCAGTGTGCTCTTGCAACCCAGAGAGCAACCAGAGCCTGGGCTGCAGCAAAAGCAGTGTGGGCAGCAGGATGAGGGAAGTGACCCTGCCCCTCTACTCTGCACTAGTGAGACCCCACCTGGAGTACTGCATCCAGTCCTGGAGCCCCTATGACAAGAAGGATGTGGAGAGGCTGGAGTGTGTCCAGAGAAGGGCCATGAGGATGCTCAGAGGGCTGGAGCACCTCTGCTAGGAGGACAGACTGAAAGAGTTAGGGCTGTTCAGGCTGGAGAAGAGGAGGCTCCAAGGTAACCTTATTGTGGCCTTTCAGTATCTGAAGGGGGCTACAAGAAAGCTGGGGAGGGACTTTTTATAGTCTCTCAGGTAGTGATAGGACTGGGGGGAATGGAACAAAGCTGGAAATGCATAGATTCAGAATGGATGTTAGGAAGAAGTTCTTCACTGTGAGGGTGTTGAGAGCCTGGAATGGGTTGCCCAGGCAGGTGGTTGAGGCCCCATCCCTGGAGGTGTTTAAGGGCAGGCTGGATGAGGCTCTGGTGAGTCTGATCTAGTGAGGTGTCCCTGCCCACAGAGGGGGAGCTGGAACTGGATGATGCTTGTGATCGCTTCCAACCCTGACTGATTCTGTGATTGTATAAAAGGAAGCTTTTGTTAAAGACCTGCTCTATGCCTCCCTCCTGTACTTTCCCCTCAGAGATTTAAGATCACAAACACATCCCTGAGCTCCTCAAGGGATTTTTTTTCCTCCAGCAATGCCAAGGCTGACAAGACTTGACACTCTTGAAATGTTTAAATGGGAGGGGAGAGAGAAACAACAGTTTTACAGACCCACTTTATGCAAAGCAAAAATTGGCCCAGGACCAATTAAAAAAAAAAAGAAAGAAAATATTTGCCATCTGATCTTAACAATTCCCAATGTTGCTGATGGAAAAGTCCCCTGCTGCACAGCAGAGGCAAGTCCCCACACCAAATACTGAGCATTCCTGGAGGGAGTTTGTGGAGCAGAAAGACATAATCCAAGCAACTGACAAACCACAGCACACAGCTGCTGGTCCATCCCCAGGCATCCTGTGGGGACATGCCACCACTGGCAGGCACCCACAGCAGGACTTGGGATCTGTGGTGAAGCCCCTGCAGGAAGCTTGTGGGGACCAGTGTCCCCTTCTGAGCAGGTGGGGAACCCTTAAACAAAAACCAAACCCACCAGCACAACAAAAACCAAACAACTGCCTTCCAACCTGGCATTCTGTGATTCTATGAACTCACATGCCAGGGACTTTGTAATGATTTTAGGATTAAGAAATGTGGCTAATGAACAGGCAAGAGCCAAAATAATCCACTCTCTGCCAAATCCCAGGAAAAGCACACTGCTATCAGTAGCCATTACATTAATTGATTTGTACACTGGCCCATTTTGTAGCTTTTTCCAGGCTGAGGTTTCACTTGTCCAATGCTGCACGATAGAACTGGGCAAGGAGAAGGGTGCAGATGGAGCCCCACAGCCTGCAATAAAACCCAAAGGTGATACAAACCAGATGTGGACAGTAACTTCATGCACTCAAAGAGGTATTACAGCTTCATATGCCAACCACAGCATGCCAAACACTCAGAATTGAGCTCTCATACAGCCAAAACACACCTAAGAAGTGGGGTGCATTTCAAAGGGTGCATAACAGGTTAACAGGAACACACCAAGTTCCACCACCAATTACTCTTCCTTGGTATACTAGCACATCACTTCACACTTCCCAGAGTGCAAAGTTCAGACTGATATTGTTGGCTTTCTCACTCACTGCTTTTTGGCACTCTCCCACCTGCTTGGCTATTCATTAATACACAATCAGTACATTAAAGGCTTCATTCCATAGTCCCAGTTAGGCTGTAACAGACTTTTCCAGCAAGTGCTGTCTTACAGGGGACAGAAGTGCAAATGTGTTTAGGTTCTCCTAAATACTCAGAACTAAAACACCCCAAACCCTCTATTTCTACTAGAGTTTTGCAGAACAAGGCATTATCACCATCAATGAACACTGCGTCCAGAGAAAACTTGGAATCTCGACTGAGTGTACTCTAGTTACGCTTTACTCCTTTATGCATCAGTTACACTACAAGATGTTTGCACAATTTACAGACTGACTAAATGACAGCTACATAGCAGAGGCTGCCTGGCAGTGAGAGAGTTTCCACCGTTTTCATGAGTGCTGGCATGCTGGGATACTGGGAACAGTCTCCAAAAAATCCCACCTGTTTTTTCAGCTACACTGTAACCTTACAGATCCCAGCGGGAAGCAGGACAGCCCTGCCTCATTTACTCTCACCACAGTTACACGGAAAATCGTGTCACCAGAGATCAAAATCACTTCTTTCAGAAGCACTTTCTGAACAGCTCTGCTTCTCAGCATCTCTCACTCTTACGAGCCCCATCAGTGCTCCATCACTCCTACGCCTGTATGCAATGCTCATCTCAACCAGGAAACTAACTCTGCTGTAAGTCACTTGTTCTTGTCTACAGAAACAAGCCATCAGCTGCTGGCTTACAAGTTCCTCAGCTAAACTTCTTCACAGTTTCCCCTTCTCCTGCCCTTGGGCTTGACTGCTTCAGCCTCCGGTCCAGCCTAGCCCACCCAGCATCATCTTGCCTTCCAAACAGGCACAGAACACTTAACACAGCCTCTTTCAGTACATTATTAAATCCTGTCTTATTTGTCTTCCCTAGGAGACTAAACATAGGCTGTTACTGCAATATAAAATTAAGCACATGCTCAAAAGAACAAACAGAACTGATTCTTAAGGGGACTAAAAAAAGCACCCTGGTTGTTTTAGGTCATTTTAAGACACATTATTAATATTCTGTCCCAATTTTTCAAGAGTTGCTAATGATGGAGATGAGCCCAACCGGAAAAACCAGCAATGAAGAATTTCTGAACTCCAGAGGAAGGTTTATCAGAGCTTGGGCCCATATCCACACCGAACGCAGCACGGCCAAATAACATTTTTCCATCACTTTATCGCTGTTACTTTGTGTTCTCCCCCCATGAGCACAAGGTCACATCAGAATTTCTCCGGGCAGCTCCCTGTCCCATAAATTGTTAGAGGTCTGGATTTACATCAGTGGGATTACACAAGATCAGCCAAGTGTGCACATGCTGGAGGGAGAGGGGACAACACAGCACTTCAGAACTGGAGAGTATTCCTCATTTATAAATAGTTTACATTTTTTGGATCCAGCAGCACACAACCCACTCGGCCTCTGCTGAAACCAAAGAACTATCATGTGTGAGCACTAACCACAGTGTAACCAAGATAATAAACAACAGACAGGCAGCCGTATGTGATGAGGCTGGTGCTTTTGGTCGGGAAGGCAAGTCAGAAGGAAAAGAAACACCACAATCAGCAACATTCATGCAGCTGAAGGACTGACTCAATTTCAGAGTCCACTTCTCCACGTTAGGCTGTAGGAGTAAACTTCCAGAAGGAAGCCAGCTCCTTGCACCCTCATGTGCTTCCCTCTGAGCAGCACTCAGGAGAGTCCAATCCACATACCTCCAGTAAGAAGGGATAAAGCAATGTCCATGCTGCCACAAGAAGCATGTGCTTAGTATGGAGCATGAAGTGGCATTTGAGTTCCAGGGCAATATCCTGAAGGAGCAACTGAAATTCTGATCCAAGACAGACCTGATGCACTCTAAATTATATATTGGAAACAGTTACAAGAAACAGGAGCCTAAGATACACTACGTAGGTTGTGACCATGTGCTGCATTCTGACACCCCACAAGAATACATTTGCTCAGACTGAGCCTCAGCTGAGTGAGGGTTGCTGAAGTCCACTGGGCTCCTTCAGAATCCTTCCACCTCATGGACTTCAAGAGAACTAACCAAGATGGATTACAAGCCTCTTACAACAAGCCCTTGCTCTCACAAACAGACCTCAGAATGAGAGCTGCCCTCTCTTATCCATGTGGTTACAAATGTTTTTGATATTATGCTAGCTAAATATCCTATACCCCTAGAGTAAAAACAAGTCTTAAAAGGAAGCAGGACAGCTCTGCCTGCCAAGCAGAGGAACCTGCACTTGGAGCACCACTGTGAAATCAGCCTGCCAAGACCATTCTGATGTGTTTTATTACTGCAAGGAATTCCACAAATATGCTGGTAACTTTTGAGCGTCAGTGTGGGTTCCTAGGTAGGGAAAAACCTCCTCAGAATGTGCACTTGCTGGATTTCGCAAACATTTACCAGACACAGAACTCACAGACAACTCATCTGCCGTGACAAGTGTAGAGACACCAAATCTAGCAGAAGGGGCTGAGCACCCATCTCTGCCATGAGTGAAAGCCTACAAGCCAGATATGCCTGGCTGAGCAAAGGTTTGTTTTCAATTACGTTTTAGATTCTTCTAACAATAACTGCATGGCGTCTGGCACCGACACATCTAAGCCTTTGAAGTGGTTCTTGACTTTGGTGGGAAAAAGAGGGGAGAGCAAAAAAGGAGAATCAATCAGCAGTTTCAGTCAGAGTCAAACATCCTCTCTGAAGAGAAAATGTCAATACCACAATCCCTCAGCACACCAGAAATGGGCTAGCAAAACCAAAACAACCCCAAAGCAAAGCCCTTATTTACATTGACATAGCAATGGGTCTGCGCTAGGGTTGCTGCTTTCACCTTCAGAAAGAAGGTTCAGATATATGGGTCAGTAGTCCCAGATACAGGAGACTTCCTGCCTCCCAACACCACCTCACAGCTGCCTCAGCTGCTGCGACACTTTGCATCCCCTTCCTTGTCACTCATGCTCTGCAATAAAATGCTCACAAGAAGAGGCATCTAATGCTTAAATCTCAATGCCAGCATCCAGTAAAAGTGCAGTTAAATCAGAACGGGAAAGGAGAACATGTGCCCTGTTCAAAATGCCATTGCTGGCCACCCAGCACCACAGAAAAGGCCTAATCCTGAGCAAAAGCAGCAGCTCCCATTGCGCTCTTCCACTAATGCACATTTGGAGCACCCACAACAGATCAGAAGAGCAACAAATAGGTCCTGCATTATGTCTTCTACAAGGTGCTGATGACCACAAGACTCATTCACCTTTGGATGTGCTCAAGAGAACATCCCCAGGAGGCTTAAGCTAGTTTGCAGAGCCTGCAAGGTAGCCTGCAGAGCTGCCATGCACCTCTGTTTACCTTTCATCTATGTCTGACTTTAGGAATCTAAATCCCTTTTCAGGCCTGGCCTTAAGTGACATTGGTAGAATCACCAGGGAAGTCAATGCAAGAGCAGGGCAACAAACCTTAGTTTTAAAATGCATCTTCTTTAGCTGGTTGTTTCAAATAAGCACAGCTGTGATTTAACAGCAACAAGGTGGCAGAGCACAACAGCTCCCAAGACTGAGGATGGTGGTTTTAACTGGAATGATATTCATTCAAAGAGGGAGAAAAATGCCTTATTCATTTTCCCCAAGTCACACCCAAGTCCTACCAACTCTTTGTGTTAGGTCAGGCAGATTCTGGAAACATCTTCTGGCTCAAAACATTTGCAGAATTTCAAGAATCTGCTCCACAAATCTTGAGGCTGCTTTGTTCAGGAATGCTGACATGTGGGCAAAGGGAAACCAAAACGTTCCCTTGAAGGCTGCAGAGAACTTTTAAAGTCCACCCAAGATGAAAAACACAAGAGTCAAAATTCTGAAGGAAGCGTGGGTTTTCTGCAGCATTTCAAACACCACCTTGAATGTGCTCTTCCAGCACAGGAACATGGCTGTGCCAGGACACTCTGTGTGTCTAGCAAAGCAAACAGCCTCTCTGCTCCCCTTAAAGCAAGGCTGGTGTTTGGAATGAATAAATAGCACAGGCCTTCAGATCAAGTCGTCTTGCTTTTATGGAAATAATCATGCTGTTAAAAAGCTCTGGGCAGAAAGCCTCTTCTCAAACAGGATCCACCCATTTCCCAATGCCTCTTCATTCACAAGCACCAAAGGGTGCATCCTCCCGCTTGCATGGCTCCTTGGACAATACTTGAGTTGCCCTCTGGAAACATCCACTGCATTCCACGAAGCTGAGAGCAGAGAACATTAACACTAGAGCTCCAGCTTATTCATAAATCCTAATATTTACAGCCTTTTATCAGGTAAGACAGCTTTTCAATGCTTTCAGTACAGGACTGCTTGCAGGCCAAGGGGTCTTGTCCAAGGCAGGTCTGCTGGTAGCCACCAAAGCAAGGCCCAGAAGCTTCTGCCATGGCAATGCTGCTGCTATAACAACTTGTCATTTATTTCTGCCCTGCTCCCCAAGGAGTCTCAACAGACACCAGATGAGGGCTGAGGAGATGCTTTTGACTTTGGGTGGCCAGGCTGCAGGGCATGTGTCACAGCTTTGGGCCATGCAGATGCAGACCAAAGGTGGAAAATGACTACTACATAAGGCTAAGCAAGGGTCAAACGGCCACACAGTGCTCCCAAACCACCACCAAATATCACACACATCCGTGGGCGAATATGGTTGGTTCACCTTGGCTTGAAAGCTACAGAGCAAAGGAACCAGCAACTGAGGGCTAGCCAGAGGAGCAGTGCTGGAGGATGCTTTCCTGGCTCATCCTCTGCCTTTGCTCTCTGTGGACCCAGACCTAAACAACAACCTTCTGCAACCCTGTCCTGCATGAGTGCCAGGAGAGCCAGTTCTAGTCCTCCAGGTCAGCCATAGCTGGGTAGCTCCAAAGCTATCCAAACAAGCCAGGAAGTCCTCTGCATTTCAAACCCCAAGTTAGGAAAACCATAAAAAGGCATTTCAGCTGTGACAGACCAACCCTCCAGAAGGACACTAAGGCACATCTTCCATCTAGTCCCAGCCCACTCCCACAAGGGCTGCTACTGTCTGTCACACAGCAGTGTCAGGCAACTGACTTCCAAGGGTACAGAAATGTTCCTGCCACCAGCTGCAAGCAGCAGAGGCAGCCTGAAGGGAGGGGGACCCAGCAGCCTGGAGCAGGCCAACAGTACAGCCAAGGGATGATGCATCCCGCCACGGCCAGGCAGGCTGCATTACAACCAGGGTCAGAATCACTCAGGAAGCCAGAGGAAGCAATTGGAAACTGCGGGACAGGGAAACTTCCCCATTTTGTTTCCAAACGTGCAGGCCCCAAGCCTGTGCCGAATTCCTCCCCTTTTAGCCATGCCTCTCAAAGTGAGCGGCATTAACTAGCAGACGGTCGGCGCCTCCTCCTCCCCAAAAGGTAGGTTAAGTGTCGTTTTGGCTCGACGGCGCAGAGCCTGTTTCCCAGCAAGCCCCATGCTGTACTTGCTCTCGGCACACGGAGTGCCTGCAAACCTCGCCTCGGAGCCGGCCCCAGCGTTCGCAGCGGGAGAGCGAAGCGAGCAGCGAGCAGCGCCCGGCCGCAACCCGCCACAGCCCCGCGGCCGCCGAACGCACTGACGCTTGCGGACGGCAGCGCCGAAGGGACTGCCGCCTGCGGACAGGTGGGCTGGCAGGGGACGGGCGGGGAAGGCACTGGGGTAAAGAAAAACAACACTGCGTAGGCTGAATAAAGAGCAAAGCCTGAGAGCCACACAGCGATGCAGCACAGTCCCCGTGTCCCTGCCAGCTGAAAGGGCAGCTCGTCGGGCTCTCACTAGGCAGGCCACAAAATGGTAGCACTTGAGACAAGTGCTAGGGGCCATGAGAGAAACACTGTCATAAACGGTTTGGCCTGCGATCTCCCAAGGATGCTGCCTGGCAGTATAGCTCTGCCTTCTCTCCATGCGTGCTATAAAGCCCAGCCCCCGTGAGCTGATTGAGCAAGCAAGAGGCAGCCACTGCCCTGCTACAGTGCTGCCAGTGAGCAGGGAGATGCAGACACGACCACTTCTTGCCACCCCACAGCCTACTGCTCCACACCCATCAGGCCATGAAGGCATCTTCTTCCTGGAAACTGTGCTCCAAGAGAGGAGCAGCAAGTCACCAGCTGATTCCCAGCTGGGGCCACGGCAGCCACAAGGGCTTTCTGCACTGGCAAAGGCACTCCCCCACCGCACGAGTGGCACCGCTTCACAAAGGAGCGACCATGCTGCTCCCCACAGGCGTCAGGGTTCAAGTGCTAAGCCGCCCCCCCCCGCTCACAAGAACATGAGGGGTAACCTTGCATCAAACCCTCTACTCCTGCCAATGGATAACAGCTAATGCCAGCACCATCCTAGCAAGATTCTGAGTATCTCCTTAAACAGTCTTCTAGCAGAAGCATATAGCAGAATTGTCTCACTGCTGTGTCTGTTATCAGCCTTCCTGCTGGGACGGTTCAGTGGCACTACTCGTATTATTATCATATTATTATTATTATCCCCATGGATAATTTCACACTGTTTCCCCTTCCTTGGTGGGCACACACAGCCACCTCCCCAGCTGCCACCTATGAGAGGCAGGCATTTCAAATTTGAGTTAGCTCCTCAAATCCACACTAGCCGACAGCAACAAAAACTCAGGAGAGACACAGGCAGCTAACACAGCCTAGTTCTGCAGACCTCCCAAACAATAAAACTTCTCATCACTCACAGAGGTGGAGTCTGCCTAGGCATCCTTTTACTATCTGCAAGAAACTTATTTTCTAACCTACTATAACAGCAAAAAAGTTAATCCTTCTGCTCTTATGAACAGTCATCCAAACCTCTTAACATCAATCTCAAGAGCTTTTGGTTGGTCACCATCTCAGTAACAATGTTTGGAAAGTTAGGAGGATATACAATAGGTTTACAACCATGTGAAAAAGACAACACAGCTCTCACAAACACATCCAAACCAGAAAAGTCTGAAAATACACACTATAAATACTGGTTTCGTGTAGAATGTGTACCCTACTGTGCTAGTTTGAGCCTAGCTAGCATGTTTTGGTGAGAAGAACTAGATGATAGGCTGTAAAATGAAAACAATGGTGTCTACTTCCCAAACCATCACACCTACTCCAGAAGGAATCTAGAAGTGTTTGAAAGGCAAGAAATTACTTAGAAAACTTAAGGAAGAAAGAGAATAGACCTGCTTATGGGCCAATGTTGATAGAAACAGCACAAAAACGTGCTTAATACAGTAAAAGTGGAAAGTATTTGTTTAAATCTCCTAAACTAGGGCAAATCTCCTTATTGCGCCAAAACAAGTGAAATACCAGCGTGGATGTGACTCTGCCACCTGGTTCAGAAGGAAAAAAGGTTACACTGACAAAGCCCACAAGATGCTCTCAGCAGGGCAGACAAGCACCAACTGCCCCATGTCAGCAGCACTTGCCATTTCTGCACTGCCCATAACATCACCAGGTGTGGGACTGATGAAGTAACTGGGCATGAGAGTGGGGGACATCCCAGTGAGTCCTAGGTCATCAAGAGATACCTCCTCACTCTTTGCAAATGTCACAGAGGTTACTATGGACATGGGCCATGCACACCCTTGGGGCTGCAAAGCCCAATGTGAGAAGAAGAAATGGTTCTCTACACCTTCCAGCTTCAATTCTAAGAAACCACTTCATGCTGAGAAAGAGACAGAATTTGGTTGCCTGCTTATGGACCAGCCCATGCATACAGACTGCTTACAGGGTATCTTTTAGGTCTGTGCTAAAGGAAGACTTCTGGTGCTTTTTCACAGCTCTGAAACCCAGATGGACTGCAGGTGACCTTGATATCAAGTAGAGGCTGCTTGGGGCCACTCCCCAGGCAGTGGTGAGCTGGCTCCAGCCTCCCCCCTGTGCACAGAGTGGAGGAAGGAGAGGCACCAGTGTTTGGACAACTGGAACACATTTAGGGGGTGATTTTTCACAGGGCCTTCAGCCAGATCATTTCCTACAACAGCTGTTTTATTACCCATGATAAAACCCACAGACCAGGGACTCCTCTACCCATAAGGTCTCCCATCACCCCACTCCTACAGGGACAGCAAGCACATCAAGTCCCACCAATGCAGCGCCTACACTCCCAAACACCTCCAGCATCACATGCTTAAAAGCAGCCAGAAGACAACACCCAGTAAATCTGCCATCTCCATTTGATCATCTTCCACCAAGCCCTGGGCATATCCAGTTCAACACCTTCAAGCCCAGTACTCATCGACGCTGGTGATCCAGCAGGACCAGCCATGCACAGCCATGTGTGCTGCAAGCACCGGCCCACTGGCCAGCTGCTGCTCTACAGAAACATTTCTTATAGGTAAGATGGAAAAACTCTGTTTATATTGGCACACGGCAGGCTAAACCAGACTTTAAGTGCACTTACATGCCAGCTCTGCCTACACCAGCTAGCCAAAATGTGTTTTGAACTAACAGTGTTTGAAAAGGCTTATTAGTAGCTGCCGTTCACAGTAAATTCTCCAGTGCAGGGGAGTATTCACAGCATCGAAGTGCAACAGGGTCCCATCTCGGCAGGTGGCCATCCCAAGAGCACAGGCTTTGGGCAACCAGACACGCTGGTGTGGAGGATGGCTCCATGTCTGTGGTGGGGGGGAAGCAGAGCAGCCCTTACTTTGCATTTTACCTCTCTCATTTCCTTCTTGCACCTCTGGGCTCGTCCAGTCTTTCAGCAAGGAAGAAAATAAAAAGCTGCCAGCTGGAGGTGGTGGTCCAGGAATAAAGCATCTCTTTTCAAAATTTTGCACCCAGATTTCCACTGAACTCAAGGGGTATTTTTTCTAACCTGAAAGGGTTTACCTGAAGACAGGTGCCTTGGAGAAAAGGGAAATATCTGCAAGACACAGCCTGTATAGCCAAGTGGGGCTTACAAGAAATTAAATTTATGACTGCACGCCTGCAGATTTCCATAATTAATGAGATTGCCCCAGGGGCCCAAAAAAGACAAAAAAAAACTACTGCCTCATTATGGGCAGTGGTATCAAGACTGCCTAATCTCCTCCTCAAAAAAGAACAACAAAAAACTCCTGACAAATTCTCTCACAAATCAGGCACAGTGTGGCCAGCAGGACGAGGGAGGTTATTCTGGCCCTGGACTCAGCACTGCTCAGGCCACACCGTGTCCAGTTCTGGGTCCCTCAATTCAAGAGAGATGTTGAGGTGCTGGAAGGTGTCCCGAGAAGGGTGACAAAGCTGGTGATGGGCCTGGAGCACAGCCCTGTGAGGAGAGGCTGAGGGAGCTGGGGGTGTGCAGCCTGCAGAAGAGGAGACTCAGGGCAGAGCTCACTGCTGTCTACAACTACCTGAAGGGAGGTTGTAGCCAGGTGGGGTTGGTCTCTTCTGCCAGGCAAGCAGCAACAGAAGAAGGGGACAGTCTCAAGTTGTGCCAGGGGAGGTCCAGGCTGGATGTTAGGAGAAAGTTTTTGACAGAAAGAGTGATTGGTATTGGAATGGGCTGCCCAGGGAGGTGGAGTTGCTATCCCTAGAGGTGTTCAAAAAAGCCTGGATGAGGCACTTAGTGCCATGGTCTGGTTGATTGGCTAGGGATGGATGATAGGTTGGACTGGATGAGCTTGGAAGTCTCTTCCAACCTAGTCGATTCTATAGCTCTAATGCATTGTTAAATGCAGTTTGTGCATGACACCCCAGTATACATCTAACCAATCTGCAGCTCTTTGTGGAGCTGTTCACTCATAAAGGGCCTCTTTTCCTGCTGAAATCCCTACAAAGCCACTGCAGCAAACTACAAAACTGCCACTAATGCAAGTAACCAGCCATTCTGCCTGCCTAGCATGATTAGCAAACCATACCTATCTGCCCAGTTTGTTACAGGCTGTTCCTTCCATTCCTTCTCAAACTGAAAATGCAACCACACAGAAGTGAACCATGCTCCTGGAACTGGATGTGACACATCATCTGATCTTGAGGTGCCCCCAAAATAGTGGAGCCTGCTTCTAGACTTCTCCAAAATTATAGGGTTGTGGCTTGAGAGACAACGTGCTGAAAGTATAATGAGGCAGCACAACATATTACATATGTTGCGGTCCTGCTGTGAAGCTGGAAGAGGCTGGGGCTGAAGGAGTTGGGCTACAGTGCTGGACTTGGTTAACTATTAATGGATGACTCAGCTACAACAGTAATCAGTATTTCATGTTGTGTAGTAGCACAATGTTGCCATCCTGGTCTTTGACTTGGGCCCCTATAAAGATAGATAAAACACACACCTTGTAGCACATCATTTCATAGATGGACATAACCAGGAAACAGGAGAGGGGGGATATTAACTCTTTGTTCCTTCCTGCAGCTGCACATTTTGCTACTTTCTTCACATATTACCTAAAATGCCAAAGTCCCTCAGAGAGGAGAGCTGCGGGTGAGTGCCCAATCTCCCCAGCTTGCATAAAACCACAAGCAGACCAAGAGGCTGTGGTTATTCACCAAAACCATGCTCCATGTTAAACCGCTCCCCTTGCTCCAAACAAGGTGCTAATTCCTGGCCAGCCCTCGGTCCTACAGTGCTGATGAACCTGGAGCCTGCATTTTCTGCAGATGGCTCTTTCCAGTGGCCTTAGCCTAAATTATCTCTACTCCGTTTACCCACATGACCCCATCCAGCTCCACATTGCAAAACAAGGGAGTCACACTGGGCAATTAGGTTAGCAGCACAAAATGATTATGTTAAAAGCTGATGAGCTGAGCTAACTCAATCCGAGGTGTCTGGTGGGGCAGTCAGCAAGATCAATTAAAAGCCCTGCAGCCCTAATTGAGAGTTTCTGGGTGTGGCTGACACACAAGTCAGGGACAATACCCAAGCTCTCATCACAGCTGACCACTGAGGAATGAAAGCCATCATCCCATTTTACAGCCGCTCAAGCTTCAAGATGCAACTTTAACTCCTCTTCCAGAGATCAAAGCAACTAAAAACCGAAGTCAGGGACAGCCTGGACACAGCCAGGGCCCCCAGGCACACAGCAACTCCCAGGTGCACCACAGAGCCAGTGGGATATGCACATTCACGAGTCCAGATGCACGCACATTCAGGAGGGTGCCTCCCCATCACCTGGAAAAGTGCCTCAACGTGAAGCCACCTTGAATCCTTTCAGCATACTTTGCTGAAGCTGCACACCAAGAAGTGTCCTTCCAGTGCTCCAGGTGGGGTTCACAACTACTCAAGCCCCACCTCAAAGCGCTTCTGCATCTGCATAAATCATAGAACGTCAAGGTCTGGAAGTGACCTCAGAAGGTCATCTGGTCCAGCCCTGCTCCCAGAGCAGGATCACCCAGAGCAGATCACACAGGAACGCATCCAGATTCCTCTTGAATGTCTCCAGAGAGGGAGACTCCACAACCTCCCTGGGCAGCCTGTTCCAGTGCTCTGTCACCCTCACAGGGAAAAATTTCCTCCTCAGGTTGACATGAAACCTTCTATGCCTCAACTTCCATCCACTGCCCTTGTCCTGTCATTGGGCATCACCCAGCAGAGCCTGGCTCCGGCCTCCTGGCACTCACCCTGCACATATTTATAAGCATTTATGAGGTCACCCCTCAGTCTCCTCCTCTCGAAGCTAACAAGCCCCAGCTCCCTCAGGCTCTTCTCATCAGGAAGATGCTCAACTTCCTTAATCATTTTTGTGGCTCTGCACTGGACTCTCTCAAGTCGCTCCTCTGTTTCTTGAGCTGGGGGGGGCAGAACTGGACACAGTACTCTAAATGAGGCCTCACCAGAGCAGAGTAGAGGTGCAAGAGAACCTCCCTCGACCTACTAACCACAGCCCTTCTAATACACCCCAGAACGGCACCGGCCCTCCTGGCCACAAGGGCACACTGCTGGCTCAAGGCCATCCTTCCATGCACCAGAACTCCCAAGTCATCCTCCCCTTCACTGCTCTCCAGCCCATCAGTCCCAAACCTATACTGGTCCCTGGGGTTGTCCTTTCGCAGGTACACGACTCTACACTTGCCCCTGATGAGCTTCATTCAATTCCTCCCTGCCTTTCTCAGTCTCTTTGAATGGCAGCACAACTCTCCGGTGCATCTCAGCCACTCCATCCAGCTAGGTGCCATCAGCAGACTTGCTGACAGTGCCCTTCATGCCCTCATCCAGGTCATTAAAGAACACACTGACTAGTACTAGTCCCAATACCAACCCCTGGGGAACAGCACTAGTTACAGTCCCATTGACCACAACTCTGACTTTTCCTTTAACCAGTTCCCACAGATCCCCACCAGAGGCAAAACTCCAGCACCAGCTTAACTTCAAGCAGGGAAGTGAAATCTCATTCATGTTCAAGGAAGCATTTAAGTACCTGAAGTGCTTTGCTGAAGTGTCTGAGCTCCCTTTATGCGATAAACATATCAGTTTACCACCTAGCCCCTTGCTGCCAACAAGTGAGGGGAAAAGGCAATCGACATCACATTTGCTCCTCTCCTTAAACTTCTGCAAGGCTCAGCCACCCCCAAAGCTTACATCAGCAGAACCACAGAGCAGTTTGCACAAGCACAGAAGAAAAAAAAAAAACAAAACACATTAAGCTGTATCTAGCACATAATAATGGTTGATTTTTCTAGAGAACAATTGATGGTGTGTTCTTTTTTTTCAGCTGCCTACTGAGATGCTCGTTTTCCTGCCCTGGGAATTTTCCCTCTGCAGTATCTCCTCCCCCAGCTCCCAGACCATCCATTCTCCCCTTTTCAAACTGCACCCATTGTAAATGGCACTGAATATTAACATAGCCCATTGAGCACTTGCTCCTTTTGTATGGGACCCCTGCGTTTCAAATTGCAGTCACAGCAGAGAGGAAAAGCCTCGAAGTGATTAAATGCCATGAAGTTTCTCAAAAGGAGAGAAGAATATGCAGAGGAGGCTTAGGGGGTGATAGAACCTTTCACTTTGACACCTGGGGCTTCTGAGCAAGCTAGAAAGGCTTCTTGGTGGGGATATTTCACCCCATTTAGGCTTCATTATGAATCTCACATGTACTTCTAATCCTAGTCTGATTGCCTAAGTCCGATTTCTGTCCCAGTTATGGCTCAATCAAGGATTAAGATGAGATCAGACAGCAGTCGCAAAGGGCCTGCTCTCAACTGCTGTTCTGCAGTAAGTACCACGGCGAATCCTGACACAGGTTCACACAGGAAGGGTGACTTTATCTGCAAGGGTATTCGTGCATAAGCAGCAGACCTAGAGAGGCACTGACTTGTAAAGAGAGGCTTTGCCGTTAACCCACCAGGGCCACACCACAACCCCAGGACTGAAGACCCTTCCTTCCAGACAGCTGAGGATAATGCTCCAAGAAGCACTAACCCCACGTGTGTCTTGTAAGCTGAACAGGATTTCTTTTGAAAGCACCGTCAGCTCTCAGCACTATCCCTCTTGAGCAGGAAGCCTTCCTTGGACCACCACCCAGGAGGGAGATGCTGGCTTTACAGAATTTCTTGGAATTTCCACTCCCTTTTGCCAAGAGGAAGGAGGGGCACCCAGCCACCTGCACCAATCTACATGCCTCTCTTCTAAGCCATCCTTCCAAGCCTGGCAGCACCCCTGGGCAGCCAGCACACAGTGAGGACTCCACAGCTGCACAGGACCAGGAACCTCAAGTCCGGGTGACGATTACTTAATCTTAGTTCCATTATTTCAGCAGGACTGGAAGTAGGACATGTAGGAGAGGAACTGCCAGCAGTATACCCTGCTCCCTGCACTGTCAGTGGGAGAGTCTTCCCTACCACTTTCTTTTCCAGGAGCGGAGTACAAGTTACTCTGGAGCCCAAGAGCAGCTAATGTCCATCTCCAGAGAGCACCGTGTGCACAGGAAGCCACACCAAGTTTTATGCAGAGCTCTGCTCCACCAACTAGGCAAAGAAGCTACACTAAGATGTGAAAGCAAAGCAATATGACCTGACATTAAAACTCCAGTTTAGCAGAAACTGAATCTAAAAGGCAGTTTTGAACACAAACATGCCATTTCATTGCCTCCAACAAAATCTTTGCATGCATACACTTGAACTAGGACTCTGGAGCAAACTTTGTGTTCTCAAATGCAGTTCTAGGCCCTAAAACCATTGACAGGCATATAAAAACTATCAAAAGCATCCAGATGCTTTGCCCAGCTCTCTCCAGAGAGCAGCAGCACCGTACAAGCAGCCAACATCCACCCAGCTGGTGCCTCAGGGAAACTCAGCCATACAGCCAAACCCCAGAGCCCCCCTGGGAAACCAAGAGCAACTTTCAGCCCAGCTCTCTGGGACACTTGTGGTTGGGAAGGAGGCAGAATCCTCACGAGGCACATGCTGACCCAGGGGCAGAACAGTCTGTGCACAGGTGCCCAGCACCCCCAAAAATCTTCCCCTAGCCACTTGGGTCAAACACATACAACACCTCTGTTTAAAATAAAACCTTTGCTCCTCCACACCACAGCAGCAATGAATTAGCTATCCAACTGGACAGCCCCAAAGCCTTCTCACCATTAAATGTGCAACCAAAATACTACTGCTCTATCACTAATAGGAAAGAAAAAAACCTCCCTCTCATATGTCTGAAAGACATCTCTCCTCTACAACTCCTCAAAAATTGAGATACAAACAGTGCATGTAGGAGCTGTGCCACGTCCTGAAGCCCTGCTTTTCTGGGCACAAAGCATTCTATACTTTAGCCTGTCCCTAAAGCCTATGCCCTGTATTATATCAATGTAAAAACAAACTTCAGACTTAAACACTAAAACACAGGAAGCATCTCCAGCAGCTTTGAAGTGAGACACTGGCACGGCAACTGCCCAGAGTGCGATGCTCCTGGCACCCCCTCTCGCCACGGAGCAGGGACTTTTCAGAGCAGGCCAGCTCACAACGGTTGGGTGCTGCAGCTCCTGCAAGAACAACACAGGTCATGCCAGAGCATTGCAACATGCCCTCCAAACGGCTGCTCAGCCAGCAGGTCCTGCACGCTTACATAACTGGCATGCAGCGCAGAGCTGCCTGTTGCTTTTAAGCAAAGTGACAAATAAATCCCTGCCACACTGCTCTGAGTGACTACAGTGCACCAGCTTTCTGCCTACCAGTTATGCTTTCTGAAAGCCGGAGAGAAAAATGACAGCTCCAGGCTCCCCTGCCAACAGATAATAGTTTCAAAAGATCCCAATGCTTTTTCTCAGTACTGATAGTCATGTTGACAAAATATGCAGCATGATTAAGACTGTTCCAGAACCCTCCCCAGTGTGCCGAGCCGTATTTGCAAGCGTACAAACAAAAGCTTTATCTCCGACACGCTGAAAACTGACTTCAGACTGTGGCACTCATTAGGGATAAAAGATAAACTGCTAAGGAGGGATTTTTAATAACATTTTAATGAAGTGAAAGCACAGCCACCACGAGTCACTGAAAACAGGATTTATCTCCTATCAGCGATCCAACGTGCCCAAGCTTATCACCCCAGGGAAGGTGACACCTTCAGAGGGAGGCATAGCCCACCCAGAAGTGATGGAGATGGGGCTCCGACATCACCCATCTCACCTCACTTTATGGTCAGAGGACCTGCACCACAGGCTGCACTCCTGCATCGTCCCGAGGCCACGGCAAGCCTTCACATTTGACCTCTGCTTCTTTTAGAGGGACACGTTCAAAAAACAACCACAAAGCCTCAAGCAAGAAGTGACGCGGTAGCCGTAGGGAGGTAACTTTCCTCCAGCACACGGTGCTGTTACAGTTCGGGGTCCTCTATAAAAGACAAGACTACTTAGCACCTCTCTGACCAGAAATGAGCATTTACCATCATACCAAGCACAAAAACTGTGCTTCAGCTTTGCATCTCTGCAACGAAGTAAGCAACTGAAGCGTTTTTAGTGATTAGAAACAGTATCACTTCAAAAAGAAAAGTAGGTGCAATAACTTAATGCCTGGTTTTTCTATTCGCTATGAGAAAGGAAACAAAAACACCCACAGCTTAATTTTGCTTTGTCAAACACCAAAGCTATCACAAATTTCCACTTCTTTGGTTACTTTAGGACTTGCAAAACTTACACTGCTCAAGGGGTTAAAAGATCAACAGCTCACAGGTCCACAGCAGATTTGCGGTGTGTCAGTAGTTCACCAATAAATATGAAGCAAACTCGAGATACTCAAAAATCTGTCCCACAACAAAAAAAACCCACTTTGATTATAGTCTGGCCCCAAAAACCAAGCACAACAATACATTTGTTCAGACTGGGCTTTTAGGGCCTTTCTCTGCAGGAACAAAGATATGTTCTTTTAACCAGTGTACAGAGATGTCGAAATTATGCTGAGAAGACTAAACACTTGCTCCAAAAGGTTCCTTCAGAGCACACAGCAACAGGTGAAGAGGATGAGTCAGGGTTTTAATGAAGAGGCCACACGTTCCTCTCTGCATAGCACCTGATAATTTCATGTAAAACAAGGCATTTCTGCAGCCAGAAGTGAATAACGCCAGGGGAACCTGACAAACCTCTAATAATTCTTCTTAATAAGGAGCTGGATGATCTCCAGCAACACTTCAGAGACTGCTCTCTCTCCTGGCAGGGCAGAGGAGTATCTATTACAACTAGAGATTTTATAGGTTCAATAATCTATAAATCTGTTCAAACAGCAGAAAGGCCCAGCCACAGAAGCATCAAGACAGTTTCCTCTCTGGATCCATATTTCCTGAAGGTTAGCTAAAAGCCGAGGACACTTATTTTTACACGTTTATGAGCACACACACACTCTCAGTGGTCCTGCACCGTCACTGCCAATGAATCAAGCTGTCAAAGCTCAGCACACTTTCCCTTTCCAGTCTCCTGTGCTTCATGTCTGATGCATTTCAGCTCTTATCAGGTCAGAGCAGCAGTTACACAACCCAAGCAGACTATACGGGAAATTATAATCACGTCGTCCTGCACTTAAGCGTGGACCTGACACTTTAAAACACCCTTCTGAGGGAAAAAAGAAAAATCCCCAGGGGTGTATTAGCCACCAGGTGCTGGGCACCCAGGCCACCCGACGCGCCGCGGGTTAGCGACTTGGATAGTCAAACAAGTGCCAAGGGACTCGCAGTCCACCACACAGCTGCTGCTGCAAAGCAAGACCTAGGGTTTTTTCCTTGAAACACGCCAAAAGCGCCAGAGAGCCCAAGACCCTGTGGCAGCACACGCCCGCTGCCTCGTCGGCTTTCACACCTTCGCAGTTAAGCAGCTCCAAACGTCAAAAGGCAGAGCGTGGCCCCAGAGCTGGGGCCCCTATTTGGACACCTGGGTGTAGGGCGCAGTGCGGGGGCCCCAGCGCAGGGCTGGGACGCGCCCCAGTTTGGAGCACCAAGCCGGGCGTGGGATGGAGTGATGTCCTAATAAGGATTCGGGAGCCCAAGCCGGCCATTATTTCCAACAGCTCCTATCCTTAAGAAACCAAACCCACTCCCGGCTCTTCTTCCTCCGAGACAGACCCCAACAGAGGCGAAGGAGAGCTTGCCCCGAGAAGGGCCGGGCGGGCAGAGAGCCCCGAGCTTCTCTCGCCCGGGCCCGGCACAGCACCCACCGCCTCCATCCTTGCCTAGGGTAGGAACCAGAAGAGCCCGCGGACAGCGGGCGAAGTTTCACACCGCGCGGCTCAGCGACTACGTAAAGGGGCAGAGATCGCTGTGCTTTAAAACCACAAACGTAAGCTTCGTGGAGTTCCGTTCAGAGGTGATGTCTTATTTTCCAAATCCCCAAGTGTGTCTAACTGCCGGTACACAGCTCCCGGCGGAGCGGGGCTGTCCGAAACCCCGCTTCGCCCCCCAGCCCCTTACCCCTCAGGGTCCCTTCCCGGTACTCACACATGCCGCGGCCAGCGGGGCAAGTCCTGGGGCACGGCGGGCAGCGCCAGCCCACCGCAGCTCAGCAGCTCCTCGCCGCAAGCACAGCCGGAGGGGCAGTCGGCGGCGGCCGAGCGCAGCAGCCCCAGCAGCAGCAGCGCCGCCGCCGCTCCGCCGTCTGCCCGTGACGGCACCGCCATTTTGTATCCGGCACCGGAGAAGGTCCGAGGCGGGAGAAGGCGGCAGGAGCGGCCCCGGCACGGAACGCAGCTGTAACGCCGCAGGGCCCTAGGAGCGCTCAGCGCCGCTCCGCCGCCCACAGCATCGCCTGGGCCGCCGGCGGTGCGGCCCCACAGGGCGCTCACGGCACCGGCATCCACCCGCCAGCAGGCGGGCAGGCAAGCACCGCCGGGTAGGTCAGGTCCGCGTCTCCGCCGCGGGAAGCGCCTCTTCCTTCACGCTGCACGGCTCCGGCTCAGCAGCCTATGGAGCTTCCCTTCCTCGGTGCGCACCCACACAGCCGAGAACCGCAGCGACCGCCACTAGCCCAACCCCGCCGCTCCCCGCCCGGCCCGAGCGCCGCTCGCCGCGGACCCACGTTGGCGACACCGTAACATGTAGCCGCGCCGCCCCCCGCGCGCCCGCCCATTGGCTGGCGGCCGTCCTCCGGCGTGCCCGCGCGCCTCGCTATTGGTCGTGCGGCCCCCCCGGCGCGGCGCCGCGGCGCCCCATTGATGCCGCCGTCCTGTCAATCAGGGATGCCGGTGCCCGCCCCCCTTTCCCACTCCAGGTGTGAACGCGGGCGGCCACCCCCCACCCCGCGCTGTGCCGCGCTTCTTAAAGGGGCCGCGATCCCCGCTCTGCCGCGGGTGTGGACGAGGAGAAATCGGGCTCGCGATCTGCCCTGCAGTCTGATGTGCCGCGCTCCCGGGGGACTCGTGTGTTGATTTATTCACCTACGTGAGTTTCACACCAAGCCTAAACGGCAGAGTCCACTTCCCAAGTTCTGAAAGTTCATCACACGCAAGAAGTACAGGAGCACGCAGTACAAGGCAGGGTGCAGCACGACTCTTTGGATACCTGAAACTAGATCCTCATGGGCAAAATTAATTGCAAAGCATTGTGACTAATATCCAAAGTCTGTGTTTTGAGGCTGGCCTGGAGCAGAGTGGGGAGCATCCAACTAGCTTTGGTCAAGTTTGGACGTGCCCTACTTTGCAATTATAGGAGGAAACTCTGGAAATCATGAAGGAGGAAAATACAGCTTTGGAAAAGGACATGGTGTGAAGTGTAGATGCTGGGTTTATCGATGGGTTAAATTCTTGTTCCAGGATGAGAGGCTTGCGATTTCAGCATTCCCACCTGCAAACTCAGCCAGGCACTGCGAGCAGCAGCGCTAGCTCTTACTGGAGTGGCATTTTGCGGTTCTCTATTTACTCCACCTGCACAACTCTTTGGCCTTTTAGACAGCTTCGGGTGTATCAGATTGCAGAGATCAATGATAAACGGAAAAGCCAACCTCTTCTGCTCCTGCTCAGGACTGAAGTGACCAGGACTTCCAGGCATCCTATCCCACCTTCCTGGGGACAAAACACCCAGCCTGCCAAGCCTAGGTGCTGCTCTCATGCAGAGGCTCTCAGCAGTGTGGTCAGGATCACTCCGGTCCCCTCGCTGCACACAGCCTGGCACCGGGACCCTTGTGACAAGGACCCCTTTCAGCAGAGACTTTCCAGCAAGAATCAACACTTTCACCAGCTTCACTAGGCTTTCACCAGTTTCACTAGGCTTCCACTAGTTAAAACCTGGTGTTTAGGGTCTTGTTGTGCTGGCGGGGGGGCGGGGGGGGGGGCAGGAATTAAAAAACACAAGTTACTGTGGCTTGGGGTTGTACCTCAGCTTTCAAGAGCAGGAGAAAACCAGAGAATGGCTTACATATAGTCCCCCAATTTATTTGAAAGTCATTTGTAAACTAAAAGCAAGAGCTCCTGTCCCCAGAGAAGGAACTTGAGATGGGAAGAGTAGCTGCTTTATAGAAGCTGCTGCTGTCTGATACAAAAACATAGCTAATGAAAAAGTAGGTCTTTAGCTCTTCAATGTAGGAAACTCAAAGTTTCAGGCATTTCTATGGGGCAGATTTCTCTTGCCCGTTAGGGAAGGCATTATGAAAATAAAAACCCTTTTTGTCCTCCTACGGTGCTTGTCTTATTCATTTTAACAATTAATACTTTAATTATTGCAACCTCTTACCTCAATCCCCACTGCTTTAATTAACCTCGCACCTTCAACACAGGACTCTCCAATCACACCACGCAGCTGCCATCGCAGTGCCCACCCCCAGAGCCTCTTTGCGCTTCCTGTGCACCGAAAATAATTCAGCAAGGGTGCTCGGTAGGCAGTGAGACTGTTCTCACTTGTGCTCTCCCTCCGACCCGAGTCCGTGCCTTTGCTAGAGAGGAATCTGTGTACAGCAGCGCAAATATTTCTTCCTCGAGCCTCATTAAATCTAATTAAATAGCTTACAAAAGTATTTGTGAAAACAAATTTTTAAATGGCAGAGGCATGCCAACGAGGAAGATCTTTCTAATTCCGCCCCAGCCTTTTTGTGGATTTGGAGTCAGTTCAGAAGTGCACACTTGGAAGGTAATTGCTGACAGCATGCAGAATCCATCAAGCTATAATTAACACTCTACTATTATTCTAATTGCCTCACTCAAGCTCCTGTGTTTTTTAATTGTAGAGCAATTTGCAAGTAAAGAATTTAATTGCAATACATATTTTATACATTTTGGGACAAAGTGCCATTTTTTCCACTTCAGCATAAATGATCCTCAGTTTTTACCAGCTTGCTTTGTTCTTTTCTGGGATTTTTGGTTTGCCTGATAAAGGAATTTGATTGCAGTCTCTTGTGAAATTAGTAATGATATAATATATAGGAATGCCTGGGGGCTCCAGTTTGGATCATGCCTGTTAAGCTAGGAACTGTACTTACATGTAGCAAGACACAGCCCTGAGGAGCTTGAAATCTAAACAGAGAAGACAAACCGAGGTGAGAACAGAAGTATTATCCCTATTTTACAGCTGGAGAGCTGGAGCTCCAGATGAGTCACCTGAGATGACCCTGCGCACCTGGGGTGCAGCCAGGCTCTCACACCAGCCCTAAACACAGGGCACCCTTTGTTTCTAACAGGAATTTCTTTCATGTCTCCTAGCTCCTGCAAAAGTACAGCTTGCACCATTTGCAATCCAGACCTTCCAAATAACTTCTAACCATCCAGGATCTACAGTCATTTCTCAGAAATGCCTCTGCTTCCAGAGCAAGATCCAGTGTTGAACTGGAGCCCTGCTGAGGCTGCAGAGTACCCCAGTAAATGTGATATGATGGATGGAAGGCCACAGCAGTTCTGTCAGGCTTTGAGGGATGTGTTTGACTTAGAATCGTAGAATCACAGAATCAAGCAGGTTGGAAGAGACCTCCAAGCTCATCCAGTTTAACCTAGCACCCAGCCCTAGCCAATCAACCAGACCATGGCACTAAGTGCCTCATGCAGGCTTTGCTTCAACACTTCCAGGGACAGTGACTCCACCACCTCCCTGGGCAGCCCATTCCAATGCCAATCACTCTCTTTGCCAACAACTCCCTCCTAACATCCAGCCTAGACCTCCCCTGGCACAACTTGAGACTGTGTCCCCTTGTTCTATTGCTGGGTGCCTGGGAGAAGAGCCCAACCCCACCTGGCTACAGCCTCCCTTCGGGTAGTTGTGCCTTCTCCTGGGGCACGCTGAGAGTTGGAGGCAGTAAAACAAAAAAGGATGAACCTCATCTTACTATAACTGTCCTCACATTTGATAATCTTCCTTCACTCCAGCTTGGTTCTTCCATCACCAGGGACACAGGTATCTCCATAACAACGTTTACTTACTCCTAATAATGCTCATGATGACTTTCTACCCAGCCTTGATGGTGCTGAGATTTGTGAAATGTCTGACACCCATGGCTACAGACCCTTATATTGTCACCTTGGTGCACTGTTCCACCAATCAATATTATTATGGTGGAAAATGCTTCAAAAGGTTACAGGAGGCTTGTTTTAGGGACAATGTACTGCTGTGATTATTCAGCAGAGCAGCAGTCACATTAAACCTATCTAACAGTCATCTTTGGTATTAGCTGCTTGGGTTGTCTCTTGGCATCTAAGCTGCAAAAGATAGTTGCTCTGGTATGACCAGATTAACCAAAGCATCAGCATTCCTAAGGTGTATTAGTTCATCTGGTTACACCAGATCTGCAAGGACAATTTTATGGAATCTTGCCACCCAAAGCTGGTCTCTGTCTCTCTTGGATCCCAGCCCCACTCCTTAGAGCTTGTTTCATTGGAACAACCTGTGAGATGTATGATGTGATCCAAAAGTGCCTATCAGCAATGACTAATGATAACATCACCTCTTACTGCTACAATGGGTGAAGCCTGTTCAGCTTGGCAGGAGGCAGCATATGACAGTTAGAATTAAAGGAAGCAGTGACCAAGTCAGGCTTCAGTATAGGGTCACTAAGAGTGCTGACACAAAACTTCAAAGAGTTTGCCTTTTCTCTTATTAAAATTGGAGACTCCAGTCCCCCAGGAACATCAATGTTTTGATCAAGATCAGATCATGCTTCACTAATGTGAAAGCTCACTCAAGTAGCTGCTGTCATTTCATTTTCCACCGGCAATGAGTGAAATTACTTTCCCAGCCTGGGATTGGCACAGGCAGTTAGCAAAAGATGGTGCAGATAGCTAGATGCAATTAACTAAAATCCATGTTCTGTCACAGAACTGCATGCTCAGTCCCATTTTTTCACCCTCTCCTCTGGAAGGACTTGGTTTGACATTTTTGTCTAAAGGTGTGTGTATAGAATCCCCTATCAGAAGAGCATGGCAGCAATTTACCATCCAGAGAGAAGGGGGGGAGTAAGCAGTCTGTGAGCACTGCAACATTGGCTGCCATTTGCATAGGCAAAATGCATGAGGAGAGTGAGGGTGTGAATGTAAACCTGTGGTACTTGAACCTGGAGCTTACACTGAATTGCTTCAGAGCATGGTTTTGTAGACATGTCCATGGACTAACTCCAAGAGCAGGAAGAAAAGTGGTAGATCTTAAGTCTGAACACTGTCTGCTTGGATCACATTTCAGCACAACATTATTCTCCCCTAATCATTCTCAAGATCCAAAATCCAGAAGTTTCCCCGAGCCCAGGGAGAGATTTGGCCCCATGCATGAGCTGGCAGCTATCATGGTTTGCTCTTCAGATCTGGACTTGGACTCAAATTTGTGCTGAGCCTCCAAAGAGAGCAGAAGCTGGAGACACAGCTGTTCCCGACAGTGACTAGTGCTAGTAGTGCTTGTGCTACGAAGAGCTCTATTAACTGCTATAATAGCTATAATTACATGGTGTAACTTCTTCTCATTGCTTTCACCTCTAGGCTGAGGTGGAAGTGTGAAGTTCTTGCAGCCCCAGAGGAACGTGTCAGATGAAATCATGTGAGTGGAGGAAAGAAGCCAGAATCCAGCTACAGCTAAAACAGAAGGCACCTGCCCCTGCCCAGAGATAATAGAAAGATATCTAGAAATACTGGAGGAGGAGTTTAACTTCTCTTTCAGATAAAGATGCTTTTTATCAAGACTACTTCTTCACTCTGGACAAACCTCCTCTAGAAAGGACATGAGACTTCAGGTGCACCTGAAATATTTTATTGCAAACCCTTGCCTCAGTGTAAGTGCAAAAATGACTCACCAGCTTGTTTGGCAAAATTAACAAGCATTTCCAGATTCAGCGTCTATTTCCTTGCTGATGGTTGTTGAATTGCAGTGACTTTCACAGTAAATGAAGGTAACTCACCTCCAAAAGCAAAAAACTTCCCCCTCCCCATGAGCTAGGATGGTTGATAAGGAAAAACCCAGACGGAGTAAGCGCAGTGTGCCCTCTCACAAAGCAGTCAAGCTGAGTATTTAATAGCTCACTGTCAGGACTTTATACCACAGATGAAGGCCACCATCAGCCAGGGTGGTCTCTGCCTGGCAGTGTTTTCAAGGCAAGCTTAGCTAAAAGTTGCACAAGTTATGGCTGTTCTCAAAGGTCCACATCTCACTTAACAATTAAAAGAAGATGATTGCAGAAGGAGCACAACAGCCACACTTTAGAAGGATCTGGCAAGCAAGCACTGCCTTGCAGGTTAGAGCTAGCTTTCTCTAACTGTTGTACTTGATCTTTATCCACACTGGAAATGGGACAAGATACCTTGTGACAACTTTTATTGGTACTCAGTTACTGCCTCTGTGATTGTTATGGGCTATTGCTACCAAACTGCCTGTTATTGCTTCATCTGCCTGGAAGATATTAGGATTTGTCCACTGCTTCATCATACTTTGATCCCTTGTTTAGAAAAGAAATCTGTTTCCTTGCTTGAGTGCCTCGTTCTTGGCTAAGTACTGAAGTGCAGGCGATATTTCTGTTTGGCCCTTGAAGTCAACTATTAACCGCACTTCTTCTCCTGCTGGTACCACCCAGGAGTGCATCAATAGTGCAATACAAATGGCACAGAGTCATTATACGAAGAAGAAAATATGTGGCAGGGCCCTGCTGTGGCTTAGAGGCTCTGAGAAGAATCTCTCAAAATATCTTAGACATCTGCCATGTGTAAAATCTCATGATTGTTCTTCAAATTCTTCTGTGGATACATCAGCCTCTTTGCTCGTCTGCTCATCCCCCTCCGCTAACGCATGTGCTCTGTACCAGCGGTGTGTGACACAAGGGTTGTTTTCCTCTACAGCTACTCCATTATTCAATACCTGAGGTCATTATCCTCTGGCCTGAGACATCCTAAATCACTTCCACGGTGCACAGTTGGGATGACATGAAGGGTTATGCCTTCACGTGTGAATAAGGAGGAGCAGATGAAGCCTTGGACTTAGATCCCGGTTTACGCTAATGCCATAACCCATTAGAAACAAGGGGGGAGCAAGCCCATGAGAGCTGTCTCAACCTTCTCTCGGAGTTTGCCATGGCACACGGATGAGTTTCTAGCATCATCACAGCAGCATTGCAGTGGCTGGACGAGCTTGTCCACAGATGCAGTGCTGGATGTTTGGGCTTGTATAAGCTGTGTGTGTCTTCAGCGACACCCGTTTCTCATATGCCTTCTCCAGCTCCCACAAGATGTGACCACGGGAAGTTGCAGAGATGCATAATGATGGTTTCTGTTACACTCAAGGAGGGTTACATTCCTTTTGCATTAGAGATGAGGTTTTCTCCAAGTTGGCTGTAAGGCACACTGTAACGCAAAGGCTCACGCAGAAGTAAGCAGAGCAAATCCATTACCGACTTGTGATCTGCAGGCAGCACTGTTTGAGGAGACAGAGGATGCCTCATGCTCCCTGCCACCCAGCCTTAAAAAGGGAAAAAAGCAACCCAGAATATCATTTGTCTCTCGGATTAGAGCAGGCTACACAGAGCTTTTAGCCTCACACTTGTGTTGTTCCAGAGAGGAGCTAAATCAAACCAGGATTTCTTTTTGCTTTTTGGCTTCTATACTTTTCTCTGAGAAGGCTACATTGCTCCCCTTAATCTCACTCAGCCAGAGCCTCCTTGTTCCAGTTACCCTGGGCAAGAGCATCACCTAATCTCTATTGGAAGATCCATAACTGAGCACTTTGAAGATAAGGCCCTATCAAACAGCCACCCCTACCTCCTCACCCAACATGATCTACTTCCAGGACACTGAGAGCGAGTTTCTGTTGAGAAGAGGAAAAAGGCATCAACCAACAGAATGTCTTCAAATGAGAAGGTGGAACAAGAAAAGTTAAAAAGTCCCTGGACAACCAAACACTCTTGCTTACTCCACTCTCTTGAAAAGGTCTTTGCAGTCACTGAATCCATCTGCTGTCTCCAGTCTGTGTGTTTGCAATTTGATGACCAGGATGTCCTGTGGGACACAGTCAAATGCCTGACTCAGGTCCAGGTAGATGATGTCAGTTGCCCTTCCCTTGTCCACTGTTGCTGTGACTTCATCATAAAAAGCCACTAAATTTGTCAGGCAGGATCTGCCCTTGGTGCAGCCATTGCTGGGCACCACCAATCACCTCTGCTTTGTTTTCCATTTGCCTTAGCAGACCCTTCAGGAGGATCTGCTCCATGACCAGGTGAGACTGACTGCTCTGGAGTTCCTGGGGTCATCCTTTTTGCCATTCTTGAAGCTGGGCATTGTGTTTGCCCTTTTCCAGCCAGCAGGAACTTCACCAGCCTGCCAGGACCTCTCAAATACAATGGGCAGTTGTTTAGCAGCTTCTTCCACCAGTTCCCTCGGGACCCATGGGTGAATCTCATCAGGTGATAATGTGGCTGGCCATATCCACATGGGCTACACCTGGTGTGGGAATGTCAGCTGTTAGTCATCAGCTGCCAATCTCATGTCCCGCACACCATCTTCAATGGCTGCCCCAAGCTTTCATCCTCCAGGGGAGCCTTGAGGGTGAAATGGCAGGCAATGGATCATCTTTTTTTATGTGATGACTTTGCTGGATATGTTGCTCTAAGTATTGGAGCTCTACTTCAGATGACCCCATGTTCCTGGCTCTAGGACTTGTCCTTGTTTCAGGGAGAAGAGAATGCCTCTGAGGTGTGCCAGATGGTTCTGACAGCATGGTCAACCCTTATGGCACTTGGAATATCTGTGGTGGTCTCAAGCTACAAGATGAGGGTAAATGAATGAGAAGTCCCTTTCTGGTTAAAGGATATTTTACCAAATGCTCTCTTGTTTTGTTCTGTGCAGCTGCAGTCGTGACCGGTAATGGCTGGGTGACCCAGCCTCACCTGCTGTGTCCTTTGAACTGGTGCCTACATGCAAGGCTAGGGGTCTTCAGATAGCTCCTCTGCTTCTGCTCAGAATTCAGTCGTGATGTGTCCAGGGGAGGTTGCTGGCTGCAATGCCCAGGGTCTTTTCAGATGGTTTCCATAAGGACCAATGGTTTCCCTTAGCTGACGGTGTTGGGACTGAAGCAGTAGTTCTAAATATCTTTCTTTGGCAGCTGGGCAGAAAGCAAACAAGCAGAATGCAATATAGGAAGCAGGTCTATGTGTACCACAATGTGTACAGGTAACACAAGGCTTGGTCTGACTTGTCTCTGAGAGACACGGACTGCATAGGCTTCGACAGCTTCCTTACATATGGCTGCCTGCAGGTGACTGGAATCCTCTAATAGATCATCCATGAGTTAATAAAAGTGAGCTTGCTATATTAATGTAAGGCAAGACACTGGAAAAAGTCATTAATCATAGCCAGTTTTGATGGCTGCTGAGTCCACACCTGCAAAGCTGGAGCCTTGGGAAATAGTATTTGGAGCAATCTGCATGGCTTTGACAGAATGCCTGTAAGTTTTTCCCATTACATCATTACTGGGGCCAAGACAAAGGCTATCTGGGTTGCTCAAGGAAGTGTATTGTGGAAAACAATCCTACTTTGATGACTGATCCAGGCAGTTATTTAGGCAAAGCAGAAGCAGTTGCATTGGCTCATTTGAGCTGTGCTGCTAATAGGAGACAGCTCAGTGCATGCTTTTGTTGTACTTGCTCTTGCTAGCACAAGTTCTTCTATCGCTTCACATGGCTGTCATGCCAATGTCACAATCTTTGTTATCACTCAGATTTTCCAGATGGGATTTTTTCCAAGTTTAGGCTCAGAAGAATTTGCCCAGGTTTAAGAAAGTCACTCAGTGTAACACTGAACAGCTGAAAAACATATATGTACAATGGGGAGGGGAAAAAAGGGGATTCAATGTGTGTAGACATGGGGTAAAAGGAAAGCAACTACTTAATTTCTAGTTATGTGTGCATTTCTACCAGAAACACATCAGTAGCCCTCTGTGTCCTTTTGCAGCAAGGATGCAAAAGTTACTGGCTGCCTGAAAGGGAAGGAAATCTGTTACACGAATCATACTGATCCCTGGGGTTGTGGCTGGAGCACCTTGCAAACCATTTACTTTTCTTAACATTCGTTCTCTGTTAAGGTTTCTCATATGTTCCTGCCTGTTAGTAAGGGCTTGATAAATGGGTTGAATGAAGGACTTGCAGAAACGGCCAGTTCACCTCTTTGGTATCAGGCTTCAGAACTTGGTGTGCTCTTCATTCATTAAATAAAGATAAAGATAAAACAACCTTCTGAAAAAATGGGGGGAGGGGAGGGCTTTCAGCAGCAATGTAATCTCTGAAAACAAAATTGTGGAATCATAGAATGGGACCACCAAAGGCCATTGAGTTCAACCCCCCTACAGTGAACAGAGACATTCTCCACTAGATCAGGTTGCTGAGAGCCTTATCGAGCCTGACCTTGAGTATCTCCAAGGATGAGGCCTCAACTAGCTCCCTAGGCAATCTGTTCTAGTGTTCCACCACCCTCATGGTAAAGAACTTGTTCCTCGCATCCAATCTAAATCTATTCTTCTCTAATTTCAAACCAGCGCACCTTGTCCTGTCACTATAGGCCCCTATAAACAGTCCCTTTCCAGCCTCCTTGAAGGTCCCTTTAGGCACTGGAAGGATGCTATTAGGTCTCCCTGGAGCCTTCTCTTCTTCAGCTTGAACAAACCCAGCTTAGAGAGAAGGATGTTGTGGGGGACTATGTTGAAGGCTTTATAAAAGTCCAGATAGACAACATAGAATCATAGAATCAACCAGGTTGGAAGAAGACCTCCAAGCTCATCCAGTCCAACCAATCACCCAGCCTGAACCAACCAACCAGACCATGGCACTAAGTGCCTCATTCAGTCTCTTCTTAAACACCTCCAGGGACAGCAACTCCACCACCTCCCTGGGCAGCCCATTCCAATGCCAATCACTCTCTCTGCCAACAACTTCCTCCTAACATCCAGCCTAGACCTCCCCGGCACAACTTGAGACTGTGTCCCCTTGTTCTGTTGCTGGGTGCCTGGGAGAAGAGACCAACCCCACCTGGCTCCCTTCAGGTAGCTGTAGACAGCAATGAGGTCACCCCTGAACATCCTCTTCTCCAGGCTAAACAACCCCAGCTCCTTCAGCCTTGGTCTTCCCTTGTCCACTGATGTAGTTTCACCATTATAGACAGCCACTAGGCTGGCCAGGCAGGACTTGCCCTTGGTGAAGCCACGCTGGCTGCCTTGAAACACTTTCCTGTCCTCCATGTGTTCCAGTATAACTTCCAGGAGGATCTGTTCCATGGTGTTCCGTGGCACTGAGGTGAGGCTGACATATCAGTAGTTTCCAGGGTCCTCTTTTATACCCTTTTTAATACCATGTATAACATTTCCCTTCTTCCAGTCTCCAGGGGCTTCACCTGAGTGCCATGACTTTTCAGCTATTATGGAGAGTGGCCTTGCATTAGCCAACTCCTCCAGAACTCTGGGATGCATCTCAGTAGGTCCCATAGGTATGTGTATGTTGATGTTCAACAGGTGGTCCTGAACCTCCTTTATGGGAGGGACTTTACCCCACTGGTCTGTGTGACTCAGCAAGTCTTGGTCATAAACATCTCTTGCATAAGAGGTAGTAAATGGATGTCCAACTCCACACTCATCAGTAACTCCAGGGCAGCTCCAGTGCTAACTAGCTGGCTCCATTACCTCTCTTCTTGCGAGAGGTCAAACAAGCAGCAGGCACTGAAGTCTTCCAGAGAAACTTCCTAAAAAGCAGGAGGACCCTCAGTGCACCTTGCTAAGGCACAGCTCCAGCCATGACAGCTGACCGACTGTTTTGCATGTCCTTTCTCCTAAGGCATTGAATATCGTTAAGGGGAGGATGACAAACTGGTGCCTGGACAGCTGGAACTCCTTGTGGGAGAGTGGAGCATGCAGGTTTACACCATTGTGGATTCGATCCAGCATGACTGTCTCGCTTACAAGGATGCTGAAAGAACTCAGGAGGGGAGTCTCCTCCTCCCCACAGCATCCTTCAGCAGAAAGAAGTCTTTCCTATCCACGAGCCTTAGCTGCTAGATCATCTGTCTGCTTCACGTGCCTGGTTTTGGCTAGCAGTGGCACATCGCTGTCTCTTCCAAAGTTCTTGGCATTAATGTTCTGCACGTGTTATAGGGGGTACCTTTTTTTATTTGTTTGGTTGGGCTTGGGGTTGGTTTGTTTCATTTTGTTTGCAAAAGTCGTTTTCAGCTAGCTTTAAAGTGACCTCAAAAGCCTGCTGTGATAGGAAGCTGGTGGCACAGAGCTGCGTGCGTGCCCCTGTGTCTCCTGCACGCACCAAGCCCTGCAGCTACTCGTTCCACTTAGTGCGGGCAGCTCGGGGCAGGCGGCTGAGAGCGTGTCAATAGCATTTGGCTACCATCCCATTTCCTCCCCCTTTCAAACCGGGGAGCGTTGTCTCCCAGGTGTTACCGACGGTTTTGAAGTCAAAGCACTTGCCAACTCCAGTTAAACTTGCGGTTTGCAGACAAATTGGGAGCCGTCCGGAGAGGAAGCTGGCGGGGGAAGGAGTTTTGTAGGTGTACCAGGCTCCGAGACAGCTACAGCTCTATAGGCCTTGTGCACACAGCCGGCAGGACCGAGACAGGAGCATCAGTGCTATCTGCTGTAGAAGGCAGCGTTGCACGGCTGCATTGTGTCTGCAGTGAGGGCTTCTCCTAGAGCAGGGACCTGCTTTGGTTAGGGTGAACTCTGTCAGAGATTGCAAAATTGGGGAACTGGAATTTCGTTTGTTCAGCTCATGATCCAAAACCACAGCCTAAAGGTCACCTCTCTGGCTGTCCTGCCTGCACAGGCACCAGCAGTGTGATGCCTTAGGCTGGAGTTAGGCTTTGCCTGAGCACAATCTGCTCATCTTCTGACACATCTCTCTATCCTTCCTTCCTGCCTTCCTACCTTCTCTATTCCAGCTGCATCAGACACTGCTCCTTCCTTTTCCTGATCCAGTCCCATAGTCCTACCTTATTCTCTGCAGGACCTGGTCAGAAGAGAGCTCATTTACCTCTTTGCAAATGATTTCTGGACATTTGAGGTCTCCTTTTATGCAAAGTATTCATCAAGCTAAAGAGGTAGCTTGAGGACTTCTGTAATTAATTTCTTTAAAATGGAGTGGAAAATGCCATCCAGAGGGACCTGGACAGGCTGGAGAGGTGGGCACAAGCCAACCTCAGGAGGTTCAACGAGACCAAGTTCAAGGTCCTGCAGCTGAGTCAAGGCAATGCCAAGCACAAATCCAGGCTGGGCAGTGAGTGGTTGGAGAGCAGCCCTGAGGAGAGAGACTTAGGGGTGCTGATGGACAAGAAGCTCAACAGGAGCCAGCAGAGTGCACTTGCAGCCCAGAAAGCCAACCAGAGCCTGGGCTGCAGCAGGAGAAGTTGTGGCTAGCAGGGCCAGGGAGGTGATTCTCCCCCTCTGCTCTGCTGAGACCCCTCCTGGAGTACTGCATCCAGTTCTGGAGCCTCTGGGACAAGAGGGATATGGAGATGCTGGAGAGTGTCCAGAGATGGGCCATGAGGATGCTCAGAGGGCTGCAGCAGCTCTGCTGTGAGCACAGACTGAAAGAGTTGGGGCTGTGCAGGCTGGAGAAGAGAAGGCTCCAAGGTGACCTTCTTGTGGCCTTTCAGTATCTGAAGGGGGCCTACTAAAAAGCTGGGGAGGGACTTTTTAGGCTCTCAGAGAGTGCCAGGACTGGTAGGAGTGGAGCAAAGCTGGAGGTGGAGAGATTCAGCCTGGAGGTGAAGAGGAAGTTGTTGAGCATGAGAGTGGTGAGAGGCTGGAATGGGTTGCCCAGGGAGGTGGTTGAGGCCCCATGGCTGGAGGTGTTTCAGGCCAGGCTGGCTGAGGCTGTGGGCAGCCTGCTCTAGGGTAGGGTGTCCCTGCCCATGACAGGGGGGTTGGAACTGGCTGATCCTTGTGGTCCCTTCCAACCCTGACTGATTCTATGATTCTATATTCTGTAGAAAGGAAAGTGCTCAACAGTTGCAGCATTTGATGCTATTGGAGAGGTCTTTTACGGCTTAAACACTTTTTACTTTTGTTAATTCTCTTTTGGTATCATCTCTGCCAGCCAAAGTGGAATCTGAGAGCAAAGTCAGTCACAAAACTAAGAGGAAATGGAGGTATTAGTTTGGGGTGACTTTTGCAGTCCACTCACTGTCCTGTTTTAGTGATCTTTCCACCCTGGCAGGCTGCATTGCAAACCCAGCAACATGTCCCTGGTGATGCAGTGATGTTTCTTCTTAGTGTCCTGGTGGCTGAGCTGTGCAGGATTTCCAGCCCTCTTGCTTGCTGTTATCTGCCTGAAGGCACTGCAGCCGGCTCCCAAAATGTCTGAGTGCCCTTGCCGTGGCCTTGTGCCGTACCCTTTGAGATGTTCTCCTCTGCACCCTGTCTGCCAGGCATCGCTTTTGTTTACTGCTCACACTCCACACTCAGAAGTTCCACACCGAAAAGCCGATGTCACCGAAAGCCCCAGAATAAGCTGTGCTATGGCAGAAGAGAAGTGCTTGATTGTCGTTGTGAATGCGAGGGTAAAGAGGGCTGGACCCTCTGGAGGATCCGACACTTGCCGCGGCAGGTACCTGCTGTACTTTCTAAAGCCTCTCTAGCCCAGGCGTTACTGGGGAACTTGGGGGGGAGAGCTGGAGACCCCCGGGGAGGTTTGTCGCTCTTCGATGGCTGGAAAAGAGCCCTTGTCCAGCATGCTTCAAAGGTGAGACTTTTGGTTAGGTGCTGGCAGCGTCGCTGCCCACATGATGCCCCAGATGGCCAAGCAGCAGCTGCCTGTCCAAAGTCAGCCCCTTTGAGAGGCCCTCATCCCCTCACCCTGCGAGCAGGAGCCATGCTCTGCTGTTTGTCCTAAGAAGGACATACAGGTTTTGGAGGGGTGATGCTTTTGCCTCCTGGAAGCGTCTCTCTTCTCCTGCAGCCCTCTTCCTGACTGTGTTTCTGTTTTCACTCTTGACCGTTTCTCCACCCTCCACCTCCCCCCACCCTCCATCTGGTTTCTATCTGGATGAAACAGATGTTTTTCCACTTCTTAAATGTCCTGTACGCTCACCTCACTGATGTCTAACAGCCATTGTTCATTCTTCTTTCCCCAGGTGTAAAACTTGAAGCACTGGAGGGGCTGGGGAAGAACCGGCTTCTCACAATGCCTTGGTGTGTATTTGGTGCTGCATAGAGGCACTGAAGGAAATCTCTCCAGTTATTCACCTTGCAGCCTAGAACCCTGTTACTCCTTCCAGGTCCCCTTTCCACTGCCAGTGTACACAGAGGATCAGACCTGTGATTTATGCCTGGGCACTGTGTATAATATTCTCACTTTCATGTTATAAATGTTTAACAAATCCGTAAGGTCTCAGAAGAACTCGTGGAGGAGATTTGCTGAGAGGGGCTTGTGTGTAAACCTTTTGGACTTGGCTGGAAAGCAGACATACACAGTTTATTGCTTCCCCCTGCTGCAAAGCGGCAATAGGTTAATTATGGCTTTTTCCTTAAAATAAAAGTTCCTGGCTTGGCAATTCAATCAAGTGGTATCTGTCGTGCAGAGCTCTTGTGAAGGATTTATTCCCATTTTAAGTAATGTTTTGGAGGTGCACACTCCAGATGGAACACATTAGAGAGACAGCGGCAAGGTTTGCTGGCATGTCGGTGGGGCTGGGGAAGGTCTGTGTGCTCTGGGCACTGGGGTTCAGCCGTGGGTATCCTCTGCACTGCAGCAGGAGTCTAATTTCCCTCACTCCTCTCTTTTCTTTTCCCCTTACATGGCTCTGAAGGTCTTGGAGGGAGGGTTTTCCCAGCCTCTGGCATGAAGAGACTAGGAACATTGCAGCAGAAGGATCTTGTCTTGTTGCTAGGTGCCTGGCACATCCTTGTCCACCAGAGCAGGAAGCCACTGGCTCTCCTGGTGACCACGGGGCAGAAATGCCAACGCAGATGCCAGCTCAGCTTCACAGGGCAGCGTTGGCATCGCAGTCCCCAGTCTTTGTGGGCCTTGCTGGGGTAGCAGAGATGCTGTGAGCTGCTTTGGGTCTCAGAGCTGTTGGCAGCCGCTACTGGTGGTTCCTTCTGGCCATTATAGTGCCCAGCTCCTGGGAAGGGGGTACTGAGGATGGGGTTTAGGCAAACAGCTTCTTCCTGGAAAAAAAATAATTCCCTTCAGTGATGAGAACTGAATGAGTGAGTGAAATAATGTCATTTGGAAACTGCTGTCTGCTTGGCTTTTGTATTTATTTATTAGTTGGCTGGACTCTGTCTCCTGTAGAAACAACAACCACAGATGGGTTAAGTGACCAAAATTCTTGCAGGGCAAGTGCCTGCCAGATTTGTACCTGGGTACAAATTAGCCTTCTAATGCCAGGAGCTGCTGGCTAACTGGGAGGGAGAGTACTGCCCCCAGCCACCCCAGTCTCTGGAGCAGCTCCTCCTGCTTTGCTTCAGGAGATGGAAACTGTCCTTAGAGACTCTATCTATCTATGAGCACTGGCATTTTCCATGCTGCCTGCCAAGGGGGGCTGTGCAGAGCAGATCAGCCATTGAGTTTGTTTTCTTGCACTGGGCCATGGTGCTCACTGGAGCACAGCCTGCCCTCCTGAGGGACTTGGCTCTGCTCACACACTGCTCACTGGGGCCAGAGCACACAAGTTATTGCTGTGCAGGTGCTCGGCTGCAAGGGATGTTTTGCTTTGCTGCAAACAGGTTGGGAGAAGTCCCTGTGGTGTGTTGGATGCTGGTGAAGAGCAGCAGGGAGCAGGAATAGCTTTTACTGTGCAATTGGTCTCATAGGTGCCCTCTAAAATATCAATGGTCAGATGAAGGCACCCACTCTAAGTAGGTATGAGCACAGTGCTGCACTGTTAGAGGGGCTCAGAGACATAAAATGGTGAACTGCATGGAGCAAACCCCCAAACAAACAAAACACCACAACCTGAACAACTTGAGGCTATTTTAGTCTAGATCTACCTGTTAGTACAGCTGTAGTTTTGCAGTGTTGTGTGTCTTGGTGGTGCCTCACCATCCCCTGTCTGGTCAGGAAGGCTGCAGGTTCCCTGTTCCCTGGGACTGTGGGTACTGGGTAGTGCTCACTGCAATTGCTGTCAGTCCCAGAGAGCAGAAATATCTCTGTGCACCCCAGAGGAAGCCCCTTAACGTGGTGGCAGAAGAAGGAAAAACAAAAGTAGGGTTTCAGTTGTTTTTAGGGAAGTGCATTGTAATCACACAGAAACATTCCAGTTGGAAAAGATCCCCAGGATCACCAAGTCCAACTGTTGTCCCTACTCTACAAAGTCCACCCTTAAACCATATCTTCCAGCACAACATCTAAACGACTTTTAAACACATCTAGGGTGAGTCCCCACCTCCCCGGGCAGCCCATCCCAATGCCTGACCACTCTTGCTGGGAACAATTGTTTCCTAATGTTCAGTCTAAACCTACCCAGTGGCAGCTTGAGGCCATTTCCTCTTGTTCTATCACTATTTACCTGTGAGAAGAGATCAACAGCAGCCTCTCCACAACCTGCTTTCAGGTAGCCTAATAATCCAGCCCCCTTGGGCAGAGAGAGGTGAGTCTCTGCTGGGGCATCTCAGCACTGCTCTCACATAAGGGCTGTTTGGAAAGGAGAGGTTTCCCGGGGTGAAGTCAGTGACCCTCCACAGCGATGCTGGTGCTGTGTGACACAGACATCATGGATGGCAAAACAGAAGTTTAGTTTTCCCTCAGAACATAGTTCCTTAAATTTTGTGACCTTGAAGTTTCTGGCTGGAGCTTTGGTATTTCATGTTCCCCAACCCAGTGAAAGATGAACCTTGGTGTGGAGCGGCCGGGGTGCAGCAGGCGCGTTACTAATGGGATGTGGAAGTGCCATATGGTCCTGAAAAATCACTGTCAGCGAGACAGCGTGGAGGGGAGGGGGGAAGGAGGAGAGGCAATTAATCATCTTCACCTCCTAATAAGTATGTGAGCTCTCATACCAACCAGCACTCGTGTTGGAAGAACAGAACTTCAAAGTGTGTGGTTCCCTGTAGCCCAGCAGATGCAGGGGACATTGCTGAGCAGAGGCTGCATCCTGCTGGGTTGCAGCATGTGCGTCTGAAAGTGCTGAGAGGCCGTGACAGACGTGACAGGGGTGGCTGTAAATGCTCCTCTAGGATGGGGATGTTGTGTTTTACAGGGCTTCACCTGGCGTGTGCAGCTTGCAGCATGCCCAGTTTGTGCTGACACTGGTCTCTGTGCCTGTGGCACTACTGGGGGAGGCATGGGGATTTCCAGATGAAGAGCTTTCCTTTCTCTTGAGGTGTTGGAGAGGCCTGCAAAACAAGGATTAACCTCCATGAACACTTGGCTGTGTTGGCCTTGCAGGGCCTGAGTGCCCATTGGATCAGTTGTGTGAGTGCAGTGCTCGATAAACACGTTCCTAAAGCTGCTGCTGCAAATCCAGCAGCTCCTTGTTCTTTTATCTTGAAGCTCTGATAGGATGAAGTTGAACGTGGCATTGGGGAAAAATGTTTGTTCAGGCTTTTCTTACTTGAACAGACTTCCCTTTGTCCTAAGCACCTCAATTTCACACATTTCCCTTCCCGTGGAGCCTGGAGTACTGTCCTCTGGCCACAGACAGCTCCTACAGCCCTTCCCACTGTCTTTGTTGCACACTTGATGTAGGCTGGAAAAGTCCCAAGCAAAGTGTGTTTCAGCTCATCCCTACTTCCATTGTGCACTTCCCAGAGCCCCATTTGCCAGGCCATGGAGGTTTTGAGCATTTATTAGGAAGCTGGGGCTTGATCTATTCCTTCTTGCAGCATCAGTAGCTCCTCTTTGCTGGGGTCAGCAGCTTGCTTGGGGCAAGTCTGTGACTTCCAGAAGAGTTTATGCATGCAAGTCTTTTATCTCTGGAGCAGAAAGAGTTGCCCACTGCTGGTACCACAGGTGAGGAGGCAGCCAGTAGAGTGCACAGTGCTGCTGGTGCTGTAGATGAGTGGGCAGCTTCTCCACAAATGCAACTCAGTGAGAAGCAGTGGCACGAGGAAGATGTTGCTGAAGGAATAAGCTCTTTGTGTGCCTCAGGTAGGTCTTTCTCTGCTTTCTGCTGAGACTGCACCTCCAAGGGTCTTGGGAGCAGATTCCAGTTTCTCACTCTCTCTCATCTGTGTCAGCCACAAGCCTTTCTGATGGACCCATCCTAACTTGAACCATCCAGCACTGTCACTGCTGCTCCAGCTTGCCCATGCAGTTGCAGGAGCCGCAGCACTTCACATGGGGTGTGCAGTCAAACCAACCTGTCCTTGGCTCTTGCTTTCCTCCAGTTAGGTGAACAGGCTTTGCAAATTCCGTGCCCTGAACAAGCTCCCACTTGTATTTCCACATGTGCTATCATCCTGAGCTGTAGCAAGGCAGGTCCCACAGAGGCTTATGTGTGGGAAGACCTCTGCCTGGGCAGAGATCAGCCACCAGTGTCCCCCTTATGGTAGTGTGATCTGGACACAAACTGCCTTTCCAGAATAGCATGATAGAGACCTGGAGGTGGATGTGTGTGGCTTGTTTCTTAGCCATGGACGCCAATACCCAGCCTGGAGCATGGTTTTGCTGGGATTTGTTCAGATGTCTCAGCCTGAAGGTGTGTTTGCATGTTCTTCTCCCTCAAAGCCACTGTCAGCCCCAAGAGGCATTTTCCTTTTTCCACAAATGTTGACTCTTCTATGCCCAGAAAGGCAGCACCACTCTTCCAAGTGCACCACAAAATTGGTGGCTTTGGTTTCTTATATCCACCCTGGTCTATCTGTGGGGAGAAAAACATCATGTTGCCAGCCCCGGGGAGGGCCCAAGAGCAGCCAAGATGGAAATGCCTGCTGCTCTGAGTGGCTGTTGGAGACCTACCTCCCTCTTGCTGCGGATGGGGACATGCGCGGTGTGGCTCAGTGAGCAGCGTTTTGGTTGGGAATGAGCAGCAGCAGCTACATCTCCAGTAAGCTCAGGCAGTTCACCCTATCCTCCAAATGCTGTTTTATTAAAGCTGGTTTCTGAAGCAGCTCTTAGGTCCCAGTGAGGGGAGGCAGGCCACCGAACCAGCTGTGGGGGTTGCTTTCGCTAGTTTGCTGCAGTGGAGCTTTAAACTCTGCTGCTCAGTTTGCCAACTGCTGTTCTTTCTGATGCTACCCAGTTGTTTTGTGTGGCCTTGAAGTGGTTTCTCAGCTATTTGAACTCCCTAAATGACAATGCTTCATTATTGTCTGATGGAGAAGTGGAATCTTCTGTTTATATGTAAAGGTTCCCCTTCTTCCTCCCTACCTCCCTCAACATATGCAAAGGCACTGCTGAAACTGGAACCAGATAAAAAGAAGAAACCAGGCTTTTAAAGCAAGTTCTGAAGTGTAAAGATGTGAAGGCCACTTAGAAATCATTGCCTTGTGCTTTCTCCCACACTGTGATTCATTTGGCCCAATCCATCATTGATTCAACATGCTCATCCGCCAGAGCCTTCAAAGACAGCTGTGCATCTGCTTTTGCCATTCATCAAGGAGGAACACAAAAGAGAAGGGCAAAGGAAAATGTATTGCCAGCTCCCTTTGGTGCTGTTTAATGGGTGTGAAAAAAGGACAGTGGAGAAGCTTGGTTAATGAAAGCCAGGATGGCTGAGGAAGTGCCCTTGGGACATATATTTTTCGGCCCAGGTATGGGCATTGCTAGATTTGATTCTGCAGAGGAACTTCAAACACTGAGCAGGAGAGCCAGAATGAGGTCAACATGCTAAAGAGTAATCCAATGCAGGTGGATGCTCTTCCCCAGATGTGGCCCCCAGCCCCGCGTGGACACCGAGCAGAAAGGGGCTGTGGACGGCGCAGCCCTGTTGTGTCTTTGGTGAGCAACAAGGCATTTTCAGGGAGATGATGCTCTGCTGCTTCAGAGAGCTCCACAGCCTGATCCCTAAAGAGATGGCCTCACTTCATTTTCTTCAGTTGAGTGTATCAAACAGCAAAAGACAAAGAAAGGCTTTTGGGGCTGCTCATTCCGCTGCAGTCCTGCCTGCCAATCGCTTCTCTTGCACACCTGCTGTAAGGTGAGTCTCCAGGCACAGTCCTCTGCTGCCTGCCCATCGCCAGGCCAGGCCTAGCTGTGCTGACTCAGATGCCAAGCTGTGCGTGTGAAGCTCCTTGTGAAGCAAGGGCCTGCCGTGAGCACCTGAGATGCCTGACCTCGCTGGCTCCCTGCTGGCACAGGCATCTGCTCCGTGCTCCACTCTGCAGGCAGCATGTGCCTGAGCATCCCACAGGCAGCGACACCTCCTCTAGCCAACCTAGCACGGTGGCAAGCCCAAGATCGTGAGGGACTCCAGGGGGAAAGTCTTTTGTCTTAACACAACCTGGATGGTCCTTTCTTGAGGTTGCTGGGCTTACTCCTTCTGTCATCTGTGACCCTGCTGAGCTGTCTAGTGATGAAGTGAGGAATGTTATACCTCACATGCTTCTATTTATTTCCTTGCCTTCTCACACTGTCCTTTTTGCTGGCCCTTCTTTGCTCCCCATGGTGCTCCCTTGTTCTGTCTGTACCTCCTCTTCATGCACCCTTCCGCGTGTGCAATGGAAGACAAGGAGAGGGCTGTTTTTCAGGAAGAGGCTTGACACTTGTTGGTTCACCTTAAAAGACTGAGAAAGTTGGAGGGAAAATACTTTTTTTTTTTGCAATTCTCCAAGTCTGTAGGGAAAAACAGAAGGCAAAATAAGAGAATAGCCTGTGAGAGTGTTGTGCCAGCTAACTGCACAGCCTCACCACTCTCCAAATACACATTTTCAGGTGATGGCAGTGGACAACAGTGAGTGGGACAGTAGGAGGAGAGACACATCTCCATCTTTCCTCTTGCCCTGGAAGAGTCATGCCCGTGGGAGTGGGAGATGGTGAGCACTTGGGAGGGCTTCAGGGTTTCTGATGCTGATGCCAGAGTACCACCAGCTGCACGAGGAGGCTGAATGGTAGACAACTTGAGAAAGGGAGTTTAGGTACTTGAGATGTGACTGAACTCTCCTTGGTGAGGACAGGAGTTAATATTGACAGGATTTGTTTTTTTTCTGGGCATCCTCGAAGCTCACCCCAAATTCCTGTGCCAGTCAAACCTCTGTTAGCAGAGAGAGGTTGTTTGCCCTTTAGTGTGTTTGTCTTAGTGAAGGAAGGCTGTTACGAGTTGCACAGAGGAAGAAGGACATTCTGCAAGAGACCATGGGAAAGGCTCTTGGGCAAATTACTGGCTGGTATAAAGCAGCAATTGATAGAACTCATCCTGCTGTTAATCATCTCACTTTTGGGGGGAGGCTGAGGCCTCCTCCTGTGTTCTCACACAGTATTTTTTTATACTGATATGTTTTTTTTCAATCAGAGATGCTTGGCTTGTGAAGACTGCTTCCAAGTAGTTGTGCAACAATTTGTTCTCAGAATAAACCAATTTGCATCTGGGGCCTGAAAAACTTTGAAGAAGATGAGTTTATACTTGCAGCATTCTCCTTTGTGCTTATCTTGATCTGGCCTTGCAGATCTTAGTCCGCATTTATAGTTGACTGTGGTCTTCACCTTTGGGTTGGGGAAGGAAAGCACTGGGAATGGGTAAGCTCTTGCCCCAGAGCCTTCACCTGTGAATTAAACAGAGCTTCTGGACCTGTGTTGTGTTCTGGCCAGTGCCTGCTCATTTCTGTCCTTCCCACACTGCAGGATGTAGATGGAAGCTGGTATGAATTATTAACCTGTGTGCTTCAGCTCTGTGAACTGAGAGAGCTGGAGGTTGTAACCTCCTTTGGAAGGTTGGAAGTGGTGGACAAGAAGTGTTGTGAGTTTTTGATGTTAGTGCATCTGCCAGAGAAGCCCTGCTCTGCCTGTGTTTATGTGGCTCATCTTTTAGGCCAGCTGTATAGATGTCCTTTATTTGGTCTGTGTGCCGCGGGTTGGGATTTGCTTTTCCTGGCTGTCTCCCCTTCGGTCTCCCTTTTCAATGCTCTAGCTTTCATTGTTTGCTCTTGAACTCCCTTGATTTCACTCAGTCCTGGAGCATTTAAACCAAGGTCTGGGAGGACCCTGCTCATTTGTTTGCAGCTCAAATCAAATACAGCAACCCCTCTCCACAAGTTCATCATCGTTACAGAAACACTGTAAATCATTCTTATGAGGCTTGAGTCTGCTAATGAAGAAAGCAGGGTGATGTATGCAGCTCTTGATGGGAATCTGCAGCAGTGAAGTCACAGAACCCTAGCCTGGGTGCGGTCAAAATTGCGAACAGACATCGGTTTTAGATAAAAAAAAGTGTTTCAGCATTACTGTGCTTTTATAAAAAGTTAGTAGCATGGCTGCTGACCTTATGTTTGGCAAAAAGAGGCTCCTCAGGCCGTGCATGTGAGGCAGATGGGGAATGCCATTTAATTAAAAAAGAAAATATTATGATATTCTGAGAACAAAGTGGTAAAATCTTCTGGCTGTGCAGGAATTTCTTTTGAGAAGAGGAAGGCGCTGAAAGGCTGGACTGGGAGAGGATAGGGTCTAAAGCGTCCTTCCCCAGTGAGCAGGAAGAGGGATGACCCCAGGGTATCTGGCTTGCAGCAAGGCTATCAGCGACTCTTCGGAGCAGTGATGGTTGGAGAGCTTCCAAAGACATTTTTCCATCCGAGGGTGCCAGCCCGCTGGAGCCAATGTGCTTTGCAGAAGAAGGTTTGATTCCAGGGCTTGATTCGATGGCTCTCAGCCCGCTGGAGCTGCTGCTGGCACCCCTCAGCCCCACCTGTGCTGCCCACCTGTGCCTGCGTTTGCCCTGGGGCTCCCCCCGATTCCCCCGGATCCCGTGCCAGAAGAGCTGCACTGTCTGAACCTCAAGGCACCAGGTGATGCGGTGGAGAGGCTCCGTAAACAGGAAAGTCCTCCACTTAGCAGAGTTCCCATGCATCTGGCTTTCCCTCCATCCCTCGGGGGCATTCAAGACAGACCTGCATCCTAGGATGGCTGTCTCCCAGCACCTCTACTCTTTGCCGGGCAGGCTCTGAGGAGTGAAGCCCTTTGAAGCACTGCTGCAGCCAGGCAGGTTTTGTGGGCCAGGGAAGCCCCGCGGGAGGACAGCTGTGGAGCCCTTTCCTGGTGGGAACAATGTGACCCTGAATTCCTGAGGGCGACAGAAACTTCTCTTTGCTCCCTCAATGCCTCACAACCATGCTCTGCTTGCCTTCACTACATCCAAAGATGAGCATGCAGCTGGCCCCCAGCCCCACATGAGCCAGGGGCCAGCAAATGGGACTCATGGGGCAGCTGCAGACCACACATCCTTCCTGGAGAGAGGGATTGCAGCTGTGGGGTCTTCTTCCACAGTGGATCCTTGCTACCCACTGTTGATGCCTCTGGGGGAGCTTGAGCAGATTGCTGAGTGGGCACGGGTTCTGGAAACTGGCCCACTTAAGGGGCTTTTGTGTGGATTTAAGAGCCTCCAGGCAGACATCTGCTTCTGCAAATGCCAAGGGCACCAGGGAGACAAAACGTGGGAAAGTATCTGCAAACTGGAGTAGGTCTGGGGCTGCTGTGGCAGAGTGGGGTGCTGAGTCAGTAGGAGGGGGAGAGGGGACGGTTTTGGTAGTAGTCCAAGGGTGGCCTCTTTGCACGGGAGAGAGGCTCTCCAGTGGGTGATGGAGAGATGCCTCAGCTCAGGCAGGACCTCCTTCTCCACGGAACTGCTCATGTAAAGCCATCAGCCCCACTCACAGCACTGGCCTCTGGGCAACTCAGTGGCTTCTACCACAGGCTCATCTCTCCAGGGAAAGATCCCCTAACCTTTGGATGCCTCCTAATCATTATCCACCTCTTCACTGACCCCAGGAGCTGTGGAGAGGGCAGTACAGCCTACAACGCTGATGCTCCAATCCATCATCTAGCCCTGTCCCCATGCAAAGTATGCAAGTCCTCTGCCCCAGCTCTGTGGGGTCTGGGACAAGCAGGTTTGGCTGCAGTCTCCAGGTTTCCATTTGTAAATAAGCACCTAGCTGCTAGGGTGATGCTTGTTTAATTGAAGTTAAGCATTCCTGCAGCTGTTCTGGGGGAATCATGCTGCTTTGTGCTAGACATTAATTCCTGGCTGCTCACAGCTGCAGGCATGTGTTGGTCAGGCACAGTCCTGAGGAGGGGTTCTGCTGCACGGTGAGGCATGGCTGTGCAGGCTGTCCCTGCTTTGAGGCTCACAGAAAATGCCAGCTGCTCTCCAAGCCCACTCAGACTCAGCTCACACAAGACACCAACTGGTATCTAGATGTGTTGGCAAAGCAGGTCATAAGTTATGGGTTACTTACAGCATTTTTAGGGAGAAAGGATGCCAAACTGCTTCTTAGATATAGATGTCTTGTGGTTTACCTGCCCTCTGCCCAGTTACACCATGTCAGAGTCCATACTGGGTTTTCCTGCCTTCATTATATAGCACTAAATCGTTCTTTGCTTCTTATCCAGGCTTTAGAATTATAGAGTTGGTTTGGTTGGAAAAGACCTTTAAGATCAAGTCCTAGCATAATTGAACTCCACTGAGTCTGATTCTAGAACATGCCCCTTTGCACCGTATCTCTGGATGACCAGCTTGGTTCAAGCCTTAGAAACCAAGGTGAGGACAAACACCAAGTGGCACAGGAACGTAGGAGCCCAGAAGCTGCGTGCTGGCAGCAGAGGCAAGTGGGTGGCAATGAACTGCTGGGAATGACCCTTGCCTTGAAGCAACCACTGGAGTAGACATACCTCAAAGCTGATCCACCTTGTGTTCCATCACTGCCCAATGCCTCTTCTTTACAGGTGTGGGGACACATTGACCTTCCACAAAGACCCCACAGATCCCACTCCCCACTCTGCAGCACACCTGAGTTATATTAGTCCCTTCATGCTGAAACCTCTTCCCACCATGGGATCAATAGACTCCAAGGCTGAAATGCTGCCAAGCTATCCTGCTGTAGCAGGTGGGCCCTGCTGGAGGGGAGGATCTGCAATGAGACTCAGGGCTCCCAGCCCTGGCTCCTCTGGTGCTGTGAACAGCTGGGAAGCTGCTGCTGTTGGCCAAGCGTGATAAAAGTCTCCCTGCAGCCTGCCCTGGGCAGGGGTGGGTTGGAAAGCCTGTCTCAGCTTTCACAGGGGCTGAAGACTCTTGCTGCAAAGAGAAGATTTTGGGGCATGCTGGTCTGCAGTCAGCTTTCTGTTGAGGATGGTGTTTCTGGGCAGGCTTTGGAGAGCAGCAAGGTGCTCCTTAGCACTGTCTCAAGTAGTGAAAAGTTTGGACCACAAGCATGCCACAGAGCCAAGACAGTGGTGATTCAACCATGCTGTACACCCATGGGCTCTGCAAGCTTTGCACAACCTGATGATACTGGTTTCAAGCATGCCATGGAGCTGAGATGATGTTGGTCCAGGTGCCAAGCCATGCTATGGTTCCAGGTGTGCCACAGATGCATCATTGCAGATGATGCGAAGCTTTACAGAGCTGCTAGATCCATGCCACGGATCTCCTGGGCACACAGGCACTCAGCGTCACCAAGATGAGGCTGGGTCCACGGCACGCTGAAGTAAGCCCTGCTTTGACAGGAGCCTGTGCGTGAGCCCCCAGGCAATCTGTTTATAGCTCAGGATTGTCTCTGACTTCTAAACACTGCAGCAAGGAGTAAACGCAGCGCACCCAGCGCGGGCTTTGTTATGACATTTTGTTGCAGGCGGGAGGCAAGCTCCGGCTCCAATAACAAACACCCAGTGTTATGACACTTTTACCTTTCCAACTATTCATGTAAGCACAAATATTTTATTTTAAGGTTTGAGACACGCTGTTAACATAAAGCAGCCTCATTCCTTTCAATATGGCCTGGTTTTCACTCGGGGAGCTGTTGTTTAATGAAAAGGTTAATTGTGTTTTATGGAGCTGTATTGCCTGCTTACCAGGGTCTGGCTTGGAAGGAGGTGAGGTGCAGCTCCTGGTGTTTGTGCCAAGCTGCAGGCTGTGAATACAGGCAGTTCCTAGGAAAGAAACCAAAATGCATGACAAAAAGTAGCACAGACATCAATGGGTTTGGTGGTGCAAATCCATTTAAAGGCTGCAAAATTAATTTTGAGTGGAATGGTTTCCAACAAGGCTACCCCATGTACAGTGGAAGATGAGAAGGGAGTTGCAAAGAACCTGAACTGCATTGCACACCGCAGCAAGCACTCTGCCTTCCCCTTCCATAGCTGTGCCACGTTAGAGAAATCCTGCCCGCATTTTCCTCTCCTGAGATTGAATTAATTAACTTGAAATTTCGTCTTAATAGCACATAATGACTGGGGGGAGCAGAAGGCACCGAAGGTTTAATCTTGGCTTGTCAGCAAATTCCTCCTCCAGCGGTGGCAGGAGCAGCAGTCATGCACTTGCATAATGCCCTGGTGCGGCTGCAGACTGTTTTGATTAAATAGGTTCTGGGGGTTTAGGAAAACTCCAGATTTTATAGCCCTGGTGCTCTTTGCACGAGTGATGTAAAACATCGTAAAGCTGCCAAAGCACCGCTGCGGCGCAGGGATTCCAGCGAGCCCCTCTGCAGCAGCCACTGGCAGCCCCAGAAGCTGCTGCTAAGAAAATATCTGAGACGGAGTTGGTGGAAGGGTGTGGGGGGAGGTTTGAGCATTGCAAACTTTTGTTCCCTCTTTCTGAACACTTAATGTCTTTCCATCTGTGCTACTTAGAAACCGCATCTGAGTTTGGCCGGCTGTTCGAATTAGATACTTGTGAGCCGAGTGTTTCTCTGCAGCGGCATCACTCGTGGCGTCAGTAATGACATCCTACCTCCTCTTCTGCTTCAGAAGAGCTCCAACACCAGCCCCGCATCAGGGCACTGAGTGCTTCTGCCTTCATACTGCACTGAAGACATACAGGGGGAAATTAGCATCTAAGTAGCATGGCTTTGGAGCGCCTCTTCTTGTCTGTGGCCCGAGACTTCACATATGGAATTGTCCCCTGCCCTATATCCACCCCATGTTACCTGCTGTCTGCCCTGAGCAGCTGCATGCAGCCCCAGATGCCCCTGAAGGGTGAAACTGTGGTCTCCAGGTGAGTCCACAACCCATCATACCCAACTAGGGGCGTTGCCCGCTTTTGCCTTGCAGCATTAAGAGGCTGTAACGTGATACGTTACAGTGGTGCCTGACTGTGGGCTTTTGTCAGCTCCTCCTGTTACCAAACCTCACAAGCCTGGATGGGGGTGGCAGGAGCAATGCACCCTCTACCCACTGTCTGTCTCTGAGCTCTTAGGGAATGCTCCCTCTTATGGCAAAGTTTGATATCTGTTCCTGTGGATTGTGGAGGTGACCTGCAGCTCACTTTCTTAGGGACATTTAAAACTGCCGTCCTGAAATCTGACTGATGACGTTAAAATTGCAGCCACTCTGTCTTCTGGCTGATGCCAGTAGTACACTGTGCTGTGTACTACTGAGGATTTTGATGGCTGGGACCTGGGCATTTCAACATCCCAGGCTCTGAAGCACAGTCAAATTCAGAGCAGAAGGGGAGAAAATTGAGCCCTGCTTACTGCCAAAAGAGATCAGGGAGGATGGGTGGATGCAGAAATGGTGCTCTTGTCAGCATCACCACCAAAACATTCCTTTGATTCTCTTCTCCTTGTTTGTTTTTTTTTTTTTTCCTTTTATTTTATTGCTTTCTCCCCCTTCCAGCAGAGCAAACCACACTGCCAACAGCATCAGGGCAAAACATGCACTGGTTAAGATGAGGCTTTCACTGCACAACAGAGCTGAAGAGTTTTGTATGGTGAAGGGGATGCAGCTCCATGGTAGGGCACATGGCATGGACCTGGGGTTTTGTGCTCTGTAGCTGGCAGCTCAGCTGTGGTCATAAGTGTGCCACTGGACTCAGCATCATCTCAGGCCCATGCACGTGGCAGATCCAGCAGTATCTCAGGTGAGGACAGGATTTATGTGTGGGAAAGTTGTGCTCTGAGTAAGGCCTCTACTTGAAGCTGCTGGAAAAATTTAGAATCAAAATACTGTTAAATACCTCCAAGGTGTAAATGTAAGTTCTTTAACCTTAATTAATATTTTTTTTCTTCAAATAATGGGCTATAGTTGAGTAATTGAAGCCATTTTACAGCAAAGGTAATTGAATAATTGCTAATGGCTTTCAGCTGAATGTGTTTAAAGTCAGGTCACAAATCTGAGCTGCTTTAAAGACCAAGGGGCATTTCTTTCTCTTGAAAAAGAGTTAGATAACGATGGCAATTATGAGAGGGGATTCAAAGGAAAATTGGAATTTAAGTGTAAGCCTCGGCAGAGCAAGAGCAAAAGAACTGAAAGCAAAATGGTGACCAAACATCCTGTGGAGTGCCTGAGGGGAGCAAACCAAGAAGAGAGAGACCTTTGTGTTAGAAATTTGAATTATGTTAATTGGCATTAAAGAGCAAAAATGGAAGGGTTTTTAGCTTGGTGTCACGATGGGGAGGTCAGGCTGGTGTGAGACTTCCTGGGCCGTGGCTGTACCTTGCACTGCTCACAGACTAGAAATGATCTGGACGTGGGCTGACTGGCACCTTGTCTGAGAGAGCCCACGGGCACACTGTAGTGGGCAGACTGGCAGGGGAGCACTGGCACGGGCTGCGTGCCCGGGAATGGTGACAAGGTGAAGTTTTAAAGTAACCCCAAAGTGAAGTAAGAGGAAATATGTGGCCCTGAATGTTTGTGTGGGTGTTCTCAGAACGGGTAAACCTCTCACTCTTCCGAAGAACAGTTTATTGATACTCCAGACAAGCCAGGACTGTTGCCCCAAGTTGCTGTTGAGGCAAGTCATTGTTGTATTTGTTTCTTTTCCTGCTGCTGACTCAGGAATGTGTTGGCTTTGGGACTTGGCAGGTGTCTGTCCTCACGTTGCCGCACGGCCGCACGCGTGTCACCGAGGCACTGCTGCAGCGTAGCAGGGAGCGTTGCCACATCTGCTGCCTCTGCCGTGGGCACTCGTTCTGCTGCTGGGGTAACAGGAAGAAAAGTTGTGAGTTTTCCTCTAGCACATCACCCTTTCTCCAAAGGGAAGCCGCTTTAGATGAAGGCAGTAAAATGGTGCAGGCTGCAGGTCCACCAATAGCATCTCTAAAAGTGCTCTATAGCGTAGTTCCCAGAGGTGGCATGTGTGCCCTGCCTGGGGCCTGAGGGATAAGTCAGGATGTTCATGCACACCTCAGTTGCAGTTGTCTCCTGAAGCTAGCTGGGGCTTCAGTCTCAGTGACTTCTTATGATAGTCCCAGCGATGTGGCTGTATGAATCTGTGACTTTGTTGTCCTCTGGGCTGGTCTTGCTCTGATAGTTCTGGAACCATAGAAGAAGGAAAAGACAAATTCCTTGTCAGCTTTCTTCAAGTACTAGAAAGTGGGTTCCTTTGCCTCCTCCTTTTTTTGTGTCCTTTTAAGGTAACTTGTACCAGCTCCTCTGAGAACATTGTCTTGCCTTAGTGTTTGCTCAGCTTCTCTCAACTCCTCCTTGCCCTGCATCCTCCAGGGATGGAGTGTCCTATAGCAGAGTGGCACATCCCTGCTGATTTCCATATCACTCTCTAGACAGTTTCACAGAAGCATGCTGTTCACCATGCCTATATGTTCGGCTGAGGTCCTCCCTTTTGCTTTAATGCTATCAGTCCCTTTCTGCCTGGTGCAGTGATGTAGGCACCTTCCAGTGCGTAGAGCTTTGCCTCTGTCAGCACTGAACTTGGATTGTCAGTGCTTTGTTTGCATAAGGCGATAGTCCTGGCTCTGGAGTGCAGTATTTGAAAGGAGCCTGCCTTCTGCTGTAATTTCTCTTTCCTTCTGCCAGCCACTGTGTGGCGTGTGGAGGTATGATCTGGTGACACACAACATTGAACTCCAAGTCAGAAATGGGCAGAATGTGCCATGAGTATCTTTGTGGTGGCTTGCAGGCTTATAACCTCTCTTTGGCAGTTCAGTAGTGCTCACATAGCATTCTTGCAGCCCTTCATTGCAGTTCTTGTGGGCTTTCTTCAGGCTTAATGGTTCCTGGCAGGAGATCATTCCTCACTGGATCCCATCTGCTCAGTGTGCTCAGCTGAGGCATCCTTCATTAAGGTCTTGTCCCTCGAGGATTCCCTTATGGATGCTCCTGTTATCCATCAGACTTTGGCAGTGTTCATTCTGAAGTCATCGGAGCAGCTCCTCATCTGAAGTCATAGTTACTCTTTGATTTTCTTCCCTTGCCCTGTGGCTTGCTCCCTGGGAGTCTCAAGGCATGAGATGAGGAGAAATCAAGAGCAAACAAAGCTGTCAGTTGGACTTTTAACATCTCATTGCCTTGGGAAAGGTTCTGGGTCTTACACTTCACTGGTTTACTTGCTATCACCCAACTTTCTGCCCCACTCTAACATGGGAGTAGTTAAGCAGCATAAATAGCAAACAGGTTCACATGCCTAAGCACTTCCAGATGCCTGAGCAGGTAACGCTTTGAAATGTCTTTTAACTGAGTGCTGAGTTTTGACCTGCAGGATAACTGCTGACTGGCATGACACAAAGAACACTGATCTTGAAAATTATTCCAAATTGTCCCCACCAGTCATAATGGTGGTAACAGCTCAGAGACCTGCACCTTAATGAGGCCATTTCCTGTCAGGACACTGCAGAGCCCTGCAGTGACTGTCACTGCCTTCTACCTTGAATTACCGCGGCTTTGCTGATTGTCCACGCTTCCTCCTCTGGGCCTAAACACAGACTTCTTGGGTTTAATTTTTTATCTGTTGATGCAGCCACCCCCAAGCATGTCCGACCCCTGCAGCCTCTCGCACCGGGCCAAAGGAGCTGAGCGCTGTATCTTCAGCAGTGCTCACGCAGAGCCTCTTCCTTTGGTACGCTTCCCCGCGCAGGGACCTCGCAGCTGGGCTCTGCAGGATAGCTGTGTCCAGTTCCCCACTCTTTCCCTGATTACAAGCCTCATTTTGAGGAGAACAGTGCTTGTCTTACTGCAAGAGTAGCCCTACCAAAGGACTAACATATCTAGTTCTGTGGTGCTGAGATACCTCCATTACAGCTGTAGGTTCCTGCTGTCACAGGATCAGAGGATGAAGGGACCCAAAGAGAACATCGAGTCCACCCCCTCTGCCAGAGCAGGACCCTACAGTCTAGCTCAGATCACACAGGAGCACATCTAGGCCTTGAAAGGCTCCAGAGAAGGAGAATCCACAACCTCTCTGGGCAGCTTGTGCCACTGCTCTGGGATCCTTATGGTCAAGAAGTTCTCCCTTGTGTTGAGCTGGAACCTCCTGTGCTGCAGCTTCCATCCACTGCTCCTTGTCCTATCCCAGGGAGCAGTGAGCAGAGCCTGCCCCCCACCCCTGACCCCCAGCCCTCAGATAGTTATAAGCATTGATTAAATCCCCTCTCAGTCTTCTCTTCTTCAGACTAAGCAGCCCCAGGTCCCTCAGCCTCTCCTCATCAGGCAATGCTCCAGTCCCCTAATCACCCTTGTAGCCCTCCCTTGGACTCTCTCCAGCAGATCCCTGTCCCTCCTAAACTGGGTAGCCCCAAACTGAAGGCAGTACTCAAGATGGGGTCTCACCACGACAGAGTAGAGGGGGAGGAGAACGTCCAAACAACTTAGATGGACTCAGTACATACAGCAAAACAGTTAGGGCAGGGGTGCTTTGTGTCTTTTCAAGAAGAAACTGCTTTGGAACTCTCTGGAGTTCTGTAGTTATGTTCTTGAATACACTTTGTAGATAAGGGCAGATCACAGTGGTGCCAATGTGAATATGTTCATTTTGTCTATGAAATGGGGGAGAGGAGGTGGAGGTGAAAACCTGGATCCCACTCCTGGATCCTTTGGGAGATCTTCTCATGCTTTAGAAATCCTGGCATCAAACACTGTCTCCTTCCAAATATAATGAGCTCATGGGAGACACTTTCTATAGGAATATTCATTATCTGCGTGCTCCACAATTTCTTCTGTGTGTTTCCTTTTGGTGTTTTTTACTGCTGAGAGTGAATATTATATCTTCCACAGGAGAGAAGTGAATAGGTGAAAAACCTGAGGTCTGTGTGTGGGACAAAGCAGTTGAGCAGGACCATACTCTGTAGTGTTGCACAGCATGACCAGATCGTGTTTCTAGGAACTGCTTACAAATGCTTGGTTATTGGAAAGTGTCTTCTAGATGTGGGCAAGTAATTAAACTACTAATTAAAACTAATTATCAGAGAGATAATTTTATGCTGAGTGATAACAAACATCCACATGATTTCAGAGCCCTTCCTTCCTCTGACCCTTAATATTTAAAGTTTAATACTAAAGTAAAATGCTGCAGGAGTTTGTTCTCCCTTTACTACTTTCTGTCTGCTCCACACTTTCTCCTCTGATAGCTGTAGGAGACCTTCCCTAATCTTTCCAATTAGGTCGGTATTTCCTGCAGGGCTCACACCGAAGAGGGGAAGGAAGGAAGGAGGGCAAAGCGAGGAAAGACATCTGTCAACTATTGGAAATACTTTCCGTGTTAGAGGTGGAAGGGAGCCCACACTGAAGCCAGATGATCCAACAAGAAGAACAGCGTTGGCTTGAAAGGAATGTGGGTGATTTGTTATAGCTGTCCTCACAGTAGGCACCCGCTTGTCATGTCCGTATGGGGATACCTTGGAGAGATGCTAAACACATATCCTGGTCCCAGCAGGAGTGCTGAGGGGCCAGAGTGGGCAAGGTTTCACTTGTGTTTTCTGGAAGACAGAAACTATGATTTGCCCCTAAATCTCCATCTTTTCAAATCCTTCTCATGCCTCTGCTGTCCCATGACTAATTTAAAGCAAGCTGTGAAGAGTTTGTGTTGTGTAGGCAATTAAAGTGTGCATTTTACCAGCTATCGAAACTCCTGATTGGCCCTTCTTGGGGGCGAGGCTGTGAACAGAACCTCTGTCATGCTCTAAGTTTGACTGTGAGCTTGATGTAATAGGTCAGTGGAGACCCATTTTGGTAATGCCACAGTAAAAATATGAAAGTCTTTCTGGAGAAGAGAGGCACAGCATTTCAGCTGATCTGGCACGAAAGTTCTTGGGTTGTTGTTTGCTTGTTTTACTTTGACAAGGGCTCTACCGTAGCCTGAAAATGAGCTGAAACAGCAGTTCAGCTTCACGAGCCAGGACACGTTTTAGCAGGAGAAATCTGCAGATTTCCACTGCTGTTCCACTTCCCCACTCTTCCTTGCCTGACTCAAAGCAAATTAACTCTAGATGCAAAGAGAAAAAACAGCTTCATCCTCCTAAAGGCAGAAAGTGTGTTGTTATGGCAGTTTCTGCACCGCTTGGTGTCCTCCTCCCTTTCCTTGTCTGATCAAAGACTTTTCAGCAGTCCCTCACTACCCCCACCTGCAAAACAAGACCTGTGTATTAGTTGAGTCAAAGTGTGGCCTCACCAGTTCGATTTTATATCCTTGCATGCTCCTGCACTTCATCTCTCCCATTGTGCCAGGCTGCAGGAAACCAGAGGAAACTTCTGTGAACAGCTAGGTTAGTTTTAAGGGCAGAGACTATCTCAAGATCAACAAGTGTAGTTTACTTTTCATGAATCATTGGATTTACCCAGTCACCCTGGCAATGAGCCCAATAACTCTTATTCCAAAATGGCCTGCCAGTGAAGATGGCAAGGGATGGAGACTGCCTTAGTAGCTCTTCAGTTATCTTTGTGCTTAGTCACGATACTTGAATTTGGCTCTGTTCATTTCTAGCAGTAATTCACACCAGTCCTTCCTCCCTGCATTTTGGCAGTGGATGTTACTGTGGGATGAGAAAATGAGAACTGTAATAGTCATTGCTGCATGTTTAGGTCCCTCAGAGCAGCATGTGCTCTGGATGTCATGGAAAAAGAACAGCCTTGCCCAACAGAACCCAACAGTGCTCAGTGGCATCTAGCTTGAGCGTTTGAACCAATCCTTCGAAGCAGCACATCTCGGTCGCTGTGTCCTCCCCTGCTGGTTTAAGCACAGAGGGAGCTCTTTTAAACTGAAACCTTTTATGAAAACTGTTCAACATGTTTTCTTTTGCAGGGTCAAACTTGTGTCATCTTCTGGGCTTTTTGCCTCTCGAGCTGTGTCTCTTGTTCTGGCATGTAATAGGGGTTGTCCCAGCAAAGACAGGAATGGGTGTAAGGCTTAAGTCAACGCACTGCAGGTTTTCTTGCTCCAGTCCATGCTGGGAGAAGGCACTGTTGCCCATCGTGAGCAATACACTTGTCCATCTGCATCATTTGTCCTAGGAAAGTCTCATTTTCCCTCTGAAAACAGTGGGTTTTCAGCCCATTGACCACTGTTGGTTAGGGCTGACCCATGCTGCTTGGTGGGACATCCCAGCCATGACCAGTTCCAGCCCCTGTCTCTCTCCATCCTCAGGATTTAAACTCCTCCCTGCTCTGCATGCCTCCCAAGTCCAGCCTCATGACATATGTGCTATTTGCAGAAAATGTTTGTCAAGACCAGGTGGTTGAAAGTAAAAATGCCAACAGATCTGCCTTTTGTAACCGCACAAGCAGCTTGTTAAAATTAGTCACAGCTAAGCTGCAGTCCATCTGTGCTGTCAGCCGTCCAGAGAGCCATCGATACTGCCCGCTCCTGCTGCGCCAGCCCCGGACGGGCCCTCTACAGGCTCAACTCATCCCACCGCCTTTCCCCCCCACTCCAGTTCACAAACCTCTGCCCAAATTTAGCCATGAGCCTCCTTCTGAATGCATGAACAGTTGTGTGTCCTGAGTTTCAGATGCCCGCAGACAGAGCATCCCAAAACAAAACCTGGGAAGTCTTGATTTTCATGTTGGCCTTAGAAGACTTTGTACTTGGATGTTCTGAACACATTTTTTTCCTTTAATTGAGCAAGAGCTGCTATTTCCAAGGCCTTTTGGGGAGTGAGGTAACTGGCTGTCATTGGAGGTCTGATTAAATTTGGGCCCAGCTCGTATTTTCTATTTGAAAAAAACGCAAAGCAAAATTCTTCTCTGGCTTTCTGCTGTTGTATAACTGTCTGTAATTAACAGCCAGGTGAGTGAGCAAAAGTCATCTGTTCCTACTTTCTGTATGGCACCCAGCACCCAGAGCCTTGGGGACAGTACCCCAGCCAGTGTGGGATGAGGGACTGAGATAGCTGAGGCGTGCTGTTGAGGCAGCACCGTGCCTTGAGCCCTCTGCTTCCCCATTGGGAGCTGCCTTTGATGCACATGCAAAAATACAGCTTGAATTGGCTTCTTTGGATCCATTATGCTTAACTGCTCTATCAACATGCTCTTCTGTACAAATACATAAACAGTTTGCATGTCTGTCCCTGAGCCAAGGGTCTCATATTTCTTCACATCCTACCTCCAATGACTCCTCCCAATGTGCTGTAACTGATGCCTGGGCTCACTCTAGCCCTTATCCCTGCTTCCATCTGTGGGCACTTGTCCCCAGGCCATTCAGCTCAGAAATTGCCACTCCTCCTCCTGAAGCACAGAATCAAGGTTTTATTCTCTCACTTTTAAAATTGGGATTCTCATGAGCTTGACTAAAGTGCTTATGGTACCATCAGCAATGGACCTAGCATTCCATGCTTGGATGGGGAAGGGAAGAACGTGGCTCCAGCTTTGCCCATTTCAAAGCACGTTCGGTGTTGACTTGCAGGCATTTTGCACATAATTGCCTGCCTGTGTGAAAGCCTGGCATTGTGCTGGGAGGGCACAGACAGAACCTTTGTGCTCGGAGCATTCTGCTCTCAGCTCACACATGCTGCCTGGCCAGCCCTCGGAGCTGGGTCTCTTGCATACCATGCTCCGCGACGGAATTTGGATTCACATGTAAAAATCCCCTCCACACAATAAAAGTGGCATTTCCATGCCCTTTAGCACATCACTCTTTTCTTGTGAATAGAGCCCCGAGTTCTTTGGCTTTCGCCGTATGGAACAATTGATCCCTTCAGTTCCCTTGCCAACAGTAATCGGTTTCTTCTAGCCATAAATTTTAGCCCTTTTTTTTTTCTTCTTTTTTTCTTTTCCCCTTTTTTGGTGGGTGCATGGAGGGAAATAAAGCAATAAAAAAGACAGCCATAAAGTAAGCAGCTGTTACTAGTCAGATCTTGGTCTGGGAAAAAAGCAGAGTATTCTAATAACTTCTACCTGTTGCTGTCTGTTGACATCTGCCTATTAGGCTGGGCTGTTGGAGAAGTCAGGTAAGACAGTACTGAGACAACAGCTTTGTTACAATGGGACTGGTGGAAACATCACTTTTCTGTTCGCTGTCCTGGCCTGTTGCTTGCCTTGCACTGGCAGACTGCTGGTGCATGCCCAAGGCTTTCCTTGCCTCTGCATTGCACTATCTATTTTTAAAGGAGGAACTTGGTGCTCCTTGCTCTGGCTGACTGCAGTGCACTGCTGGTTTTGTTCTGGGTGGCACTTGTAGAGGTTCTCCAGAGCACTGTGGTGTCCAAATGCCAAGCTCAGCCTGCAGGCTCCCCCTCTTCTCTCCCCACTGCTGTCCTGGGGACCATGTGTGTGTTTTTCCTTTCTCCTGTCTGGAGCTGAGGCTAAAAGAGTGGGAAATGCCAAGGACAACAATTCTCCTCTCCCCTCCAAAGACTTACTGTATAGGACCTGCTTTCTTCCAAACCTATAGTGGGTCTTCAGGATGGATTTATTCGAAATGAATAGAATAGAATCAACTAGGTTGGAAAAGACCTCCAAGCTCATCCAGTCCAAACTACCACCCAGCCCTATCCAACCAACCAGACCATGGCACTAAGTGCCTCATCCAGTCTTTTCATGAACACCTCCAGGGACAGTGACTCTACCACCTCCCTGGGCAGCCCATTCCAATGCCAATCACTCTCTCTGCCAACAACTTCCTCCTAACATCCAGCCTGTATTTCCCCCGGCACAACTTGAGACTGTGTCCCCTTGTTCTGTTGATCCATGTGGCCCAGTACAGTAGTTTATTTCACACTTCTCTTGTGGTTTACAGTAAACTGTGTGCACCTGCCTCTTCAGGGCTTGGGAAGAGTAGAGCAGCTTTGAAACTGATGATAAAATTGTTCTGCAAGGGGGTTTGATCTTGCTCAGTCTCCTTCCTCTGCCTGCTCACTGCTGCATGCTGCTGGTATCAGAGAAGCAGGGTAGGGAGATCTGTGGTGAGCAGTTTATTACAGGAAACATGGCAAATTTAGGGTCCAATCCCTTGGAATTACAAAAGAAAGCCTCTTGTGGCTCTAGGAGCTAGTAACATCTTACTTAGGACTAGCCTACTCCTCTACAGCTGCTGCTGCCACTCCGGTGACAGGAGACATTAAATGGGTATCTAACGGGGCCTGGGCATGCTGGGTGACATGCAGAGCAACCAGAAAACCCTCCTGCGGAAAGGGTTTCTCTTTTCCCTGCAGCTGCAGATCTACAGACACTTACTTCCCAGCACACTTTGGATTCCTAAAAAGTTCTTCCAAAACTGATGTCATCTGGGCAGAGACCAGCCAGATTTCCTGACCTTCTTGACATGCTCCCAATATCCACATCCCCTGGGGACTCTGCGAGATGATGTGTGCCATGGCCAAAGGCCACAAGCCTGCTGGCCCTCAAGCAGGGTGTTCGGCTCACAACCTGCCCTGGGAAAGTCAGCCCCAAAATGCACACTCCAACCACTCCCCAGCCTGGCTAAATTGCTCCCACTGAACCATTTCATTTTCTTAATAGTACTTTACAACTACGTTTTGGTTTGGAAGAGGATTTAGTTTCCTTTCCACCATTGCCACTGAGGGCTGGAAAGAAACATATATATATATTTTAAAGCCCTTTGATTTGGTGGAGTCACCTTTATCCAGTGCTATCCATGTCCACTGGGTTTCTCCATCACGTGCCAACACCCAGCTGCAGTACAGCTATGGTACTGCCTTGCTCCCACCAGTTCAGGATGAGGCATGCAAACTTTTGTAAAAGCCTCTATAAAGCAGGAGCACCAAAGAGGGCTCTGTAGGCATCAGATGTGTCATCAGATGCTTTCTGTTGAGGAGATAATCATTTCAGTGCCTTGTGTAACCAGGAGCCTTATCTTCCACTTTAAATACTGGACTGGTGTTTGCAGCAAAGTCCCCCTTTGGCAGCAATGCATCTCACCAGCTACACTTAGCAGAGGTGGGCAGTCCTTGAAGCTAAGTGGGAAGCAGCTGGACCAGCCAGCAAAAGGGGTGAGTCTGAAAAGCATTGCCTAAGGCAGGACTCGAAGGGAGTTGTCGGAAAAGGTTGAGGGTTTGTGTGGACATTTCATGCACAAAGGAGGAATTCCTCTCCCAGAGCTTGAGAGGGCAGAGCTGCCTTGACTGAGCAATGGCTTCCCACCTCCCGATACGCCAACTTGGAGCATGCTTTGGAAGAGAGATGGTCTTTTTGTTTGCCCATAGCAGGCATCTGCCTGTGAGTGAGGCTGCAGAGGCTTCTTTCTTGTAGACACAATGTTTAGGGATATGCTTTAGTCAAGGTCTCGTCAGTGTTAGGTTAAGGACTGAGCTCAGTAACCTCAAAGGTCTTTTCCTGTCTAGGCCATTCTGTGATTCTGACTGTGTTCGTGCAGGGTCTGGTTTGAGAACAGTCTCCAAACTTCTGGTGACACCCAGAGAAGTTTAACAAACTCGAGGGAAGGCCAGAACTAATATATACAGCCTCTGCTCACGTTCTTGCTGCCATCAGTTAAAGAAAATAAACACCCAGAACTATCAGTCTGCCACAACTGAACACGGTTGTATTATCTGCTCCAGCCTCTGATTTATTTGTTGAAGTGGAGCAGAGCCCTTCTGCTCCATACAGCTCATAGCTGCTCTTTCACAAGTGGCAGGAGTGCTTACGCTTTCCAGTAGTTAAATGATGCAATATCCAGGTGGATATTTAATGGCCCATGACGAATCTGGAATGACACAGCAGACACCATAAATATCTTCACTCAAACAAATAGAACAAAACCTTTTTTATGAGAGCTGTTCCCAATTTTTTCCCATGTGCAGCCCATAGTTTAAACATATCCTTTAAAACCAGCCTGGGGGATTGTCCCTGTCTGCCCTGCAGCCTGGTTCTTCCAGAGGTCTTCAGGATGTGGAGCTTGTTGTACAGCCAGCAACGGAGCTCTTTCCTCTCAGGCCCTTCTTGGCATTTCTTTAACACCCACGGGTGTTCACATGAACATGCCCAGTTGGTTCAGTCAAACATGTTTGTGTTGTTTGCAACATGCTGGAGGGAATTCCAACATGTGCTTCTGCTTAGAGGTAAGTGTTGTCCTGGTTAGGGCAAGGCAAACTGTGGGGGACATCAAGCCTGGCAGTCACTCTTAGTGCCACTGTGGGTGCTCCTGTGCCATCTAGTCATAGAATCATAGAATCATAGAACCAGGTTGAAAGAGACCTCCAAGCTCAGCCAGTCTAACCTAGCACCCAGCCCTATCCAGTCAACCAGACCATGGCACTGAGTGCCTCATCCAGGCTTTGCTTCAACACTTCCAGGGATGGTGACTCCACCACCTCCCTGGGCAGCCCATTCCAATGCCAATCACTCTCTCTGCCAACAACTTCCTCCTAACATGCAGACTAGACCTGCCCTGGCACAACTGGAGACTGTGTCCCCTTGTCCTGTTGCTGGTTGCCTGGCAGCAGAGCCCAACCCCACCTGGCTACAGCCTCCCTTCAGGTACTTGCATACAGCAATGAGGTCTGCCCTGAGCCTCCTCTTCTGCAGGCCACACACCCCCAGCTCCCTCAGCCTCTCCTCACAGGGCTGTGCTCCAGGCCCCTCACCAGCTTCCTTGCCCTTCTCTGGATGTGTTCAAGCCTTTCAACATCTCTCTTGAAGTAAGATGTGCCCTATGCCTTTCAGCAAGCAGATGCCCTGCAGACACAAGACAGACCTGAACAGTGCCCACACTGATGTGTCTGGGCATCTTCTTCAAGTCTTGGTATCACAGAATCATAGAATGGTTTGGGTTGGAAGGGACCTCCACAGGTCATCATCGTGTTATTTACAACAGGAGGTGAACTGTTGAAGGGGAGGAAGCACTGATATTTTAAGTAAGGTTTGGAACTCTCACAAACTGAGACTGAACTCGCTGGATCTTTAATTTTTCCCTGAAACCCTTTTAAAGATCCTCATGCTTTGTTTCATCGTCCTTCAGATCCAAGTTTATTGTAGGCCAGCATGAAAAGGAAATTTCAAAATCTCTTCTGCAAAGAGCTCTGAACAACTCAAAAGCGAATTTTACTTTTACCCAAGCATGGGAAGTGTTGAAGACTTCATTTGAAGTTTTTCAAAGAATAGGGAGGACGAGTGAGTGTTTTCCTGGAGTGTTCCCTTTGCTTTGAGTTTAATAGGTATTTTTAAGTGATCTTATTTAGTTACTCACTGACTTAAAACCTCTTGGTTTCCGTGGCAAAACAGTGGTGTAGCATCTTTGGTTTGCTACTTAGCTCAGGGGGATGTTATTTCTGAGTGAGTGGTGGAAAGAGCCTTTAATGATCATCTAATCCAAGCCCTTCTGCAGTGAGCAGGGACATCTTCAACCAGGTCAGCTTGCCCAGAGTCCTGGACAGCCTCACCTGGGATGCTTACAGGGGTGTGCCACTCTAAGGGCAACCTGGGCCAGTGTTTCACCCTCATTGTAAAAATGTTCTTCCTTACATCTAGTTTAAAACCATCACCCCTTGTCCTGTTGCAAAGTCCACTCCCATCTTTCTTCTGGGCCCACTTTAAGTATTGAAGGGCCACGATAAGGTCTCTTCAGAGCCTTCTCTTCTCCAGGCTGAACAAACCCAACTTCCTCAGCCTTTCTTCAAAGCAGAGGTGTTCCAGCTCTCTGATAACTTCTGTGGGCTCCTCTGGACCCCCTGCAATGAGTCCATGTCATTCTTGTGCTGAGGACTCCAAGGCTGGACACGGTACTCAGCAGAGGGGACTGGAGTGGCAGGAAGGAGAGGTAAAACTGTTGTGAAGGGCAGAGCAGGGTAGGAGGCTGGAATTCACAGTCACCAGGGCAGTGCTGGCATGGGCCCAGGGACCCTGCTAAAGAGAAGGAGATTTGTCAGTCCCTTGAACACACCTTGAGTGCTGGGGTCCCAAGGACCAAATTCAGGTTTTGGAGCTGCTTTAGCTCGTGGTGGCAGACCCCATCTGTAACTGGTGCAGATCAGGCTATAAAGATTCAGAAGAATTTCTCTGCTGCTGCTGTCCTTGTTTATGAGCCTTTTTTGTGTACTTTCCCCCTAAACATTCAGAAAAGAGTAGGACTTCGTTACTGGTATGTGTGTGCCTCACAGGCAGCTACCCAGTCTGGTACTAACACCACCAGCTCTTCAAGTCTGCTTTGGACAGCAAGGTAATAGTGAATGCCTAAGGCTTTACAACGTGTGCTGGTATGAGCTACCTCAGAGCCATTTGCAAGAGAGGTGAGGCTAAAATGCAGCATGTTCACCCTAATGGGCTGTACTCCTGCCCACACCTTCCCTCTCTGGAAATGCTTTTTATTCTTTTAAATACAGCCTTTATTCATAAACAGTGAAGACTTTCTCAAGTTATATCCCTCTCTATATCCCCTTCTCTTCCCTCCAGTGAAACCTTTAGTATAGCCTAACAAGACTGATTTTCATCTGTTCTTAACCTCTTACCCTTTCTGGTAATTTGCAGCCACTTTTGCTGATACTCATGTGTTTATTTCTGTGCAATCTCGAGTGTCAAAGCACTAGAAATATCTCTTAGCCTTGAGTTATGTGAAACTTGTTTCTACCACAAATTAATGAATGATGTAAGCACAGCTGCATCTTGAACTAGCCTGCCTGAAAATACCTCTGCAGTGCTCTCCAGATGTAACCATGCTGTGTTTGCTCTGCAGAAAAACTCAAGCCCAGGCTGAGCATCAGTGGGAGACCCTTGCAGATGCACGTGTGCAATTGCTCCATCCAGCGAGTCTAGGGACAGCTTCAAGGAGGACTTGTCTGGCATCCCCAGTGGGGTGCTGGGTTTGTCCAAGGAGAAGGTCTGTTTGACAGCAGATCTGTGTTTGGAGCAACGTGGCAAACATTCTGGCTGCCCCTCAGCCTCTGTAGCAGCCATGCTCTCCTTCTCGTGCCTCCTCTCTCCAGCAACCTTTGATCTTTTACTCTATTGTATGGAAGTGTGCACGTTGCTATGTGGAACACTGAGAATTCTCTTTTTGGGGGCTTAAATCTAGACAAAACAACCCTGTTTTTCATGAGCTCATTCTACAAAACACAAGACATACTTCAAGTGATGTTTTGTCCCCAAAATCTAGACCAAAGCAGATGCTCAATTGGAAGATTTAAGCCCCAGTAGTTAGATTTTGGCAACAGCAACTGAAAAAACAATTTCTTGTCATGGAAAGTGTCAGACACTGTGACCATTGAAAAGTGCTGCATAAAATAGACCTGGGGAAATCATTCAGTGTGCAGAGCCATCTGTGCAGATGAGTGAGTGAGGAAGGCCATCTTCAGGCATGTGGTTTTCCTCTTGCTTTTGGACTGTATACAGTCTCCGACTGGCCAATGGGACTGGAAGCCGCTGGGACAACCTGGCTGCAACCAAAGCAGGGCTTGTTATCTGGAGCAGTGTTAGCACTCCAGTGGCACAAACCCCTGGCCTTGGCTGGCCATCAGCCTGTTGCTCCATCTCTGCTGTGATTAGCTGTCACTCACTTTTCCTCACCTGCCTAACATACCATTTCCTATAAAACCATCCTGGAGTGAGGATGTGAAGTGTCTGTGCATGGGGTCTGCTGCAAGGGCAAGCTGAGGACTAGCAGAGCCTGATGCCAGATGGAAGATCTGCTCTGGAGAGCAGTTTGATACTGACTTGTCTTATGTAAGCATATCTAGGAGAGATACTCAGACTTCCTAGGCACTTCTGGACCAGTGCAAAGGCACCAAGAAGAGAGGCCAAACCTAAGTCAAGACATTTGTAGGAACTGTTCCCCCAGCTTCACTGGTGACTTCCTTTGCTTGTCTTTCTGTTTTGCTCTCCCCTCTCTGTGTTAGTAACAGCGTGGCCCCTTCCTGGGGCATGTCTCCCTGGCTGGAGAGACTTGAATTTCCATTCCTAATGTCCATCACGTGTTGGTCAGGTCCCATACACAATTCTCCCTTTGTATTCCCAAAGTGTTAAATTGCATTTATTACACAGGACACCAAGAGAAAACCGCCTAAGCAGCTGCTGGATTCCTATTTTGCTCCTTTTTCCTCCTGTAGAAGAGATTTGTTTGGTGAAGAGACCTCTGCATTCTCATCCAGTTTTGCTCCTGCTGTGACAAACCTGTGATCTTATTACTCATTCAATTTTATCTTTTATGGCAATGGATTTAGGGTGATTTTGGCCATGAACACATTTGTTCTGCCTTTGCCATGATTAGCTCACATCTGCTTTTCCTCTGCTTCCTGCAGCAACATCTTTTCCTACAAAATATTGTCCATTTATCTTTAAGACATTTATTTGTAAATGGCCTTTGTACTCAACTGAAAGGCAAAAGCCCTCAAGTATCCCTAGGAGGTGTTAGCAGCCCAACCTATAAATTAAGTCCAGCATGTAACAGGTGTTTGAACATAGAATCATAGAATCAGCCAGGTTGGAAGAGACCTCCAAGCTCAGCCAGTCCAACCTAGCACCCAGCCCTATCCAGTCAACCAGACCTAAGTGCCTCATCCAGGCTTTGCTTCAACACCTCCAGGGATGCCAACTCCACCACCTCCCTGGGCAGCCCATTCCAATGCCAATCACTCTCTCTGCCAACAACTTCCTCCTAACATGCAGACTAGACCTGCCCTGGCACAACTTGAGGCTGTGTCCCCTTGTTCTGTCCCTGAGTGCCTGTCAGAAGAGCCCAATCCCACCTGGCTACAGCCTCCCTTCAGGTAGCTGTAGACAGCAATGAGGTCTGCCCTGAGCCTCTTCTTCTGCAGGCTGCACACCCCCAGCTCCCTCAGCCTCTCCTCACAGGGCTGTGCTCCAGGCCCCTCCCCAGCCTTGCTGCCCTTCTCTGGACACCTTCCAGCACCTCAACATCTCTCTTGAATTGAGGAGCCCAGAACTGGACACAGCACTCAAGGTGTGGCCTGAGCAGTGCTGAGCACAGGGGCAGAAGAACCTCCCTTGTCCTGCTGCCCACACTGCTCCTGAGCCAGCCCAGGATGCCATTGGCTCTGCTGCCCACCTGGGCACACTGCTGCCTCATCTTCAGCTACTCTCTACCAGCACCCCCAGCTCCCTCTCTGCCTGGCTGCTCTCAGTCACTTTGTCCCCAGCCTGTAGTGCTCTCTAGGGTTATGTGGCCAAAGCGTAGAACTCGGCACTTAACCTTGTTCAATCTCATCCCCTTGGCCTCTGCCCACCCATCCAGCCTGGCCAGGTCCCTCTGCTGGACTCTCCTACCCTCCAACAGCTCCACACCTGCTCCTAACTTAGTGTCATCTGCAAACTTACTGATGCTGGACTCAATCCCCAGGTCCATTCCCCTGGGTTAGACCAGATTTTAATCCTAGCTCACATTTGGTACCATGGAGAAAATGCTGAGTGAAACAGCCTAAGGGCAGTGCAAGAGTGCCCCTTGGTATCATATTAATTTACAGCAATCGATGGCTTTGGGACTTCCCTGTCTGGAGGTTGTTGTTGCTTCTTAGCATTTGATGTTCGTGTCTCTAATCCCTGTTTAAACATTGTGCCACCGCTGTGTGGTGGCTCACAAAGCCTTCTGTCAGTGGCCTTTTCAGTTTTCATTAGCTAACTATCTGGGGGTTCCATAAAACACTTACTGAAAACCCAAGCAGAATAAATCTTGGTAATCCACAAAGTTCAGTGCTGTAAAAATTGCAGCAATTCCCAAGCCAGCCCCATTGTCTTGGGCTGGGCTCAAACGTTTGTCAGCTTCCTCGAGCAATGGGATTTTCCTGGGCTGCAGGATCTCCAGAGGAAGCCCAGCATGTCCCAGGGCTGTGGCTTCTTTGTGCATGCAAAAGCTCCCTAGGATGGAGTCTCTGCAGCACTCTTCTGATGGAGTCTTTCTGAGAAAACTGATTTTTCTGGTCGCTTTGCCCACTTCCTGAGCTGAAGGTGCCATCCTTCTTTGCAGTGCTTTGGGTGTTCCTTGGATGACTATGCTGCTCAGCACACTCTCTAGGGACTGACCTGCTCAAGTGCTTGTCCCTGTAGCCATATAGACCAATGCTCCCTCCTGATGCTCACATCTCTTTGGGTTGTAGAGAGAGCTGGCCCAAGGTGGATGGTGTCTGCTCCCCTGCACCTACTTCTGTCTCCAGGACTAGGATGTGCTTAGGGCTAGACAGAAACCTTTCATGGAGCTTGCACACCCCAGATTGGTCTTTACAGACACTCATTATCCTGAGGATTTTTTGCCAGGCTCAGGTTAATCTTCTTGATGAATCAGGCTGTATTTATCCCATGAAAAATGTCACCTCCTGGATTTGCCTCTTGCCCCTGCACATTTTTTCTCCTTTAAAGCAATTTTGTTTCCAGGATGAAGTTTTAGAGTGGCTTCTCCACTGATTTTATTTCTCTGTTAACGACAGGGACTAAACCTGAACTTTGCCACAGCCAAAATCTCTGCAAACCTCCTTTACTTTTCCCTACAGCTCTGCATACTTGACACCACATTTCCCATGGCTGTAGGGAATGGGTTGCTCAGATGGATTTGCTCCAACTCAGCAACTCACTGGGCTTGTCTTAGAGCTGGAAACCAGGCCCCAGCCTCAAAGACTGCCCGTGGAGATCTGCATCTCTTCCTGGGGCTAACCATCGAAGGTGTGAGCGGGATGCAGTTCTACTCACCTGGCTGAGCCCGAGGCGTCTCAAGCATCCTCTGCATCTGTCTGTCCGTCCATCCGAGCTGGGTGGTTGGCTGTGCCAGGGGCTCGGCTGCAGGACGGAGCGGGAAGAACTTCTCCAAGTGCTTGGGCAAGAGCCTGTTTGAGAAAGCTGCTTGAGTGCCTTGGCAGCAGCAGTTGTTTCCCAACCCGGAGCAAGCCATCAGGGCAACAGATGATGTTTACTTCATGTGACATAATACTCAACTCAAATATTATTTAATGGTGCTTTCTTTCATGTCCTGACAACTCCGAAAGTGCCTCTGTGTGACAAAAAGCTGCCGGACAACTTTCTGCAGCTTTGTCTTGCTTTGTGTGTGGACTGAATATTTGTCTGTTTTTTTGGCCAAGTCAGACTGATCCCAGAAGAGCTGAATTAGGTCAGACTGAAGCCATTTGCCTTTGGCTTTCTTAGCACAAGTTTATCACGACCCACAGAAGAGACTGGAAAAGGACTCTGGTGGGCTTTGGGCTGAACCAAAGGTCAGCAGAGCACTCGCTGCTCTGGGAGCCAGTAATAAAAATGTCAGCAATGGATGGCAGGGAAACGTCTCAGATTGGAAACCAAAACCATTGTCTCTTCTCCACAGATGTGTTCAGGTGTTTGAGCTCGGGTGCCTGCCCCTACCAGCATCCTTTGTCGGGCACTGCTGCCTTCATGCCAGATTAGGACTAGGCTAATTTAATATCTGGTGCAGATGAGCACTGCTGACACCTTGTACATGGGAAGGGTCCAGTTCTGGGCTCCTCAATTCAAGAGAGATGTTGGGGTACTGGAAGGTGTCTGGAGAAGGGCAGCAAGGCTGGGGAGGGGCCTGGAACACAGCCCTGTGAGGAGAGGCTGAGGGAGCTGGGGGTGTGCAGCCTGCAGAAGAGGAGGCTCAGGGCAGACCTCATTGCTGTCTACAGCTACCTGAAGGGAGGCTGTAGCCAGGTGGGATTGGGCTCTTCTGCCAGGCAACCAGCAACAGAAGAAGGGGACACAGTCTGAAGCTGTGCCAGGGGAGGTCTAGTCTGCATGTTAGGAGGAAGTTGTTGGCAGAGAGAGTGATTGACATTGGAATGGGCTGCCCAGGGAGGTGGTGGAGTTGGCATCCCTGGAGGTGTTGAAGCAAAGCCTGGATGAGGCACTTAGGTCTGGTTGACTGGATAGGGCTGGGTGCTAGGTTAGACTGGCTGAGCTTGGAGGTCTCTTTCAACCTGGTTCTATGACTCTGTGGCAGCTGTGCTGAATGGATATGTGAGGAAATCTTTACAGTGTGCTTAGACAGACTTCATTTTAATGCTTGCTGTAGAAAGTATTTGTCCTGATGAAGATGTTTCTTTGGAGATGGTCTTTCAGGTGACTGAAGCTGACAGAAGGAAATGTGTCTTCCTTGCCTATGTTTCAGCAAGACTTCCAAAAATCAAGTATAAATATCCACAGATTTGGCTAAAATCTGATTTAGTTGAAGTCTTTCATTGATAAGAGGAAATACTTTAAGTGGCAGCACCCAGAGGAGCTGGCTGAGCTCAGGCTCTGTCCTGCACCAGATGCACTCCAAACCTGGGTGTGTTTTGCAGAGGTAAAATCTCAGTGAGGAAGGCAGAGTCCCACTCAGTGGTCTTTAGCAGAGGACTCAGTAGGCCAAGATCTACTGGGAGACGTTGGTGTGGCTCTGGGATTCTGTGTTTGCTCTGTGGTTTGAGATTACAGGGGCACAGCACACCAAGAATGACTGGAGGGTGGCTTGGATTGGGGGTTGTGCTTCAGATGCTGTGCAAAATGTTGCAAAGCATTTGGAATAAATTTGTGCTGGTCCTAGTTCAGCAGTGAAGGGTTGATAACTCTTAAGTAAAGAGCGGAGAAGTCTGACAGATGAAGTTGCTAAACCACTGCCCATCGCATTTGAAAGGTCCTGGCAGGCTGGTGAAGTTCTGCTGGCTGGAAAAGGGCAAACACAATGCCCAGCTTCAAGAAGGGAAACAAGGATGACCCCAGGAACTCCAGAGCAGTCAGTCTCACCTCTGTGCCTGGCAAGGTCATGGAGCAGGTCCTCCTGAAGGCTCTGCTAAGGCAAATGGAAAACAAAGCAGAGGTGATTGGTGGTGCCCAGCAATGGCTGCACCAAGGGCAGATCCTGCCTGACAAATTTAGTGGCTTTTTATGATGAAATCACAGCAACAGTGGACAAGGGAAGGGCAACTGACATCATCTACCTGGACCTGAGTCAGGCATTTGACTGTGTCCCACAGGACATCCTGGTCACCAGACTGGAAACACACAGATTG
>WAAF01001774.1:181291-222267 GCA_013400475.1 Tricholaema leucomelas | reverse complement strand
GTGAGTGCAGCCCAGACAGCAACCCTGTGCTGGGCTGCAGCAAGAGCAGTGTGGGCAGCAGGGCAAGGGAGGGGATTCTGCCCCTTGGCTCTGCTCTCCTCAGACCCCACCTGCAGTCCTGGGTGCAGTTCTGGAGCTCCCAGCACAAGCAGGACATGGAAGTGTTGGAGCCAGTCCCGAGGAGGCCACCAAGATGCTCAAAGGGCTGCAGCAGCTCTGTTATGAGGACAGGCTACAAGAGCTGGGGCTCTGCAGCCTGGAGAAGAGAAGGCTTCAAGGAGACCTTGGAGTGGCCTTCCAGTGTCTGAAGAGGACTTACAGGAAGGCTGGGGAGGGACTATTGACAAGGTCTTGTAATGACAGGATGAGGAGGAATGGGAAACTGGCAGAGGGGAGATTCAAACTGGATGTTAGGAAGAAGTTCTTTGCAGTGAGGGTGGTGAGACACTGGCACAGGTTGCCCAGGGAGGTTGTGGCTGCTCCCTCCCTGGAGGCGTTTAAGGCCAGGCTGGATGAGGCCTTGAGCAGCCTGCTCTAGTGGGAGGTGTCCTTGCCTATGGCAGGGGGTTGGAGCTGGATGAGCTTTGAGATCCTTTCCAACCTAAACCATTCTATGATTCTATGAGTCAAGCTTTTCCCTTTCCCCACAATTGATGACTATTGGACTTGATGATCTTGGAGGTCTTTTCCAACCCTAATGATTCTACAAATAATGATTCTATGATTCTAACTGGCTGAAATACTGATGTGAGAACTCCAAAATGCAGGCAATGGCTGAATGCCAGGAACATGTCACGAATATTCACTGAGCTTTTTGCAGCAGTTTGCCCTAGTTGTGATTACACCCTTTGTAGTCACTTTTCATGGGTACTCAGACCATCAGGTTTTACTGGCAGCAGCATGCAGGCATTGGAAGCAGGATGTCATTGGCATGAGTATTTGTACAAATTGAGCTTTACATTCCCATGCAGAGGGGAAATATTCAGGTTATTGTTTAATAAAAGCTGGCAGAAAATCAGGTTTTTGGAGTGGAAACTGACTGGATGCTAGGGTGCCAAGTACAAAAAGGGTAATAGCCACCGAGACCTGTGTGCAGTTCTGGAGCCCCCAACACAAGAAGGACATGGAACTGTCAGAGCAAGTCCAGAGGAGGCCACCAAGATAATCAAAGGGCTGCAACAGCTCTGCTATGAGGACAGACTACAAGAGCTGGGGCTCTTCAGCTCGGAGAGGAGAAGGCTTCAAGGGGACTTTATAGTGGCCTTCCAGTATCTGAAGGGGGCTACAGGAAGGCTGGGGAGGAACTTTGACAAGGTCTTGTAATGACAGGATGAGGAATGGGTTTAAACTGGCAGAGGGGAGATTCAAACTGGATGTTAGGAAAGGTTTCTTTGCAGTGAGGGTGGTGAGACACTGGCACAGGTTGCCCAGGGAGGTTGTGGAGCACAGAATCACCCAATGTGATCAAAGATCAAAGATCACATTGGGTGATTCTGTGCTCCACAACCTCCCTGGAGGTGTTCAAGGCCAGGCTGTATGAGGCCTTGAGCAACCTGTTCTAGTGGGAAGTGTCCCTGCCTAAGGTAGGGGGTTGGAACTGGCTGAGCTTTGAGGTCCCTTCCAACCTAAACGATTCTATGACCTTTGCAAAGCAGCATCATTGTGTTGGTTAGGTTGGGTTGTTCCTGTGTTTTAATTACCCACATAAAACTTTCCTCTGGCTATCTGAAGCACAACCCTCTGAGCAGCTTCTCAGGATTAAAACCATGCAGGAGCATCACATATGTGCAAACGTTAAATCAGTTTTAAAGTCACACAGAATTATCTGCCTGCTCTTGAGTTCCATCATGCCCTCTCTGTTTTCTTCAGAGAAGGTGACTGTGTGTGGCAGTCCAGGACAATAAACTCCAGCCTATTAAAGTAGCCTCTGCTAAGAGTATTGGACCAATAGAGCCTACCTGATCATAATAAAGCCGTACTTATGGCCAGTACGAATCTGAAGTCCCTAATGCTGCTGTGTTTGGAAGCAAAATGTTTGGTCTGGTTTATGGGGTTTATTGTTTTAAGATGATTGATGTTGCAAAAGGCTTTATCACACTGTCAGCAATAGATGGAGAAAGGACAGGATGCATCCAGAGTCATGGAGCTGGTAGCTGGGCCTGGCTCTCCTGACTCGCAGCTGCACGCCTGCTCTGCTTGGCCACCCTGCCTTCTCCACTGGACCCTTGTCAAATGTTCTGCCTCATCCCAGCTCAGCAGCAAGCCAAAAGCCTGCAGGAAGGAGAGGGATGTCTATCAGCGACTCTGGTGGGCTCTGCTTTAAGAGCTTCAGACCTTGTGGGATTGTCAAACAGAGTGCTTCCAAACCCAGGCACTATCCCAGGCACCACTGGGGGCTTCTGCAGACACGTTGTAGCCGACTCAGCTCGACAGTTAGATTGGAGACAGACGCTGCCGGTTAACACAGAAAAGATGGGGCAGAAGCTTTTTGAAGGAGGACTGTTTATTAGAGCTCCCTCTCCTCTTTAATGTCAGGAGGGGCATGTTAAGAAGACAGGAGATTGGGTATGTCTCACTGCTCTCCTCTTCCATTGCTCACAACAGGGTGCAGATCCCCCCTCCCAGCTATGCAGGCAAGGAAGAACCTGGTTGCCTTGTGTGCCTGTTCCCCAGGAGCCTGGTTCAGCAGAGCCAGCCCCACTCTCCTGGCACACAAACCCTGGTGTCCAGATGGCAGTGAGGGACATCTCTTGCTTTGCTTGTTCCCTGCCTGCTTTTATAGGGCAGCATTCTTCTGCCACTTTTGGCCTTGAGACAAGCTTTGTCTGAACAAGCAGGAGGGAGTCTTTCTTGGCAGCTCCCTGTCTCCTCTCTTGTTTCTCCTGGTGTTTTGGCTCTTTCTCCCCTCTCTGTTTATTCCCCCAGGAGCACAGACACTAGCAGAACTGTTAAGACTCCAGCAAGGGTGCAGCAATCACAAACATGCAACCACATTTCACTGTGCAGGGAGAGAAAAGGAGCAGATCCTGGGTGCAGAGAGCACCATTACCCAGTGAAGGTAATATTGGCACAGATGCAGGGTCAGACCCAAGTTGACACCATTTGTCCCACAGCTCGGGTTGCTTTAGATGCCAGCAGCAGTGAAGAGCACTGCGTCAACCACTCACAAAGCTAGCAGGACAGTTCCAATTGATGGATTGAAGCTCAGCAACAAACCACAGTCATCTTCTCCCTTGGAAAACTGCAGGGAGCAAGTCTGCCCTGCAAGAGAACCTTTCTAAGCACCTTTAATCCCTGCATTGTCTCCAAGTGTCTTTCCATTCAGGAATTCAGATTTTGGATGCTCAGAGGAGAAGATCAGGTCTAGATGCTAACAGATTTGGCTAATTCAGGCAAGGGCTTTGAATCCTCACCCAGAATAATCAGAAACTGGAGGCATAGAGATGTGTTACTGCCTCTTCACTGGCACAGCAGGAGATGAGGATGTTTACTTCTTCACTTTTCACTCTTGAGACAGCTCTTTGGCTGACAGAAGTCATGCCCAGGAGAAAGAGCTGTTTGTTGGCTTGCCTCAGGCCAGGATCTGCCTGTCCCACCTTCTTTTGGAGCTTTTGAAATATTTACTTTTTTCCTTAACTGTGATTACCTCTAAAACATTGCAGTGAAACCCTCAAATTTCCTGAAAGAGTTTTCCCAGCAACAGACATCACTATGACCCTGGCTGCATCTGTCTTTCCCTGCCCTAGGCAGGGCTGTCTGGGCTCTGCAAGGGAAGAGGCCGCTGGCATGCTGACCTCTACCTTCAGAAACCTTCCTGTCCTACAACCCTGGGATGAATAGTCACAGCTAAAACCTTCTAGTTTTGGAAAGGAGCTTTTTTCTTCTGAGAGATGGTCCTTAAATCCAGAGACTATAACTTAAGCATTAATTTTGTGCAGGAAGCCTGGTGTCCTGTGTTTAAAGGAAGCTGAAAGTTGATAATGACATTAGTCTTTTCTCACTTTAGCGCAGCCCCCTGGGGGAATGGCATTGATGTGACTGATCTACCTCCACCAAGAGCACCTGTGTTAGTGCTGATACAGCCTCCACAGAGGACCACAGGGTTCTTGGTGACACCCCAGAAGGACAGGTCTGAACCTAAAGCCTCCCTGCCAGACACTCAGGAACCCACATCCAGCCCTAATGGCTCTGCCATGCATTGATACATTGCAGGAGTGGCTTTGAACCTTGGTTTTATCTGTCAGAGCTGTTGGCTTGCCTGGCACAGGGACCTCTGTGGTCGTCCATGGAAGCATTGTTATGGGGTCGACTCAAGTTGGGTGGCTGACCCCATGTGTCAGGCTGAGCGATGGTGGGGAAGGCCAACTCTGCTTCCCTGTGCCTTCTCCCGAGTGAGGCAGGCATGGCACAGAGCGGCCTTCAGCATGGTGCAGCTCCTCACAGGATGGCCAGCGGGGAGGTTTGTCTTCTTGACAAACCAGCTAGGAGCCTTTCCTAAGCGCTGCATGGATCTGGGCTTGAGTCTCCGTGCCTTGAGGAGCAGGACCACACAGTAAGCCCAGCTGTCCAGTGAGGGATGCTGCAGTGTGTGTATCTGTGTCTGCTCGGGCGTTTGGCTACTGCTTGGCAGGAGCCACTCCTGCTCGCTGAGCAAGGTGGACTGCAAAAGCAGCCCAGGCATCTGCAGGACACAGCAAGGGCAGGCAGGCTGCCTGGAGAGGCTCACGCTGTACATTTCTCTATAAATAGCCAATAGCCCAGGAATTACCTTTCTGTTTTGCTCAGGAAGATGTGCTTAACTAAACAGAGCGCAGCACCCAGGGGTTGCTGTGTTTGTTGATACGGTTGGTCTCCATGCAGTACGGGGGCTCTGCCAGGTTGGAAACCCTATCAATATTTTGGTGACACCGAGTTACTAAGCTGCTGTCAAACTTTGCTGAGAAGGCGAGCAGACTCCCTCCCTGAAGCAAGCAGCTCGCTGAGCTCTCAGCTCAGCATTTCGGAGCCCATGTTTTACGTGACAATGCTGTTATCTAGTCCTGCTTAGCTTCAGGAACAGCTGCAATCAGGCTGCTCTTCTCTTCCTTCTGAAGGTGCTGAGCTGATGTGCGGTGCTCATGGCAGGAGGTGGGACCAGAGTGCTGGAAGAGCATTTTCTTTAGGCAAGCAGTCCCCGGCCCAGCCCAGCTCCCCATCCAGCTGCGGTCACCCCACCGGGGTGGCTTTGCGCAAGGCGGGCGAGTTGGGCTCGGCTGAGGGTTGTTTTGTTTGTTCTCTCTGTGCTTTGACTTGGAGCCCTGGCAACCGCTGCCAAAATGCCTTCGGGTTAGAAAAGTCTGAAAATGTGTTTGTTTCAAGTATTTGGCTGGGCTTTGTTTCAGGAGAGGTTCCCAGCACAGGTGTGAACTTTTTTGGGTGCTGGCTGTAATGCAAACAGGGAAGGAAGAGCTCCCATTTTCTGCCTGGGTTTCGTAATGCTCCAGCTCACTTGGGACTTCTTTTTGGACTTGTGGCCCTTAGCAATGTTTGGTTTATTGCTTATTTATTCATTTACTTCTTTAAAAACACCCTTAATTTCCTTCCACCCACTCCCAAGCCACACGTGGATGCAGGAGGTGCCTTGGTGGTTTTGTGCCTGTGTGGGGACACCGCACGGAGGCTCTTTCCCTGGGGCTCTCACCTTGGAGCTATTTGGCTGAGTCTGGCCCTGGTGGGACTCGTACAAAAGGGAAAGAGATTTTTTCAGCTCTGCTAAAAAGCTGATAATTCACTGAACTGCCAAGCTGGCACTTTGCCTGAATCAACACAGAGTGCACAGAGTGGATTTCTCTTTCAAAGACAGGGCAAAATTGTACCTTGTTTGCTTTGCCTGTTTTGTCCTTCCCCCCCCAGTTTGATGGAGCAATTGAAGGACTTGTTGAAATAGGGCTTTAAAAGTCAGACAAGCATTTTTGTGACATGCAAGGGGTCTGTGGCATTCCTGTCAAAACATGGCTGGAGTGAAGGGCTGTGGTGCTCAGAGTGAACTTTGTGTTTCTTCAGAAGATAATCATGTAAGAAAATAATTTAAAACTACAAGTTTTGACAGCAGAGCAAATGAACATAAACAAGCAGCAAATGAGAGCATCTGTAGTCCTTAAAGCACCAAGTCTGCTGGGGTTGCTGCAGGTGAGGAGACTAAGGAGTTTGGGGAAGCTTGTGATGCTTCTGAGAGAGTGATATAAGGACATCTAAGGTGCTCCGAGGGGCAGGAGCTTTTTGTTCTTGTATCTCATTTATGAATGAGGAGATTTTCCTAATTAAACAGAGTAGTGAGAGCAGAAGTGGGTCCCAGGCTTTTCCCCAGCCATATTTACTACTGCAGTCCTCCTCGCTCTGTAGCTCACTCAGCTCACAGTGGTAGAAGCACCCAAGCAAGCCCCCCGGCCCAGGGAAGTCAGCAGCTTGCTTTCCCATGTAGCTCCAGTGACTCAGGCACTTCAGCCAAGCACTTGGCCTTGTGAGCAGCTTTGCTGCTGGAGGAAGTTTTCCTGGTGCAGAAGAAGCACTCTTCCACCCTAAGGCTGGCATTATGTCTGGGTGCTACCTGATGGCTACATGGGGTTGTCATTTTTGCCACAGAGATCAGTGAAGTTAAAGGAAAGCAGCAAAGTCAAGCAAGCTACCTCAAAGCTACCACATCTAAGTGCGAGAGGGTAGAATCTCAAAGCTCCATATTAACTCAACATGATGATTTAGATCTCTCCCACTCATGAGGTCTAAAACAAGAGCCTGGCTCTGCTCCCATGGACAAAACTGTCTCTTTAAAAGAAATGTGTTAAAAAGGTCATTTCATGGCAGAATTTTAGTTCTTATTTTATCCTGATTTATTTAGGCTAATCTGCAGTACTGGGAAAAATCTCCAAACCCTCAAAGCATTCAAAACATCTCTGTGTCCACTGAGCCTGACATCTCTAGCCATTGGCTTTATCTGCTTCGCTTGCTTTCCAAAGACCAAAGACCAAAGGCACTGGCAGAAGCTTGGATTTGACAAGGGAAAGATCTCTAATTTGAATAAAATAAGTGTAAGTGGGTATCTAGAGGTGCTGCAGTTCTCAGTGTCTTGCAAGCTGTGGTGCAGTGGGGCAAGAGGATAACTTAACAACAGCCCCAGCCTTCACTCTGCAGCCTTCTGGCTCCACAACTCCTCTTGCCTGCTCCAGGGCTTGTGGGCTCTCAGTAGGTCTTGCTGCTGGCTCTGTAGGATGGGAGGATGGGCAGAGGGACAGGCTAATCTGCCAGAAAGGAGATTTCCTGGAAAACTTCTAATGCAATCAAGATGCCATTACAGTGCAAGGCTCAGGATGGGAGCAAGGCCCTTTGTTGAAGTAGACAAGGGAGAAATGCAATAGAACAGCTGCCGTGGCATCCTCTGTCATCCTCACTGGCACAGAGAGTCTGGTGAGAAGAATGTACATGGCCAGGGTTAGGTTAGATATGCTACAGGCCCCACTGAATCCTCCAAGCTGGATCGTGCTTCACTTTCTGCAGTGCTTTGCAGGGTCTGCCCAGCGCCTGTCAGAGCCTTGCTGCCCCCGGGCTCAAAGCCGCTGGCAGTGTTGGCTCCTTGCGGAGACTTAGGAAACGAGGCAGCACCCGAAAAACAGCTCAGGTGTGCACCCCTTCAGCTCCCTGCCTTCTGCTGGTCTTGGGGAAGGGCTGCAGGACTCTTCCCTTCTAGGATCATTTTGAGATCTTATTGAAGTCTCCTTTGAAAGAGAACCAGCTCCAGCTCTTAGCATCATTTCCTCACTGAAGCGTGACCCAGAAGTTGTAAGTACTCACATTTGCTATCTGTACCTCATTTCAACTTCAATAACAATCCCTGCTTTTAATTTGAGGGCTGATGGCCAGGCAAGCTGTGTGCAAGCCATATGGCACTGTGCTGAAACTGCTACACCATTCCCATTTGCAGCAGTCACAGCGAGCCAATTTAGGTAGCTCCAGACACGCTCAAGGGACAGCCGAGGAGTGGCATTTATTTTGATTACCTTATTAATGCTCTATTCAATCAAGAGGAATCCCAGTGAATGTGTAGGAGACTGCACACAAACAAGAGTGCCCAAACACACAGTAGGGCCAGCAGGCAGGCCGGGAGGAGGAGTGCTTGATAGGGTTTGGCATGTCTGCTTTCCAAAATCCCAAGTGTTCCTCTCTCCAAAAAGACCTGAGAAACTCTTACTGAAGGCAGAAATCTTAGTTTGCTTTGACTTGCTTTTCTCTAGGCTTTCCTGAACATAGTGGGTACAGCTGGTGAGAGCAGTGAACTGGTGCAGGTGGTGCCCCAGAAGCTGGGATTCATCCCTGGGACATGGGAGGAGTGTGAGGATGGGCTGAGCGTGGAGGAGTCATGGAATCATAGAATTATAGAACCAGTCAGAGTTGGAAGGGACCACAAAGATCAGCCAGTTCTGACCCCCTGCCATGGCAGGGACACCCTACCCTAGATCACCTTGGCCAGAGCCTCATCCAGCCTGGCCTGAAATACCTTCAGGGATGGGGCCTCAACCACCTCCCTGGGCAACCAATTCCAGACTCTCACCACTCTCATGCTGAACCAGTTCCTCTTCACGTCCAGTCTGAATCTCTCCACCTCCAGCTTTGCTCCACTCCCCCCAGTCCTGTCACTACCTGAGAGCCTAAAAAGTCCCTCCCCAGCTTTTTCGTAGCCCCCTTCAGATCCTGGAAGGCCACAAGAAGGTCACCTGGGAGCCTTCTCTTCTGCAGACTGAACAGCCCCAACTCTTTCAGTCTGTGCTCACAGCAGAGCTGCTGCAGCCCTCGTGGCCCTTCTCTGGACATCCCTCTTGTCCCAGGGGCTCCAGAACTGGATGCAGTACTCCAGGTGGGGTCTTGGCAGAGCAGAGTAGAGGGGGAGAATCACCTCCCTGGCCCTGCTGGCCACACTTCTCCTGCTGCAGCCCAGGCTCTGGTTGGCTTTCTGGGCTGCAAGTGCACTCTGCTGGCTCCTGTTGAGCTTCTTGTCCATCAGCACCCCTAAGTCCCTCTCCTCAGGGCTGCTCTCCAGCCAGTCACTGCCCTGCCTGGATTTGTGCTTGAGATTGCCTCGAGCCAGCTGCAGGACCTTGCACTTGGTCTTGTTGAACGTCTTGAGGTTGGCTTGTGCCCATCTCTCCAGCCTGTCCAGGTCCCTCTGGATGGCATCCATGCCCTCCGGCGTCCCCATTTTCTGCCTCAGCAGCCTTCAGCCAGCTGTAGCTTAGAGCCTTCCTGACCCAGAGGCTGTGGCACCGTTAGGCTGAGGTGCTGAGTGCCACCTAGGCTGTAAGCAGGAACATGTGTAGCATCCCCCGAGCGTGTGGGCACTGAGCAGGGTTACTCTGATGGCTCCTGTGCGTAGCAGGCTACAATTCCTGCTTGGCCCAGAGCAGTGGCCCTGGCTGCCCATCGCCCAGGCTGTCAGTGCAACACTGGGTTTTGCAATGCTTTATCCAAAGCAGGCTGCAGTCGGGAAACCGAGAGGGTGCGTTTTGGCCAGCTGAGCTCAACATCAGCGATTCCAAGTTTCCTCAAAACCTGACAAAGAAGAAAGTCATTTCCCGCTCAATAGATGGAGATGACTGCTCCCATAGCTGTGGGCTGGCTGTGCAGCCAGGCGCTCCGAAAGGAAAGCTGCTCCTTTTTCCTCCCAGTGTGCCTGCGAATGGACCAGCCACAGGTGCTTAATATGCGTGGCCTGGATTATTCAAGTTTGAGACATAAAATAAAGCAGCCAGGAGGCAGACAAATCATGACAAATCCCAACATTCGCTGTAATCTCATTGCTGGCAGTGTCTGGAGCCCTTTATGATAGCCAGGCATCTGAGAAAAGCAATTCATATTTAAAAGATTAATTTCTTAAACCTAAATTGCATATTCAAAATGAAAACCAGGCTAAGGCAGAAATCGGGCTGGGGTCGAGGCACGTCAATGTGGTTTCAATCGGAGGTTTGCAAAGATGTTGTAGGGATGTAGTGCTCAGTCCCTGTTCATTTCAAAAGCTGTTGCTCACTCGTGTCCCACATGTGGTGTTTGCCTTTTTGGATAAATGCTGCTTGAGTTGGCTAATTATCATGGAATCGTGGAATCATAGAATGGTTTAGGCTGGAAGGGACCTCAAGGATCATCCAGCTCCAACCCCCTGCCATAGGCAGGGACACCTCCCACTAGAGCAGGCTGCTCAAGGCCTCATCCAGCCTGGCCTTAAACACCTCCAGGGAGGAAGCATCCACAACCTCCCTGGGCAACCTGTGCCAGTGTCTCACCACCCTCACTGTAAAGAACTTCCTCCTAACATCCAGTCTAAATCTCCCCTCTGCCAGCTTAAACCCATTCCCCCTCGTCCTGACATTACCAGACCTTGTCAATAGTCCCTCCCCAGCTTTCCTGTAGGCTCCCTTCAGATACTGGAAAGCCACTATAAGGTCTTTCCAAAGCCTTCTCTTCTCCAGGCTGCAGAGCCCCAACTCTCTCAGCCTGTCCTCATAGCAGAGCTGCTGCAGCCCTCTGAGCATCTTCGTGGCTCTTCTCTGGACTGGCTCCAGCAGTTCCATGTCCTTCTTGTATTGGGGGCTCCAGAACTGCACACAGTACTCCAGGTGGGGTCTGAGGAGAGCAGAGTAAAGGGGGAGAATCCCCTCCCTTGCCTTGCTGCCCACACTGCTCTTGCTGCAGCCCAGCACAGGGTTGCTGTCTGGGCTGCATGTGCACACTGCCGGCTCATGTTGAGCTTTTCGTCACCCCAGACCCCCAGGTCCTTCTCCTCAGGGCTGCTCTCAGCCATTCCCCACCCAGCCTGGAGCTGTGCCTGGGATTGCGCCGACCCAGGCAGTTGAAAAGGAGACTAGATTGTATTTTCATTCCTGGGATATCAGTTGTTTCCTTAATTTAACAGTAATTTGTTTAACAAGTATTTATTTACTTATTTCACATTCAGTTTAAAAATCTCCTAAACCTGAAAGAAAAAAAAATATTGGTTTAATATTTGTTCACTCTTAAATAAAGACCAATTTGATATTCAGTTTAAAATCTCCTGAACTCCTAAGCTTTATAGGAAAAAGAAACCTCCTGGTTTCATACTTTCCCCAGTAAACCCCAAACTGCTTTGCCAAGGACAATAGGTAATTAAATAGTGAATTTGCACTCGCTGGCATAAAGTGGGAGCTAATAATGACAGGAGGCTCTCGTTAGTAAACCCACACCAATCTGCTACAAGTATTAGAAGTGTCTCCTGCTACACTGCCTAATGAAATGTTTTGCCCTCAATGATGATTTTGTCCCCAACACTGAATTTCTGCCCAAACTAAGATGTGATATATAAATTAAACATTTTACATCATGCTTTGTGCTGTTTCCTTTCAAATCCTCACGGTTAAAAGCCAGCAGTGTGCCCAGGTGGGCAGCAGAGCCAAGGGCATCCTGGCCGGGCTCAGGAGCAGTGTGGCCAGCAGGACAAGGGAGGTTCTTCTGCCCCTGTGCTCAGCACTGCTCAGGCCACACCTTGACTGCTGTGTCCAGTTCTGGGTTCCTCAATTCAGGAGAGATGTTGAGGTACTGGAAGGTACCCAGAGAAAGGCAGCAAGGCTGAGGAAGGGCCTGGAGCACAGCCCTGTGAGGAGAGGCTGAGGGAGCTGGGGGTGTGCAGCCTGCAGAAGAGGAGGCTCAGGGCAGAGCTCATTGCTGTCTGCAGCTACCTGAAGGGAGGCTGTAGCCAGGTGGGGTTGGGCTCTTCTGCCAGGCAACCAGCAACAGAACAAGGGGACACAGCCTCAAGTTGTGCCAGGGCAGGCCTAGGCTGGATGTTAGGAGGAAGTTGTTGGCAGAGAGAGTGATTGGCATTGGAATGGGCTGCCCAGGGAGGCGGTGGAGTCGCTGTCCCTGGAGGTGTTCAAGCAAAGCTTGGATGAGGCACTTAGTGCCATGATCTGGTTGACTGGATAGGGCTGGGTGCTAGGTTGGCCTGGATGATCTTGGAGGTCTCTTCCAACCTGGTTGTTTCTATGATTCTATGAAAGCAAACTCAAAACATCAGGTTCTTCAGGTGTGCCTTTGCAGCTGGACCTTATCCAGGGCAACTTAGAGTTGTGCAGCAGTGGGAAAGATCTGACCTGCAGGACACACTGAGATACAGCCTCTTGAGGAGGCTTTTAAAATCAGGCAATGAGACCCAAGCCTGGAACAGGGGAGCCTTCTGAGCTGAAGAACCACACTGGCAGAGAGGGCAATGCTGTGGGGGGAACCTGGGAGCACTGAGCTGGGCGTCCAGTGTCAGCCAACTGCTGGAATTAACCTTTGCACTCATAGTAAAGTCACTGCAGTGCAGTCATTGCACTCGTAGCAGAGCACAAATACATGCTGCTGCCAACAGCCCCCTCTCCTGTGTGCCCACCTGTCATCAGAGGCAGGTCTGGGGCCAGCTGAAGGCAGCATTTCTCTCTATCTGCTTACTTCATGCACTGGTCATTATTTGCAATGCCAGGAGCAGCTTCTCGTGCACAGCAGCATGGACAGGAGACCTGGCTCTGGTCCTCCTATTTTCATAGAATGCTTTAGGTTGAATGGGACCTTTAGAGGTCATCTAATCCAACTGCACTGCAGTAAGTATCTTCATCTACCCCAGGACCTCTTCAGGTTGCTCAGAGCCCTGTCCAATCTGATCTTAAATGTTTTCAGGTATGAGGCTTCTCCCACCTCTCTGGTGGATTTTCCTTTAAGACAAAGCAAAAGCCCAAGCAGGGAATTCAGAAAATGCTTTTCTTCCAAGTAAGGCAATCTCAGGGGCTTCTTCTAAAACACTGGCGAGTGCCCTGGGCCTGCCTGCAATGTGCAGCATTTTGCATCAGCTCAGCCCTGTCACTGGAAAATGTTCCACAACCTCTTGGAAGCAGCTGGGTGCTGGGCTGGGTCAGTGCCTGCTGCCCTCCGTGGAACCAGTGCAGGGGCCAAAGGAGGGTTTCTGTAGAAGTGAGGGGGTTCTGCAGACATATATGGAAGGTAAACAGGAGAGGCTGAGGGAGCTGGGGGTGTGCAGCCTGCAGAAGAGGAGGCTCAGGGCAGAGCTCATTGCTGTCTACAGCTACCTGCAGGGAGGCTGTAGCCAGGTAGGGTTGGGCTCTTCTGCCAGGCAACCAGCAACAGAACAAGGGGACACAGTCTCAAGTTGTACCAGGGCAGGTCTAGGCTGGATGTTAGGAGGAAGTTGTTGGCAGAGAGAGTGATTGGCATTGGAATGGGCTGCCCAGGGAGGTGGTGGAGTCGCCGTCCCTGGAGGTGTTCAAGACAAGACTGGATGAGGCACTTAGTGCCATGGTCTGGTTGACTGGACAGGGCTGGGTGATAGATTGGATGGGATGATCTTGGAGGTCTCTTCCAACCTGGTTGATTCTAAGGATGCTCATGGGCAGAGTTGTTGCTCCTCCACCTGAACAAAGGGGGTTCAAGAGAGCAACATGGGCACACGGTTGGTGTTGCAATAAGGGAAGGTATCACTGTGCTGGGGGCGATGGTTTGGCACAAGTCCTGGCACTGGCCTTATCCTCTGCCTCATTGCCTTGTTACTTCAAGTGGCCACCAGAGGTGGGTTTTAGCCAAACCATGCCTCCCTTTTCAACTGACATGCTGCTCTGAGCTGGGTGTTTGGTTTTCATGTAGGATGATCAGAAATGGGTGTGCTGTCTCCTAACTGTCACCACATCTGTGGGTTTCTCCCTGGGTGGCCCTGCAGCTCCTGCTCCAGCTTTGTTCTGGAGGCAGCCTGAGACACCCTAGAAGACAAAGAAAGAGTATCAGGTAAAATGGTCCATGGGCTGGTTCTGAGCCCTTGACCCCATCTATCTGATTTGTTTATGGAAACCTAATTTTCTTGTCTTTCTGCAAGAAAATCCTGTGTTTCTGTATGAAATTTGGACTGATTTGCTGAGCACCACAGCTGAAGTCTCCCGACATAAAGACAGCAGATTCCTGGTGCAGTGTAAATCTGCAGTAATTTATTTGACACAAGCCACCTAAGTCCTGGCAGAATTTACCTTCTATATGGATTTTTCTTTTTTTTGAGGCCATATTAGAGAAGTATAGAAATAGATTTTAATTATTTTAAAAGAATAAGAGGTTTAAACCAGAATTTGATTGAAGCATTTGCTTTCTGCTAGGAGCAAGGAGTCTTTTGAGGTCTCTTAGGCAAGCTTCAAAAGCACCTAAAAGTTGCAAGATCGAAGCTTTGTTTTCAATTATTCATTTGTTGTCAATATCTGAAGGTCACACAGCAGGCTGGGGTAGGGAATGCAGCTGTCATTAAAAATTTACTTACTTTTTGTACTACAATTAAACTTACAGATAATAGCAGATAAAAACAACCACGCAGTTGCTTTCCTGGTGAAGGCACTGATTTATTGATACTGAACTTGGCTTCAGAGTACTTACACCAGGGGTGAGTTTGTCTGCAAAGGTTTGCTTCCATTTTAGGAAGAAAGAAATTGACAGCTGTGAAAACAGCAGGATGTGATAACTGTCCTTGACGATGGCTTTTCTTGGCAGCACGTCTTGCAAGACCATGACGTGCCCCATTCCTTCCAAAGACACAGTCAGCCAATCCTAGTATGTTAAACTAGGGATTCAACCACCTCTACTTCCTCTGCTGTCAATGAAAAAGGGAGAGAAGCTGGATCTAGGAAGAGGGTAGAGGAGCTGCCTTCAGGGTCCAAGCACCCTGCATGTCCCAGGGGCTGTGAATTTTACTGCATGAAAAATCTTTCCTGAGAAATCACCTCTTGTTCAGTTTGCTAGACTTGCAGGCTGGAGTTTCTGGAGTTCACTGGGGTATCAGCAGGAACAAAGTTATGGAAACAGTAAGTGCTCTTGGAAATCCAGCCATGTAACTTTGGCATTTGAACAATAGCTCCTTTTACAGAAGGTAGAAGAGGTGCTGCGGTGAGTCGATATATCCTATGCCTACCTTGGACCTACTGACTTAGGAGCCAGTAGTACCTACAACAGCTGCAGAAGTAATTGGAGTACGAGGCAATAGTGCAACCTTTTGTTATAGGTGATCTGAAAAAGAAATGAGACCCAGCCTCAGACAGCAGCTCCTCCTGGCTGGGTCCAGGTGAGGTTTACAAAGTCTGTACCCAGCTACACCTTGCATATTCTCCGGCAGAGAAAAATGGGTAGCGACATCAAAGCAAAAGCTTTAGCAGTGACTCATCCCTAATCACTGGTGATAAAACCTGAAGTACACTCAATATATTCACAAAGATCTGTGGTTGTGCCAAACCTGTTTCCGATGTGGACCAATAGAAAAGAAAAAGAACCTTGAAACTGGAAAACCTCACTAATGATTGCATTTCACAGAATCACAGAAGGTCAGAGGCTGGAAGGGACCTCGATGAGAAGAGGAGACTCCAGAACCCCCNAACAGGACACAGTACTCCAGATGTGGCCTCACCAGGGCAGAGTAGAGGGGCAGGAGAACCTCTCTCAACCTACTAACCACAGCCCTTCTAATCTGCCCCGGGATGGCATTGCCCCTCCTGGCTACAAGAGCATACTGCTGGCTCAGGCTCAACCTCCCATTCACTGGGACTCCCAGATCCTTTTTCCCTTCACTGCCTTCCAACAGGTCAGTCCCCAACCTATCCTGATCGCTGGGGTTGTTCTTTCCCGTGTTCAAGACTGCTACACTTGCCCTTGTTGAATTTCATTCAATTTAGAAGCCACTGCTGAAGATGTCAAGGTTTATTGATAAGGATCAAGAGGAGAGAGCTGTGTGTAGAAAAGAGAGAAGGAATTATTTTTGATATTGATGTCTTAAGGGTCAGAAATTCCCAGAAAAAAAATAGACATTTTAAGTGGAAATGGATTGGCCCAAAGAGACCTGCACTCTCTTCTGTGTGGTTTTCATCTCTTGTGGTGGGGTTTGTTCTCTCCCTCTCAAAACTACAGCTAAGCTTATCAGTAATGTTAGGGATTGATCCTGAGCCATGGATCAAAGGGATCATTTTGATATGAGATTTCTTGCTAGTGAGCTTTGGCTTCTTCATAGCAGCTACCTGTTCCCCTGCAGCCTCTGCTCTGAGAGGGAATTCATCACCCAGATGAGGTAGAAAATTGAGAAATTTGGCAAGTGACTCACTGGAAACTGGTTAAGAGTGCAAGAAATGCTGCAAAATCCTCTCAGAACTGGCCACAAGAAACCCTTGGTTTTTAGCCTTTAGTTTTGCCCTGGAGAGGACACTGCCTTGAATATCCTGCAGGGCTTGAGGGGAATTTTAGAGGAACTGTTAATAGCAGTGAAGATAAGAGAATGCCACTTCGGGTTTGCTTTTTTTCAAGAGGTTTGCTGCTACTATAGGCAGAACGTTAGTACTGGAAGGCTGAAGACAGGCGGATTAGAGTAGGAGCTACGCAGCTAACAAGATCCCTTGGGTTTGCTGGGCTATGTCATTCTTACCGGACTTAACTTTCATCCCCCTTTTTAATGCTGTTCCAGTGGGCTCTTTAGCGGCTTTGAATTTCATGAAACATCAAAGAAATTATCTTCATGGTGCTTTCAGGAAGACTGATGGTACAGGCTTGCTGTCATCAGGCTGTCATCTTGTCCAAAGTGGCTCAACTGCAATAAGTTAAAGCTCTGCTTTGACCGAGGAAAGGCTTCCACGTACGCTTCGAAGGACAAACTCCTGCTATAAGCACATAAAATGACTAAGATGGATGAGGAGGGCTTAAGTTTGACCCAATCCTTGGGTCCTTCTCATGCCTTTAATTCTGGCCAATACAACTATGAGCAATGACTAAGAACATTGTGTCTAAGTTATGAAAACAGCTGCATCAGAAGATGGCTCTTAAATCTTTGCTGGATGTCTGCCTGTGGGTTTGCATGTACCCACCAGCCCTGCCTTCCTGCCCAGCACCCAGCTGAGCCTCTTTCTAGGCACAGCTTAGTGAACTATTTTCAGCAAATTTGAGAGGAATGTGATGAGCAGTTTCAGTTGAAGCATTGTACCAGGTGAATTTTGTAAGGATTTAAAGTGCCTGCTAGTAAGTCTTTTAGCTGAGCTATTTCACTAAGCTGTTTGCTGGTTTCAACAGTGTGTGAAACACCAAGTCTAGCAATGGCTCCTTTTGACTCCTTGTTTAATACGTTTCATATGTAGTGATGCCCAAGCTAAATATGTGCATCCTGAACTATGATTTAAAGAATAGCAGGCTGAGTGTCATTATGGCCACGGTGAAAAGCTTGAGCTGGCAAGAATAAGGGTTTAAGAAACATGAGCACTGAACAAAGATGCAATACAAACCACAGCTGAGATGAAGTCCAGGAAGACCTGTTTTTTTGATTGCTCCTTACCAGGACACTTGAATGTCCTCATTGAGTTAAACGATGTCTGGGGAAGACAGCTGGGACTGCCTTTCCATTTCTATGGGAGGTTTTCTGTACTCAGCCCTTTATCTTCAGATCACTGCCTTCTAAGCTCATAAGGTCCATGCAACTCACTAATCTAAGGGCTCTTTGTCAGAGGCTTCTAGCTGAGAGAAGAGCAATGCAGTGTCCTTAAGCTTACTGCAGTATCTGCCCGGGAAGGAAAGTGCTCAGCTCAGTTGACAACACAGACCTAGGTGAGAGAAAATGAAAGGCTTCTCCCCTGTTCTGTTAGAATTCTTCTGTGGGTGTTCTGAAATTGAAATCACTTCTGGGCTATGCTACTTCTTTTCTTTCTGCTGATAAGCAGTGTCATAGAGGCGATATTTTGGTATCTGTGGACTGTTTAATTTCCCACCCAAATGGGATGTTGAGAACAGCATTCTTTCTTCTTGGGTGTTGAAGGAAGCAGGCTGAGACGCAGGTGCTTACCAGCTTAGACCAAAAGAAGCAGTTCTGGTTTTCCTCCAGCAGGTTGCATTGAAGTGAAAAGTTAAAAACTGCCCCGAAGAAAAGGGCAATTATAGAACAGGGCAACCCACAAGTTTAAGTGCTAGAAGTTAATTGAATGGACACAACTGCATTTAAAAGACCCTTTTTATCTCATTGCAATGTTAATTCCTCTCCCTTTCTGGGAGCCAGCGCCGCACAGAGCTGATAGCAGTCTGATTAGATAAACGTTAGGCTTACATGTGTACCGCCCTGCTGGCTTCTGTGTGCGTTTGTAGTGATTTGACTTCTGCCTCCTATTAGAAAATATCCTTTTACAGTTTAGCTAACAGAAAAGGACACAGCAGAAGTATCCTGTGCTTGGGAAATACAATTCACAGCCTTTGGAAAACTAGAACTTATCAGAATGAGCAAAGCTAAATGGATTGTGTGGCTGGTGCAAGGGAGGAGCCTTTGCCGTGGAAAAATGGAAAGAAGTTCTGCTGGAAAGAAAAACCAGGCACTTATCTTGTTTCCAATTACTGAACAGTACAGCGCCTAGAATTTCGGGGGGCGGGGGGGAGGTGTATCAGATTTCAATATTTTGGCCTCAGTATTTCTTTGCTCACAGCAGAAGCCTCCTGGAGTTCAGCAGCAGCAGCTCTTCTTCCGCAAAGATGGAATCTTTTCCCGGGGATCACGCATGAGAGCACTATCCAAACCAAAAGGGATTCAACCCAAGCCACTGGTACCCAGCTACAGGATAGTTTTAGGAGGTTATTATTATGAAACCCAGCAGAAGAATTTCTTCTTCCAGCCTTTCCCCACCTATTCCCTGCTCACACATTCAAAATGACTGTTCTCATGTGAAAGAGAGCAGGCATCTGGGGAGCTGATACGGAGTTTCAAAGCCTTTTTTGCGGCTATTGTGATTTTCTAGTTACTGTTTCAACAGGAAAGTGTTTAATCAACACAGGGGAAAAGGCAGAGAAACGAGCTGGTGATTTCCAGGAGGAGAAAACGTGGGGCTGATTAGAGTGTTTCTTTCTCAGGATGGAGCAGACAATACCAAGCGTGTGATAACACGCCAGAGATATGGCTCAGCCCCCCCCAGCAGCCCTGTGAATGAGTGGCACATTTCCTATCCCAGCTTTTGCAGTCCCAGGCCGATAAGTGCAGCAGAGCCTGTTTGTGCCAGATCCTTGCATACACCTTTGGAAAACCTCCATCTTCTCTCAGGCAACAAAGCCACGAGAAGGTCAAGGAGAAGGAGCAGCTCTCTGGATTTTTAGCTTGTAAACTTGCCAGTTTCTTTCATTGTATCTTTTGCATTCTCCAGCTCGAAGGATGGCAGGAGGACTGGAGGAAAGAGGATGTTTCCCTTAATGTGAACCTGGGAAAGTGGAATGCTTGCTCTCCAAGTGGGCGCAAAGTCTTTTCCGTGCTTTAGATTTTGATTGACGCTGGCAACAGAGCCATATTATGCACATAGCACCTGCGGCCCTTCGTATCCTGCTTGATGTGCGAGCTGAAGTCGTTAATCTCACCCATTTCCTGCCCTCGGCACCGTGTGCCAAGCTGGTCGGAAATAGCCAGGGATTTGGGATGCCTTAGCTATTGGGTGTCCAGCTAAAGAAACTTCTAAAGGTCTTGTCTTTCAGAGAGCTTTGAATAGCTGTTCTCTGGAAACTGGGCTTGTAAAACGTCTGTTGGCAAATGACTGCTTTGGTCCTTGAATGTCTTCATGGAATAGACTTTTTTTGTGGGTTGGGTTGAAGCTTGGACTCTGTAGAGCATCAGTGTGATCCTAAGGTGGTCTGTCAGAGTCATGCTGCCATGAAGACACAGCTGTGTCAGGCCTTAATTCTTACCTGCTGTGTTGTGCTGCCTTAGTTTTCTTGGGACTTGGCTGGCACAAAAAAGGGCCCCTTCAGTATAAAATTTGTGATCTTCAAATGTAAAACAGGGGAAAAAGAAGTAGCTTCCTGGCAGATATCAATGTTACATTCAGCAGGATTCAAAACAGGTATCCCAAAGCTGTGACTGACCTTCATGCTGTGAGGTTTAGAGACAGGGGAGCGATGTCTCTGCTGCACATGAAATTTGCAAACATCAAATTTAACAGAAATATCAAATTCATCTTATCCAGTGTTGTCCAATACCCTCTCCTCTCTCTCTTCTTCTCCCTCTCCCTCTTCCCCTCTCCCCTCCTTCCCTTTTAGAAGTTCTGGTTGGGCACATTCCATAGATGAACTCTGAGGTCAAAACACCAGGGAAAAGCAACATGTGGAACAGAACCAGTGTGTAGCAGCTCATCTTAGTGGTATGAAGGTGGATAATACCTGGGCAAACACAGCAAAAGCAGCTATTGACAAATGGGGCACTCAAGAACCCAGTGACCATTGAAATGCTGGAGGCCTGCCAGAGTCCAGCAATGGCAAATAATATGATGAACCACATGTTTGAGAGTGAAGGTGTGAGGAGAGATACAAGTTACATGGCGGATGTTGCAGTGTCCTACCGCTAGCACCTCTTATCCGCAGCGGTGTGGGTCTAGCACACAATTACACACACTCATCTGGGGAATAAAGATGTCAGGCAAAAGGCAGTTTTCTTCTCCCTGCTTCCAAAGCTTCTTTCATTCTTTACAAACTAGCATAATGCAAAACAATAATAATAATATTTGCCCTTCAAGATGTCTACAGCTGGTTTGGCAGGTTCCAAATCTAATCCTTCACACCTTTTGGCTTTAAATACACCACTTTTTGTGCAGAGAAAGAAAGGAGCTGAGGCTCTTTTCTTCCTTTGAGGAACCAACCCTGTGCAATATCTCTCAGCTATGTAAACGTTGTGGTCATCATGCAAACAGGTTTCTCAGCTAGGCAGATGGCTGACATATTTTCTTCTGCCTCAGAGACCACAGGAATAGGGTTTGTCCATTCTGCATGGCATGAAGTGGTCAGTCCATTAGTCCTTTGCAAGCTCTTAGCAAAGGCAGAGAAAGGATGCTTGTTCATGCAAATAAGCACTGCTGGGTTTGCTCACAAAAGTATACAGGATGCTTTTATGGTCTCAGGTAACATGGAGGCCATGAATTTTTCCTTCAATATTCTGTTTCCAGACTTTCCACCTCCTCCCCCTGAAAGCTGTCTCACAGGTAGGGTTACTCATGCAAGGTAGGGGTGCTCGTTACCTCCTGTTTTTGCTGGGCTCATGGGCTGGTGATGCAGAGTTGGCAGGAATTGCTCCTGTTAATAGGGAGTTACAACATAACCCAGGTCCTGAGCCCTGCTGGAGAGTCTGGAGGCCTCTCCTCTGGATGGTGGTGGATGGAGGAGCAGCCTGAGGTGTGAGGAGATGCAGAGGTCTTACATGCGTAATACCCATTGAGATTTTCTTTACTCTCCACCCTGCCTTCTGGGGGCTAAGGCAAGATGCTTGTGCATTCAGAACAGGAAATCTTTTGGTCCTGAGAAGGTGCATGGCATGATGGTAACAGCAGTGCTTATGGATAAGGTTCTTGGTAGGAAGAACTATGAAAATGGGAGGAGGCTCTGCTTGGTCAGGCTGAGGTTTCTGAAAACTGGTTTGATGCCCTTCCCTGTGCCAAGGTGAGCTGAAAGAACAAGCCCTGCTTATGCAGACCATGTGCCACCAGTCTTCCCTCTGAGGCACAGTCAAAATCTTTCCCTGGATAGAGGGAGGTATGTAGGCAATGCATCTTACCAGTACTGATACTTCATGTCTGAAGTGAAACCTTTTGAAGAGCTCCTCTAAAGTGTTGTTAAACACCTGCTCTTACTCCCTGCTTCATCTCTGGCTCAGGCCTGCACCAAGCAGAATTGCTTCTGCTTTTAAACACAATGTCAGATCTTCTGAAAAAACATAGTCCTCCTCCAAATGGAAAATCCTCTTCCTCTTACAGCCCAGGATATTTGCTCTCCTGCTGTTTGTGAACACATGGCTGCTTCTTTCCATGTCCTCACTTCTGCCCAGCTGCAGGTCACTTTCTCTGCTGCAGTGGGCTGGGAGAGTGGCTCTGCGGATTTCAAACTGTGGTTTGCAAGCCCGCTGCTAAAAGCTTGCCTTCCTCCCACCGCTGCGTGTCCCCTGAAGCCCTGCATCCTCTTTCACGGCTTAGCTGTGGCTGCAGGGCTGCTAATCTCATCTTCTCACCCGCCTGGGGGGCTAAACCATTTGACCTGTGACCTTCAGCTGATCCGAAACCTCCATCAATCCTTCTGAAAAGTTTTACTGGAATCAGGGCTTCCAAGTGACCCTTTGCATAGTTCCTAAAAAGAAAAGGGAAAAGACCAACAACCCACTCAAAAACAAAGCCCCAGCCCTGTGCTGTTTTCTGTTGCTTTAGCAGAAACCAAACATAACTCATAAAAACACAGGCAAGAAAAATAGAGCTGGATGCCAGAAAAACAAATCAGAACAGAACATAGAGGGGCCTCTCAGAGGGAGGAGGCAGGGAAGAAACACCTGTGATTCCCATTGAAAGTCCCCTGATATCTGCATTCCTCCCATTCTGCTCCAATAAAAGTTCTCTATGCTCTATCTCTGACCCCGGGGCAAGGCCTCCATGTGAAGAGGTCCCTCCTTGTTGGGCTGCTTGGATGCAGCTCTGAGTGCTGGACTAGTGAATCAGAGCAAGCAGCTGAGGAGCACAGAGCGTGCCTGCCAATTGTCCTCATGTCATTGCTATGGTTATCTTAAAGTGCTCTGCAGATGTTTGTCTGCTCGAAAACAAAAGGAAATAAAAAAGGAGTGAAGGGAGAGGAAGATAAAAACAAAGCTTTAAATTTCCCCCGACCCTGACTGTTACACCACAACTGCTAAAAACCTGGATGGAGGCAAAGCTGTTGTTGCTGGTTGAGTTTTGGACCATGGTCGTCCCTAGAGGCTATGGTTCAGAGGAGATACCTAGGTGGCCCTGCCATGCCTACAGGGACATGCTGAGCAGATCCAGTGACGAGTGACCAGGGAGAAGGGGTGGCACCCAGCACATGCACCATGCTTGGATGGCCTCACTTCTGTGCTGACCCTGTCCAGAGCAGAGGAACATTCACAGGAGCTGTGTTCAGCCCTGCAACATCTTATGAGGAGTGACTGAGGGAGCTGAGGATGGTTAGTGTGAAACAGAGGCTGAGGGCAGACCTCATTGCTGTCTACAGCTACCTGAAGGGAAGTTGTGGAGAGGCTGCTGCTGGGCTCTGCTCACAGGTAACTGGGGACAGAACAAAGGGGAATGGCCTCAAGCTGAGGCTGGGGAGGTTTAGATTGGACATTAGGAAAAAGTTTTTCATGGAGAGAGTGGTCAGAGACTGAAGTGAGCTGCCCAGGGAGGCGGTGGAGTCACCTACCCTGGATGTGTTTAAGGGTGGTTTGGATGTGGTGCTTAAGGCTATGGTTTAAGGTGAATCTTGTAGAGTAGGATTATAGGTTGGACTTGGTGATGCTGAGGGGCTTTGCCCACCTTCACGTTGCTGTGATTCTGTGATCTTCTCCACACTAGCTGAGGAATGGTTTTGCATATAAATTACCTAACTCTTCTTTATTAATGTGTGATCTCTGGGCATTGGGATCAGGCACAGGCAACTGAAATATGTACCTCTGCACCACATCATGGACACGAATCCTTCTGGAAGCTCTCAGAAATGAAGCTTCAGGGTTAGGAAGCAGGACTGCACAAGCACAGCTCCTTGATGGATAGCTAGCTAACACAGCTGCACTGCGCCCCCAACTCCTCCTGGGACCGTTGAGCAGTACAGACATGCCCGCTGGGGTAATGGCAGCAGGGAGCTGCAGCACGCCAATAAATATTCAGGTCTCAGCACTGAGCCATGTAACTCTACCTGCAGGTGGTTTTGCTGCCACCATGGCCTAGTTGCCTGGTAATATTCTGTGACTATCCTTCCACAAATGATCCTTGACTGAAATGCAGAGGGACCTGGAGAAGAGATCTGAGACGTAACACAGACCTGAATGTGATGCTGAAATGTTTGCTGTGGCTGTTTACAGCTTTTTCAGACTTGGAGCTAATGGGAGTCAGGAAGATAAATGAAGGGAGAGGTAAGTGCTGTGGATTTAATCCGGATGAACAGGTGGACATATCCATGTCCTTAAGGAGCTGCTTCACACTACAACTGCTGCAGCACTTGCATAGCTATGCCCAAATGCCATGTGAGGACATTACCAGAGTGTTCAGCTCTCCTGGAATCAAGAGGAGTTTCCCCATCAGCTTATAGGAGCCCTGGATCACATTAGAAATGTGCACACCAGGGCTGAGAGCTTTACAAGCCATGATCTACACAGGGTGGCCACACCATAAGGCTAACCCTAAACCCCACAGGAAGAGAAACAGCCTGGGGAGAAAGCTCCCTCTGTTATTTCAGGGGTGGTAGGTTCAAGCACACAGTGTTTTCAAGAACATTTTGGTGAGTCTGAGGTGGCTAAATGTAGTTTCAAAATAATACAATTTCCTTTGCAAAATAGTGTGTGTGGGGAAAACCCTTATTAGGAAAGTGGAGCCCGACTCTGAGTTGAATAGAAAATAGCCTCGCTATAAAAAGCATCATTGCCTCTCTCTGGAACATAAGCTTATGCACATAAAGAGCTCGATTCAGCCATACATGTGATGCTTCGTTGACCTGGGGTCTCCAAATTGTTTGCCTTGCTGTAGGACAGGAAGAGAGGCATGGCTTCAAGCTGTTCGACAAGCCCTTTCTTCAGAGCTGCCTGATTTACCTTCCAGAGGGCAAAAGAGGGAGCTCCTGCTACAAGAAGAAAAGCTATGCAATAGACACGACTTTCTTCTCAGGGCAAGGAGGGTTCCGAGAGCTCTAGGACTTGAAACTTCCCTGGTCTGGTCACAACTACTTGAGCATCTCCACAGCTGAGGGGCAGGTCCACTGAAACAAATTTCTTTCAGCGACTAAGGTCTATGAGAAAAAAAAAATGTCAATTTTATTAGACATTCTTGATTTGGGATAGTCTTACCCCAATGAGTTTATCAGCTCATTGCAGATCCTCTCCTTTCTTTCTTTCTTTCTTTCTTTCTTTCTTTCTTTCTTTCTTTCTTTCTTTCTTTCTTTCCCTCTCTCATCCTTTTCCTACCTGAAAAACACCAACAAGCACCAACCCAGGTGATGGAAAGAAATGGGCTGCAGGCAAGAGGAGAAATTTGGGAACGCTTTGGAGAGTGTTTCAGTAAACATTGGCTGAAACCCTGAGGAAGTTTCTCCACGTTTGGGAATGGAAGAAATCTCTCTGATGCTCTGCATTAAATGACTTCCCTTTTTTTTGCACAGGCCTCTTTCCCCCATTTGAATGTTAATGTGGTGCTTCATGACAAGGCGTAGTGGTGGACTTGGCAGGCTTAGGTTAACAGTTGGACTCAATGATATTCAAGGTCCTTTCCAACACAAACGATTCTACCATTCTATGATAATTGGAGCTGTGGCTTTGCAAACAGGTGCCAGGCATGTGTTGACCTGATCTTTTGCCCCTGTTGTTTGAACACCACATGTGCAGTGTCTGGCCATGCTCCCTCCCAGGCATCACACAGCCTCAGCATTGGCATGAGGATGTGCTGGGGGACCTCTCCTGGGTGACATCGCAACCAGGGTACTTGTCCCATTCCCAAATCCACTCCTGGCTTGGTTTTGGAGTTTTGCTCAGTGCTACAGGGTGTGCCATCTTCAGGGTGTGTCCAAGACAGACCAAATTCAAAGAGATCCTGTAGAGATTTGAAAAGAGAAAAAAAAACTCGAATCAACACACAACAGCCAGAGCAGACCCTGGCGGTACTCTTGGTAAACGACGTGTGCCAGAGAGATGGCTGCGTGGCTGCTGCAGTGCTTCTGCTGCCTCCCACTCAGACAGCTCTCTGAAGCTTGTAGAGATGTGATGTGACCAGAGCTGCCCAGCTTGTGCTTCTGCATTCAAGCTAATGTTACCACTAGTCATCTTGGTTTGGTTCTCCATCTGAGGAGATCACTGTCCAAAGAGGGATAAAGGGTTCCTTTCTTCTGGGTAACATCTGAAATCACAGCCCGGGCTTTGGTAACAGGATACTGGTGGCTTCAGTTCTTCTGATAAGGGGGGAATGCTTCTTTGCCTTGTTGTTGTTAATCCTGGGAGTGGAGATCAGTTGCAGTGCAGGTGTCTGATTTTCATTAAAATTGCAAATGGAATTGGATGCTTGATCAGATAACAAAGACATCATTGAAACCATGTGTGTCTTCCTTCAGCAGCAGAACAGTGGACAAGACAAAGAATATCCCAGTGTGTGTCCACTTGTGCATATTTGCTGCAGAGAGTGAGTCTTAATACTTTGGTCATGGGTGAATAAATAGCTTCTAAGAAATGCCAACCCTATCAAACTTGCTGCAGCTTTGGAACAGCTTTCGAGTTGAATAGAAGAATTACAGTATTAGCCCTATGGGGAAATACAGGCTCTTCTCAAAGGAAATCAATTAACTGTAGCATCTCTTTGGTCCCAGTTCAGCAGATCTTCTCTTTTTGTCAAGGCACTTAAGTGTTTTCTTAGCTTAAAGCATGAGCTTCAGTGCTTTGATGAACAAGGATGGACTTTCACATATGCTGCTGTCCTCTCCAGGATCAAGGTCATGTGCTTTTTACTATGGGAAAGAGAACAAATTAGACAGAGGGGTCCAACCAGTTGTTCTGGTAGGAAATCATATGCAAAAGGCTCTTTGGAGTAGGAAAGAGAGAAGGCTGGTGGCATTTGTGTGATGCTTGGAAGGCAAGTTCCTTGAGTGATGTCCTCTTGCCAGATAAACAAAGTGATTTTCAAGCAAACAAAGGCACAAATGTTTTCCTAAGATGACATCTTTTGACAGATGTTACTGCATTATGTATCTTAATTAAGTCTTTTTCTAAGTTGTTGCTCTCTTCCCCTCTTCATTGTATCAAAATACCTATGAACTTCCCTTAGTAATGATGAAGTGAGCAGCTGCACATTTCCTCCAACCCAGACTACTAGCTAGCAGCTATCTCAGAGAGGTTCAGCTCATCAACCCCACAACAACACCAAGCAGTGCTACAGGATGGGGAGAGAGTGGCTGAGAGCAGCCAGACAGAGAGAGACTTGAGAGTGCTGGTTGATAATAGCTGAACATGAGCCAGCAGTGTGCCCAGGTGGGCAAGAGAGCCTGGCCTGGCTCAGGAGCAGTGTGGGTAGCAGGACAAGGGAGGTTATTCTGCCCCTGCGCTCAGCACTGCTCAGGCCACATCTTGAGTGCTGTGTCCAGTTCTGGGCTCCTCAATTCAAGAGAGATGTTGAGGTGCTGGAAGGTGTCCAGAGAAGAGAAGCAAGGCTGGGGAGGGGCCTGGAGCACAGCCCTGTGAGGAGAGGCTGAGGGAGCTGGGGGTGTGCAGCCTGCAGAAGAGGAGGCTCAGGGCAGACCTCATTGCTATCTACAACTACCTGAAGGGAGGCTGTAGCCAGGTGGGGTTGGGCTCTTCTGCCAGGACCAGCAACAGAAGAAGGGGACACAGTCTCAAGCTGTGCCGGGGGAGGTTCAGGCTGGATGTTAGGAGGAAGTTGTTGGCAGAGAGAGTGATTGGCATTGGAATGGGCTGCCCAGGGAGGTGGTGGAGTCACTGTGCCTGGAGGTGTTGAAGCAAAGCTTGGCTGGGGCACTTAGTGCCATGATCTGGTTGACTGGATAGGGCTGGGTGCTAGGGTGGACTGGCTGAGCTTGGAGGTCTCTTCCAACCTGCTTGATTCTATGATTCTGTGATCTCTTTAAACACTCCAGAGAGCACACTCAATGAGAAGGGTGCTGAGCTGTGCCTACACAGAGATGTGCATTTCTGTCTACACTCTATGAGACAGGGAGTTTTCAGCTGTGATCTTTTTGGCTGGCATCTGCAGGTGCAGCCACAACATAATGCTTACCCATTTAGGGATGAAAGTAGCTGTTCCTGGGGCAGGGGAGCAAGGATTGCCCATGCGATAAATTTCCCATTTGGAAGCTCATTAGGAAGTCTGCTCTGCTCCATGGTAATCGTTGCAGGAGGAATTCCTCATGGAGTTTATACAGGTTACAGCTTGGGAGGGAAAATAATTCTTGAATATTACAAGGAGACAGAAAGGAGAAGTTCATCTTGTTCTGTACACACTGTGAGCAACTCAACTTTTAAAGTGCAATTTTTTTGTCCTGGTGTCCTCAGCATGGCTGTCTCCAGTTCAAGTTCCATCTCATCTGTGAGGCAGTTTGCTTTGCTCTGGGTGAAAAGCACAATTGCATAGAATCATAGAATGGTTTAGGTTGGAAGAGACCTCAAAGCTCAGACAGTTCCAACCCCCAACCATAGGCAGGGACACCTCCCACTAGAACAGGTCACTCAAGGCCTCATCCAAGCTGGCCTTAAACGCCTTCAGGGAGGGAGCAGCCACAACCTCCCTGGGCAACCTGTGCCAGTGTCTCACCACCCTCACTGCAAAGAACCCTTTCCTAACATCCAGTTTCAATCTCCTCTCTGCCTATTTAAGCCCATTACTCCTTGTCCTGTCATTACAAGACCTTGTCAATAGTCCCTCCCCAGCCCTCTTCAGATACTGGAAGGCCACTCCAAGGTCTGCTTCAAGCCTTCTCCTCTCCAGGCTGCAGAGCCCCAACTCTTGTAGTCTGTCCTCACAGCAGAGCTGCTGCAGCCCTCTGAGCATCTTAGTGGCCTCCTCGGGACTGGCTCCAACAGTTCCATGTCCTTCTTGTGTTGGGGATGCAGAACTGCACACAGGACTCCAGGTGGGGTCTGAGGAGAGCAAAGAAAGAGAATCACCCTCTCTGGACACCCTTTATGGACAGTGTTTGCCCTTGTGGCTCTGACCATGGGAACAAAGTCATGCATGGGCATCTGGCTGCTAGGAGCCGAGCCAGTTGTGCCTTGGGATGCCCATGGTGCACATTCCGACCGCTGGTGAAACAGGCAAATTCTGATGACTGCAACTCTGAGAAAGAGCTGAACTTCTTGCCCTCGAAATGCTGTGAAAAGCCCATGAAAGACTGTGAAACATTTTGTTTTCCAAGGAACAAGCATTATTTAAATGTTACAGAAGTATGTGAGGAATTTCTCTGGGACGAGGACACGCAATATAGAGATACAGACTGACTACTCTGACAGCTTCCCATGCCGTGAGCTGCATTTGCTGTTTGCTTTCATCCCTGGGTAAATGGGAGGTAATCTGAAGATATTTTCACTCTCAGAGCATCACTTGGGATATCTATGGAGTCACTCAGCGTCACAATTCCAACAAATCTGCCAGGATTATGTTCTGAAATTTGCTTTGGATAAAAAAGGACTCCAAAGGTCATAGATTATCCTAGGACATATCAAAACATGCATTAAAAAATTCCATGTTCTTGAACTCATGGTAAAAGTCAGCCACATTCACTCAGTTTCATTCAAGTTTAGACTTGAGGGCCCTTAGCTCAGCTTGCCAGTGTGTCAGTGCTTTGAGAGAGGAGGTGGAAAGTGCTTGCTGGGCTCAGCCTATGTCCCATCGGAGGGGAAGCAAGTGTTCGAATAGGTAGAAGGAGCATTTGGACTATAAAGCATGGTAAACCACCAGCCCCCAACAGGACTACATAGAGTTACGGTGTCAATTAGTGCAGAGAAGCAGCTATTTGGGCACCATTTGCAATCTTCTCTTATGGCAGTGGAAATCTGGCAGGAAACTGCTTTGTGCATGGGTAAGTCAGACATGCCAAAGCCACTGTCCCAGACAGCAGGTGGTTTTCAAGGACAGCAGCCATCCAGAAGCTTTGCTCTCATCACCATGGGGAAAAGACAATTTGCTCCACCTCAGTTTTGTGTGTGGCTTAAAGGGATGGACATTGCGGCAGAGCCAACACTACCATCCTCAGCTGTCACTTCAACTTAACAAGATTTCCAGCATCTTCAACATACAACAGGTCACCAAATGGCATTTCTGGTTTCCTTGCTGCCACCTTACGTTGACAATACCATTTTTTCACCATTAAGGTGAAGGTGGAGCATGGTCCATATCATGGTGTGAAGCCACTCCTGTTGTACCCACCAAGCTAGCATCAGAGGATGCTGGCACAGAAGCAGATGTTGTGTTCTGATGACTCATCTAATTCATAGAATCATAGAATCAACCAGGTTGGAAAAGACCTCCAAGCTCAGCCAGTCCAACCTAGCACCCAGCCTTATCCAGTCAACCAGACCATGGCACTGAGTGCCCCACAGCCAGGCTTTGCTTGAACACCTCCAGGGACGGCAACTCCACCACCTCCCTGGGCAGCCCATTCCAATGCCAATCACTCTCTCTGCCAACAACTTTCTGCTGACATCCAGCCTGAACCTCCCCTGGCACAGCTTGAGACTGTGTCCCCTTCTTCTGTTGCTAGTTGCCTGGCAGAAGAGCCCAACCCTACCTGGCTACAACCTTCCTTCAGTAGTTGTAGAATTGCATTTTTAAACCCTCTCCTCCTCTCAGTTTCAGACATGTTGTCAGAGGGTCATTTCTAATCACAGATCAGTGGTGTCAAGGGCAAGATACAATCATGACTGAGCAGGAGGTTACCAGCGACAGCAACAGGATCGGGTAAAGCCCCTTGGCCAAAACTGTCCTGTAACAAGAAGTGGGCCAGAGCCCCAACATCAGCGACCTTGAGATTGCTTTGATTTTTTTATCAGCTTAACTAATCGTATCTGGCAACTCTGCTCTAAACAAAAGCAGGGCTTTCATGGCCATCCCCAGCGCCGCAGAGGGGCAGTAATGGAAAGCAGATGTTTAATTGTGTCCAACGAGAAGCAAAAAAAGCAAATACTGCAAGCACAAAGCCTGCCATAAGGAGAGTATCTCTGAATTGTAACAGCAAAAGACTCCTGCTCATGAAACATAGGTTTAAATAAACTGCTGGCTTTTAATTGTTGTGCACAGCTGCTTTCATGGCTATAAAATCTCAGCCCTTGTAAATATATCTGAATCAGAACCTTGTTTTAGCGTAACTCGTTCCTGGTTCACACAGGGATACACTACTGCATGAGCAGTGTTGCAGGAGAGTGCTGTGCTGCCAAAAGGACAATACAAGATTCATTATTGCCTGGCACACTGCTGCCAGGCTATGAAAAATGCTTCTATGTATTCTTTTAATTATGAAGAGACACTTCCACTGAGTAATGAAGAGACCAGACCTACTTGGAAACTGGACAGGTGCCAATATTTCAAAACCAGCTTTCACTCCAAATTGGATCTTCAGAACATGTCTGCTCAGAAATCTTTCTCTTTTGTTTTTTTTTCCACTAGTGTCAAAACATTATGCGATTCAAAATATGTCTCCTCTGCAATATTTAGGCCACCGATGAGCATTTAGAGTTTGGAAGGGACCTCCAGAGCTCATCCAGTCCAACCTCCCTGCCAAGGCAGCATCACCCAGGGTAGTCTGCACAGGAATGCATCCAGGTGCCTTGGAAAGTCTCCAGAGACTCCGCAACCTCTCTGGGCAGCCTGCTCCAGGGCTCTGTCCCACTCACAGTAAAGAAGTTTCTCCTCATGTTGAGGGGAAATCTTCTGTGTTCCAGTTTGTGTCCATTGCTCCTTGGCTTTCTGCTGATGACCACCCAAAAGAGCTTGGCCCCAGCCACTTGACAACCACCCCTCAGATATTTGTACACATTGATCACATCTCCTCTCAGCCTTCTCTTCTCCAGACTAAACAGCCCTCAGAGCTCTCAGTCTCTCTCCACAGGTGAGACGTTCAAGTCCCCCAGTCATCCTTGGGTCTCTCCACTGGGGCCTCTCCAGCAGGTCCCTGTCTCTCTTGAGCTGGGGAGCCCAAAACTGGACACAGTATTGCAGGTGTGGTCTCACCAGGGCAGAGTAGAGGGGGAGAGGAATCTTCCTAGACCTGCTGGCCACACTTTTCATGATGCACCCCAGGATGCCCTTGGCTCTCTTGGCCACAAGGGCACACTGCTGGCCCATGCAGGGCTTGCTGCCCACCAGCACTCCAAGGTCTTTCTCCACAGAGCTGCTTTCCAGCAGGGCAGTAGCTGCTGTTATGCCTCCCCAGACACAGGACTATGCAGTTATCCTTACTGAACTTCACGAGGTTTGCCTTTGTCCAGCGCTCAGCCTGTCCAGATCTGGTTGGATGGCAGCACAGCCTGAGGGGTGTCAGTGCCCCTGCCATGTTTTGTATGATCAGTGAACTTGCTGAGGGTGCACTCAGTGCCCTCATCCAGGTTGTTGATAAAGATATTGAATAAAACTGGACCCAGTACTGATCCCTGGGATACACCACTGGCCACAGGTGTCTAGCTTGACTCTGTGCCACTGCTGAAGTCTGTTGTGGAGCCGATCCTTGGTCCACCTCACAGACCAGCTGTCTGTGCCACATCTCCTGAGAGAAAGAGTCCAAGTGAGTATTTCTTTTTCTTTAAACTTCCACAGAGCCTGCTGCAGTGCACTACTGAGAGCATGCTTCCTTTTTGCACAGAAAACTAGCTGCTTGTTTGTTTTCCTTCTTCTTTTTTTAATGGCACCAGTAGCAATACCTGTGTGAGCTCCAGTTTTAGTCCTCCTCATCAAAGCAACGTGATGTGAAACAGGAACATAAGGCATTTCCTAAGCCTGTTTCTGCGGGACGCACATAAACATCCAGAGCTACAGCAAAACGGTTAAAAGAAATGCTGGAATCGCTCTACTTGAAATGATAAAGATCATCTTGTTCTTTTTCAGCATGTCTGCCTGCTATTCTTGGATGTAGAATAAACAGTCTCAAAGCAAATGTTGCATTGAAATCCATTGAGGAAAAAAAAATCAAACTTGTATATTATTTAGTGGGAAAAAAGAGGATTCTGCGAGCTGACGTTCAGGGACAGATTTTCATCATTATTCACCCATTGAAAATAGCTCCTATTGTTCCCGAGTTCAAAAGACTCTCTGCTTATTGCAACTTTGCCCTAAATATGTAGCTGAACAGTTGGGCTCAGGCTCTTAAAACACAGTGGCAAAGCCATGTGGCTCGCCCGTGCAGTTGCTGCCCAGCAGGCACGGGGATGCTGCTCGTGCCCGTCAGCAACGCTGCTGACACTGGCTCTGGATTTGCACTGCTCTGGGCCACAGGTCTGGCTGCAGCAGGAGCACAGAGCGATTGTATGGACTCTCTTCACCCGAAGCTGGACCCTGCCATTTCACCAGGTTTCTGAAAAGGGTATCTCCGCCCTAGTGCAGCCACATCTGCAGTGTGGGTCCAGTTCCAGGCTCTCCAGATCAGAGAGACAGGGGACTACTGGAAAGAGTCCAGCTGAGGGTTACAAGGATGCTGAGAGGACTGGAGTCTTTCTTACAAGGAAAGGCCTCTTTAGGCTGGAGAAAAGAAGACTGAGAGGGGATCTTCTGAATGTTTGCCAGTATCTAAATAGCAGGTTCCAAGAGGATGAGGCCAGTCTCTTTAAGGCGGTGTCCAGTGATAGGACAAGGGGCAGCAGCTACAAACTAGAAGACAAAAAGTTCCATCTGAACATGAGGAAAAGCTTTTTTCATTAGAAGGTGATGGAGCACCGGAACAGGCTTTGCAGAGAGCCTTGAGCTCTGTGGTAACGGGTTGGACTTGATGATCTATGAGGTCTTTTCCAACCTTGGTGATACTATGAAAGGTTGTGGAACCTTCTTCTCTGGAGAGATTCTGAACCCCTCAGACACAACCATGTGCAACCTGATCTAGGCAAACTGGCTTTAGCAGGGGAGTTGGACTAGGTGGTCTCCAGAAGTCCCCTCAAACCCCTGCCATTCTGTGGGTATGTGATTCTGTGAAGTGTAGCTGCTTTGTCAGATCAGCCAGTAGTAGATATGTTTGTTGCTTTAGATGTTTGTTGCTTTAGGGCTTACCAGAAGACTCTCTCCTCTAGGTTGAATGATGCTCTATAATATGGGCATTTGGTCTTCTTGCTAGGTGTGTTCAGAGGTCTCCTTCTCCCCAGACCTAATCTTACCTCCTTGCTCTATGTTGGTGAAGGTCAGGCAACAGAGTTTTGGCATGAGGAAGCTGCCATCACAACCTTTATTGAGACAGCACAATCTGTGAGCAAACTCACTCCCTGGCATGGGACCAGAGGGCTGGGAGAGTCCCTGTTCTGCCTCAAAGCATGCACAGGAGGCAGTAAGTGCTGCAGCTGCAGCCAGGGATCGTCAGACCCTGCTAAAATCTTACACATGAGCTCTCTGTGAAGCTGCAGCAAGGTAAACAAGGTTTGGTATGAATTTAAACATAACACAGGTTATATTATTGGGGAACAAAGGAGTTGGAAAAGAGCACAGCTGTTGATGCTGGACAGGCACACCAAGAACTGCAGCCTCCTCCCCTGCCAGAGCTAGGCGCCTGCACTGGGAGTCACAGAATCCCAAGCTGGTTAGGACTGGAAGGGACCTTTAAAGGTCATCTAGTCCAACCCCTCCCTGCAGTGAGCAGGGACACCTGCAAGTAGAGCAGGTTGCCCAGACTCCATCCAACCTGACCTGGTTCCAGGGATGGGGCATCCACCACCCTCATTGTAAAATATGTCATCCTTACATCTGGTCTAAATCTCCTCTCTTTAAAGCCACCTCCCCACCTCGTCCTGTTGCAACAGGCCTGGCTAAAAAAGTCTGTTTCTGTCTTTCTTATAGACCACCTTTAAGTACTGAAAGGCTGCAACAAGGCCTCCCCAGAGCCTTATCTTCTCCAGACTGAACAACCCCAACTTGCCCAGCCTTTCTTCATAGCAGAGGTCTTCTACCCCTCTGGTCACTTCTGTGGCCCTTCTCTGGGCCCACTCCAACAGGTCCATGTCTTTCTTGTGCTGAGGACTCCAGAGCTGGATGTAGCAGTGCAGATGAGGTCTCACCAGAGCAGAAGAGTGGAGCACAAACCTGCTGGCCATGCTGCTGTGGATGCAGCCCAGGATATGGCCAGCTTTTTGGGATGGAAGCCCATGTTTCCTTTCCCTCTCCTGCATGGTGACACCTGCTCCCCGTGCGGGGGTCCCAGGCAAATCTGCTAGTCCCCAAATCTGTGTTTCCAGCAGTAACCTACAAAGAAATGCTTAGCAGCCAGGAGCTAGATCCCCTCTGCTGCAGAGCCTGCTGACCTGAACTGGGCAGGCTGGCTCTGCCTCTCCTCTCCTGCTGCACTCTTAAGCTTGTGATAAATGTGCACAGCATGAAAATCCGATTTGCTGTGAGATTAGGGGAACATAATCTCATTAACACTGACAAGCTCCACTGGCCTGCTCTGCTGCCTCCTGCATATCCCCACGCAGCAAGTAGGGCTTTGATTAACAGCTTACTGCAAGGATAATGATCCTTCCAGGGAGATGTGCCATGGGCAGAGCTCTAGGAGCTGGGCATCAGTGCAAGGCCAGGTGTATCTGTGGTGCTGTGAGGGTTGATTTAGGACTAGAGGTCATAGAATCATATAATTGTCTCAGTGGGAAAAGACCTCTGTGTTTGAAGACCAAACACTGATCAATCCTCATCCTGGGCAGTGGTTTCCTTCCAACGGGCTGTAGTTTGCACTCACCAAAGCTGCTCTGCCCTGCAACAGTCTGCATGGAAAGGGATGATTGGGGAACATCCCAGTCCTAGAGTGATGCTGTCAAACCTCTTCATCTTTCTTATCTCCAAGTGGGCTTCCTACCATAAATGCTAGCTGACCTCCCTGCATGCTGTGCCACAACACCTTCCAAAATATCCTCACATTCTTTGCTCTTATTTCCTTTTTCTTTTGTTTCTGTTTGCTAAAAATAAAATCTGGAAGGCTAATAGCTTGTATTTGCATAAGCAAATGGAAGATTAACATGCTGATGGTTACATCCTGTTGGCCTAGGCAATGATTCCTACAGGAAAATGCTTGAGAAGGAAAGCCAGGACCCAAACCACGTGCAGGTATTGCAGGCAAACAGCACTCCCAGTGACAGTAAAGAAAGGAAAATTAATCCTGCAGGTTTTCTGGGAGTTCAATTTTCTTCACATTCCTTCCCAGGGCATTAAGTAGAAATCCTTCTTTAATTAAAACCTGCTTGCAGGCCCTCAGTGCAGCAGGTACTGAGCTGTGCTGAGCTGTGCTGTGCATTGTTCTGTGCACCGTGATGCCCACTCTCCTGTTTCCCTCAGTCTCCCTAATGTCACCTCGAGTACCAGCCTTATGCAGCCATTTCAGAACAGGTCCACAAAAAAGGCAAACAGGAGAGAGAAAAGCAGAAACCAAACCCAAACAGGACAGTTTCCAAGGTGAAGGTGCAATCCTGGAGCCAAGGAGGGTGCCTCTGCGTGTGGCTCTGGCGTCTGCACTCCAATGTTCTGCCTTATTTCTTCTCAGAAAAGTCACTCAAATACTTCCCTGAAATGCAAAATATTTTGGAAGCTAAAGATAGTTCAGGCAGAAAGGCAGACATCTAACTGACACTGAGCAAACAAATGCCAGTTACGAAGAATTCTTAGCAAAAATAAAAACCTGGAGGAATGGAGCTCATTACTGTAAACAGGGTGGGAGGCTGGGATGATGGCAGGCTCCACTGATGGCCATTGGCTACATCCACAGCGTCTGTCCTGGGGCTGGGCAGCACCCACAGTTTCTGTGAATGCCACCACAACATGCTGCAGGTGAAGGAAATGACGATGCTGCCACTTGTTGCACTATGCTTGATCTCTGTGTTACTTGTGAGGAAGACTGGTGGCTTCCACATGGTCCTGCAGCAGTGCCCTGGATGGGCTGAACTGGAGTTTTGCCTTCAATTCCCTCCCAGTCAAGAATTTTTGGCCAGAGCTCAAGTTTCTTTCACAGCCAAGACAAGATGTGGGGCACATCTTCCTAGGACATCCTTGGGGGCACTTTTTGGTCAGGTTGCATTTATAGCCTGGCCCAGTTCTTAGGGCATCCCTGCTGCTAAATGTGTTTGTCTGTTGCCTTTCCTGAGAGAATCAGCCTTGAGGCACTGCCTTGGGGAGCTGAATTTCCTGGGCTTCAAGGGCGAAAACAGGGAAGAAAAAATGGGCTCTGCTTGAGGAATGCATCTCTCCAGTGTCTCCCCTGGCTTGCTCTGTCCTCTAGATTTCAGTGACTGAAAGCACTAGGAACGGGAACTGATATTCTCTTCCTTTAGGTTGTATTACTGTTAGGTGAGGATGGAACAGAGTGAAATGGAGTTTCAAGAGGAAAAAAAAAGATAGAGTTTGCAAAAGTTATCTTTCTTTTAAACATCCAAATGTGTGTGTGGTGTGTGTGTGTGTGCCATCGACCTTATCTGCTACTAGTGAAACCTGCAGTGGGTTGCTACTGTTAGCACCTGTTGATGGTGGTAGGACACTGGTGCTAAGCAGAAGTTACTGCTAGAGGTACTCCACTGGGCTCTCCGTGTTTAAGAAAACTGTCATGAGAGTGATTTCCAAGGGATACAAAGCAGAAATTTCACAACAGGCACAGGAGTGTTAGCTGAATTGCCTCCAACATCTTCATTCTCCAGGAAAATCTCAGGGTTTGCTGGTATTTGACATGAAGACTGCAGCTGGGTATGTAAATGCAATACCAGCTAAAGAGACCAGAAGAGGAGTGAGAAAATATTCTGAAGGGTGAGGAGTGGTTTTGTAGAGTGAGCACTCTCTTGTCTGATGCTTCAGTACAGGCTGGGAGGTGATCTGCTGGAGACCAGCCCCATGGAGAGGGACCTGGGAGTGCTGGTGGGACAGCAATGCGCCCTGGTGGCCAAGAAGGCCAATGGGATCCTGGGGTGTATCAGGAGCAGTGTGTCCAGCAGATCAAGGGAGGTTCTCCTCCCCCTCTACTCTGCCCTGGTGAGACCTCATCTTGAATACAGCCTTCAGTTTTGGACTCTCCAATATAAGAGGGACAGGGGTCTGCTGGAGAGAGTCCAAAGGAGGGCTACAAGGGTGATTAGGAGACTGGAGGACAGCCTAATGAGGAGAGGCTGAGGGGCCTGGGGCTGCTTAGTCTGCAGAAGACTGAGAGGGGATTTAATAAATGTCTATAACTATCTGAGGGCTGGGGGTCAGGGGTCGGGGGACAGGCTGGATGGAAGCTGCAGCACAGGAGGTTCCAGCTCAATGCAAGGGAGAACCTCTTCACTGTAAGCGTCCCAGAGCACTGGCACAGGCTCCCCAGAGAGGCTGTGGGGTCTCCTTCTCTGGAGACTTTCAAGGCCTGTCTGGATGTGTTCCTCTATGACCTGAGCTAGATTATGGCAGGGGGGGTTGAACTTGTTGATCCATTTGGGTCTCTTCTAACTCCTGACATCCTGTGATCCTATGATTCAGTTGTGAGGTGTTTTGGCCTTGTAGATTGAAGTCACAGAATCACAGAATCATAGAATCAACCAGGCTGGAAGAGACCTCCAAGCTCATCCAGTCCAACCTAGCACCCAGTCCTAGCCAATCAACCAGACCATGGCACTAAGTGCCCCAGCCAGGCTTTTCTTGAACACCTCCAGGCACGGTGACTCCACCACCTCCCTCGGCAGCCCATTCCAATGCAAATCACTCTCTCTGCCAACAACTTCCTCCTGATATCAAGTCTCATTCTCTCATGAGATCACCGCTGGGTTCTCCACCATGAGGCTGATTTCCTTGACTCGAGGAGGTAGATCACTGCCTGATCAGTACAGGGTTGTATTCATGGCCTTGACAAGCTAACTGTGCAGTCAGGACAGTTTTCCATCACATGATGTTGGGGCACTGTGCTGAGTCCAGGGTGAGTGGCTGCACCCCTGGGATGCAGAGCCTGCCTCAGCACATGCTGCCTCTCTCCTAGGAAGTGAGGGAGAGCTCTTTTTTAGGAAGAACTGATGAAATGATGTAGAAGACTGGCATAACCAGGAGGAAAACAAATCTCAATTACTTAGCAGTGCTGATAGCTGCTGTTGTTTTTACTTCCTGGGGCCAAACCAGGACTGTTTTGCAGGGAGTGGGAATAAATCCCACACTGAAATACCACAATGAATATTAGCTATTAGAAATGCCTTGATAGAAACACTAGATACAGCCACAGCAATCAAGAGGAATATGCCAGAGATGATTTCACTGCTCCAGTAGCTAATGTGCTTGTTAGAGGAAGACACTATTATTAGCTCCTGCAGATACTTGCAGCATGCTTTGCTCAATAAACTCCTGCTCATGAGGCTTGGTTTCAAGTGTGGTTTATTGCAGAGCACAGGGCCCACATAGTTTCCATCCTGTAAAGCTTGAGCTGGAGTCCTGGAGGATGTCAGCTGTGACATGAGTTGTGCTGCAGGCTCCCTGGACAACTTTAAGCACCTAAGTTCCCATCCTTGGGCTTCATCTTCCTGCATCTTTCACCTGGCACAATAGGGGCTGCAGGTTATGTTCAGCTAACCCCATAGGAAGATGCTGAGAAAAAACTCAGGCAATACACAACTGTGGGCTGCTGCGGAGCAGGGCTGTGGCCCCAGCTGTTAATCCAGTCTTTGGGTGCTCAGAGCTTGCTCACTCGTTGCAGTGGGTAATTAGCAAGTCCTATGGCTGTAGTGGAGTCATGTTTGCAATGTGCAGGTTGGATAAGTCTGGACAGGTGAGTAGGGCTGTGCGAGGCTGCTGGGCAACAGTCACAGATCACAGGATTACAGAATTGTTGAGGCTGGAATAGACCTCTGAGATCATCAAGTCCAGCCTGTGACCTAACACCACCACATCGATCAGACTGTGGCACTAAGCGCCACATCCAATCTTGCCTTCAGCACCTCCAGGGATGGTGACTGCATCACCTCCCTGGGCAGTCCATTCCAATGCCTAATCACCCTTTCTGTCAGGAAGTGATTCCTAGCATCCAACCTAACGCTCCCTTGGCACAGATTCAGGACATGCCCTCTTGTTTTGTAACTAGTTGCCTGAGAGAAGAGTCCTGCAATCTTTGACTACCTTTGATTTCAGGGGCAGAGGTAGAGAATGGCTCAGCTCGACTTGGAAGCTGCTGGGTGCAAGATTGTCAGCCTTCTGGTCTGGACAAGGTAGGTTCCTTTTCCTAAATGTGGCCAGTGCTGCCAGGCAGGGCAGCCAGGGAAAAGAGATCAAAGTTCACCCGATGCCTTTCAAAGCTGAGCAGTATATCTTCTGACTGGGCTCTTAAATAAAGCCGCACAGCCACCCTTTGAAAGTGCCTGGACCTGAGCATAAACGTTGCATTATGCATGGGAAACAGGGAGAGCAAATGCTTTTATCAGCAAGAGCAATCAGGGCTGGCCATTAGCTTAACAACGGCATTAAGAGGACCAAAATTGGGCCTGTTGATGTAGTTGAGAGAGCTTATGAAGTGTAATGAGCTTTCCTCTTGGAGAGGCAGAACTGGAGCAGGAATACAGGCAGGCTCCTCCCTGGGCAGCTTAGCTTTGGGATCTCCAGAGAGGAGTGGGACACACAGCCCAGTTGATGTGTTTCAGTTACACCCAGCACCATCGGGGCACACACAGCCTGAGGCTGCTGAGCCTCATTTCTGCAAGCAGCTTCAAAAGCAGATACGTGGTGCTCACGTTAAGCAGATACGTGGTGCTCACACTAACCTGCCAAGAGTCTCACTCTGTACCTTAATACAGCCAATATGGCAAACTCTGAGCACCTCTGTAGGTCAAACCGTTTGTGTGAGACAGTTTGGTAGCAAAGGGAGCTCCAGCAGCTCTGCAGGTTATAGGAACCAGGAGAGAAGCTGGGTTGAAATCATGGACCTCTGGAGGCATTTCCTGGCCCTGCTACAGACTTTCTGTGTGACATTAGCTCTACTTCTCTCTTTTTTTTCTGAAGTAATGATTTTCAGTTGCTGAAAATGAGCCCCTTCAGTTTTTCTGCTCCGAGTTCACTCTTGGTAGATGTAAAACGCTTCCTCTCCTCTAAGGGACTCTCAGGAAACATGTATGTTCTCATCACCGAGGTGCTCATGGAATGAGGTGATGAGAAACCTACAGAAACAAATCCAGTTCCTTCAAAACTGAAGAAAATGGAATAGGAAACAAATGTTTGCCCCAGGTTAGAAAAAGCATAGAGGGGTTACTTGCTGTGTTGAGGAAAAGAAAAGAAAAGAAAAGAAAA
>WAAF01001774.1:99902-180872 GCA_013400475.1 Tricholaema leucomelas | reverse complement strand
GAAGAGAAGAGAAGAGAAGAGAAGAGAAGAGAAGAGAAGAGAAGAGAGAAAAGAAAAGAAAAGAAAAGAAAAGAAAAGAAAAGAAAAGAAAAGAAAAGAAAAGAAAAGAAAAGAAAAGAAAAGAAAAGAAAAGAAAAGAAAAGAAAAGAAAAGAGAAAAGAAAAGAAAAAAAGAGTAATTCTGCACATTTTGGTCTCCATTTGGTGTCAAACTGCACAGCTGTGAGTACTCCAGGGTGAAATGACAGCACATCCCCTAGGTCACTCTAAGGAATACTGGGCCGTCAGAAGGACGTGGGGCTTAAACAATTTGTTCCTAATTGAAAGAGGTCACATGAGACTGACTTGACAAAGTTTACATAACAAAGAGTAATTCTGTTAAGTAAAATGATTAATTCCTGCCACTGCACATCAAACGGCGCACTTACAAAACAGCATTGTCTGCGCTGGCATGGCACTGAAAGCCACTTTTCCTCCAGTTCCCCTTCCCATAACGCAACCTTTTGATGGAGCCTTAACTTTTTGGTGTTATTCAGTGGAGGAATTTGTGAATGGGAAGCGAGTAGGCTGCCATGGATGTGTGAGATATGTTACCCTGGTGTGGTGGCAGCAAAGGCACAACAGCTCTTTAGAGTGGACCCAGCTTAGCCAGGGACCGATTGTGATGAGAAATGCTTGCCAGCACAATGCGTTGGCTGTCGCCCTTCCTCGGCACAATGAGGCATTGAGGGAGACTCACAGCCCCAAAATGGCAGAGTTTTCCTTTGAAATGCTTCCACGGTGTGTTGCACAGACATGTCAAGGACCCAGAATAGCGAGCAACTGAGTAATCTGGTGCTTAGCTTGCTTGGTAGAAGATGGGTATCTTCACATCCATCCCACTGTGTGTTCACAGGTCCTTGCCAGCTGTTCAGAGAGACGAGACTGAAAAACCTGAGGAGTGCCTATGTGATATGCAGAGAGCTGATTGAAGGAGAACCTTTGGATTTGGAACAGTTCCCTCTTGCAGTGTCAGATCCAGCTTTCAAGGGCAGGCTGCATATCTCTGTGGCTGCAGGGAGACCAGGTGCACAACCGTGCACATATGGACAGAAGTCCTTTGTTGCCCTCAGGACAAGTCTTACCTTTGAGTGCTGCAAGACAGCCTTCTGGACATCTATGGAAGGGAACAATCTTTGCTTCAGCTGCTGCCAAAGAACATAGGCAGACCGGGAAAATGCTGGGTTGTACTGGGCTGGGCAGCTCTGCTGGAACACCATGACTGCAGCTTGGGCTGGCATTAAAGCCCATTGCTGGGTTTTACTATCATGTCTCCTGTGCACCATGAAGTTTTGTGGCACTCCTTGTCTTGCCTGCTCATCTCTCTGCTCATGTTTCTATCTCTAAGACAATCTCTTGATTAATAGGAGCCATAGAGAAAGGAGGGGCTGAGGCTGATGAGAATGTAGGGGACAAGGAACACAAATTTGTGCTTAATCAGGCTACAGTTCTGCAGCTTCTGAAACTCCTTTTTGAAATAGGGATTTGCTTCTGAGGAAATCTACATTTGTCCAGTCTGTGGAGTACAAGCCACTTTGCCCTAAGAATTTATTCCTGCTCGCTGCTTCAGTGTAGAGCACTTATTTGTTCCCTTCACGTCATTACAGTCCCTTTCCTTCCCTTTCTCCAGCCTCCCCTTGGGTCTCTCCTTCCTTGCCTGCATTTCAATTCAAAGCCCAGTTGGAGTTTTCCATTCTCTTCTAGGGCTGAGTCACCGACTTTTGTCAGCTTCCCACCACCAGGGACGGCAAAGGGGAGGGGGAACACAAGAAGAAACAGACAGAAATTGCTTCAACACCAGCCAAAAAGGACCAGCTGCACAAAAGGGCCCAAATGTTATGGCATCTGAAATAAAATCAAGCACAAGCAAGCCCTGCCAAATCTCCCTTGAAATGCTGGAAATCTGGAAGCATTCAGCGCAGCTGAAGAGCAGCCTTCCAGCCTAAATGCCAGTGGAGGGCTCAGGGCATGTATCCTGGATTGCAGGTGGTGTGTCTGTGCTCTTGCTCCTTTCCAGACGGGTTCTGCAACACTCCCCTGTCGTGAGGGCGTTTGCTTTGCAGAGAGATGACGCTGGAAATGTTGCTGCCTTGTAGCCACCATGCAGCCCTGGCTAATCTGAGGAGCACATGCTGGAGCAGTGCAGAGGACAGCTGCCGCAAAACTTCAAGCCCCAGTCCCACCCCTGGCACCCTGCTGGAGCCAAGGGTAAGAAAGGGTTGGGTCTGCTGAGCATCCTTGTGTCATCTTCAGTCTTGATCTCGCTGGGCTCTGTGAAAAGTTGGAGTCCAAAGACCAAGCTTTGACTGGAGTCCAAGCTTTGCTCTGACAGAGTTCTCCCAACCTGTGCCTGGGCTGTCAGGCATGCAATGGCATTATACACCCTGCACAATTCATCCAGTACCTCTTTTTTTTCCCCTTGCATTTTCATGGCAGCTGGCCTCGTTTCCAGTTACTGAGAAATATGCCAAGTCTAATTAAACTGTCTGGGCTGATGGCAAGTTTCCCTATGTGAAATCAGACTCCTTTTTCTAGTGGAAAGCTCTGGGCCCAGCATGGCAGACAGAGTCCCAGAGCCCTTGCACTGACTGTGGACAGCTCTGCACCCCATGCAGCATCTCAATCATAGATGCAAGGAGTGCTCAAACTTTGGAATCTTCACCCAAAGTGCATCTGAGACTCCTGCAGCCAGGCCACTGTGGGCAAAAATGGTGCAGAAAAAACTGCTTTTTTCTTCTTTTGTGTCTACTGTGAGAAGATTTATCTCTCCCAGGTCTTTGTCTGCAGAGAGGAGTGTTCTGAGTTGCCCCAAAAGGACATTTGAGCAAGACTTTGTCCCTGCCTTCGGTTATCTTCTGGAAAAGCCTGTTTTTCTTCATTGACTGTGTGAGTACTAATCTCCTCACCATCACACCTCCTACATTAAACACCTACTCCCTCTGCATCCACCACCTTGCAATGCCTTTTCAAGTCCCTGTGACATACCTTGCAAGGTTTATTCTCATGGCACTGGCTCTGAAAGCCTTCAGAATAGGTCAATAGCTGTGTAAGCAGTTGTAGCAGTAATGTAAGCAAATGGAAGCAGTTTTAACTGTATTTACTCATTTATTTGTGCCACCAGCTAATCTGTTCTGTTGGGAAAGCAGATTTTGTCTTGTTTGTTGTTTCAGAGACATTTTCCATCTCTTTCATGTGCTAAATCACAAACTCTCTAATGTTGCAATCTATTTTTCTCCATAAAAGTGTTTAATAATGATAGATTAGATTGGCCCTTCTGACAGATTAGATAGGTTTTTAGTTTTGGCCTTTGATGAAATTACAAGGGAGAGCACGAGGCCAGTAGTAAAAAATGTCCTCATAGCGAAAGGTTTGACTTCTTATCTTCATAGATTAGCACCCTGCCTCTGCAAACAGCTTCAAGAAAGCTTAATGAGTCTGTGGGGACTGGCTGTTATTGAGAATAGTTGCTCTCTGGGGACTTGAAGGGCAGGGAGCAGCCACTCTGGTTTAATGAGCAAAAATACACTGTGCTGCCCACTGCAAGGGCTGTTAAACAAAGGAGGCCGTGGGTTGTCTCTGCTGCACAGATATGCTCTGCTCTCCCCCCTGCGCCTCTCCTGGGCACTCATTTCAATGAGTTTTGAGAAACCCCAGCACAACCAGTGCGGCTGGGATGGGTTAAGGCTGCTGCTATAGGTACTCAGCTCCCTCCATGGCTGGGCCCAGCCAGCCAGGACAGGGATGACAAGACCTGGAATCTGGTATAGGATATGAACGGGCAAAGTGGTGTGATTTCCACCTAGTAAAGATGAGTGGAGGTATTTAAGGACAAGTCAGAGCCACTCAAAAAATGTGTCAATGTGGTGTTGAGGGACATTGTTTAGTGGTGGACTTGGCAGGGTTAGGTTGATGATTGGACTTGATGATCTTGAAAGTCTTTTCCAGACTAAGCGATTCTATGATTCTAAGTGTGACATTACCTGTCCATCTGCACCCCTCCCATGAGGTGTCAGCATGGACTCTCTTTGCTTGTCTTCATAGGCTGGGTAGAAATTCTGGGAGCTGGGAGGTGAACACACCCAAGTACACTCCTGCGCTGCACTCGTGACTGTGACGAGCTATGCCCTGTAGCTGTCACCAATGTGAAAGGAGACTGGGCACCGAGTGGACAGGAAAGATGGAAACCAAACCACTTCATGTCCTTCTCAGCTGCAAACATGTTGGAAGGGCCTTGAAGAAGTTTTTTTTGCAAAGAGTCTATGATGAAACAATATGCTCTGAGAGTGGCTCAGGTCAAGTGTTTCCAGGAGGAGCAGGGGTGTGTGTATTGAGCTTGCAGTGGGCAAGGCACTATCCAGAGCAGTGTGTCACTGGCACTCAAAGCCTTGTGGCTGAAATGGCCAGTGAGGCCCTGGGGAGTCTGAACCAGCTTGTCTAGGCTGGCAAAGATGAAGGGTGAGAGGGTGGTCTCTATAAATACACATTTGCAAAGCAAGGCCTCAGTATTTTTTTTCATTAGATTACTTTTCAAAATGGGAAACTTGATTTTGGTTTTTGAAAAATAAATACAGTAAAGTCCAGAGTAATTTCCACAGCTCAGTATCCTGAAATTTGGAGGAGCTGTGTGGAAACCTGGGAGCTGTGTTGGAGGGTATGCAGTCTGCAGGTGCAGTCTTCACATCTCACACTCTGTCGCTCCTTGATAGCCGTGTGGCCCAGTGTGCATCTCCCGGAGCCCAGAATCAGCCTCGGCCCAACAGACAAGGAGGTGGATGTTTGGTCACTCATGGGAATCTAGCTGTTTCCAGGCCGAAGAAATCACAGAATCAGAATGGTCTGAGTTGGACCTTTAGTGATTTACTAGTCCAATCCCTCCTGCAGTGAGCAGGGACATCTCCAACTAGATCAGGTTGCTAAGAGCCCCATCCAACTTGACCTTGAATGGGACAGGGCATCTACCACCTCTCTGGGCAACCTGGATCAGTGCTTCAGCACTCTTGACTGTAGAAAATTTCTTCCCTGTATCTAGTCTAAATATTCAAAGGAGGAGATTGTCTTCCTGTGTGGACTTTTCTGATCCTCAGATCTGCCCATTGCTTTCTCCTACGGCGAGAGCACTGCAGGGGGTATCTTACGGCACTTCCACCACTGACTATTGCTTTTCATTTTAATTGACTCAAAATGTTCTCTTTTCAATGAATATAAGCCTAAGGGATGTCCTGGGCCTTTGCATTGTGACTCAGTGCCTTAAGGAGCATCCTAGTCTCAGAGGGACTGCAAGCTTGCCATCCCTGTAGGGGAGGGGCCTGGATTCCATCTGGCTGGGTGGTGCAGTGCCCTGTAGAAGTGCCATAGCCTGGAGGACATTATACAGGAGATGAGCTGGGCACAGAGCTGCAAATTCCACAGGGGACCTTTCTAGGGAACAGCCAGGGTGCTGAAAGGACTCTCAGAAAGCACAGTAGGTGACTATGCTGACCCCGGACACCACGTCCCCTGCTCAGGAACGCCGGTGCTTCTCTGGCTTTTTGAGCTAGAGGGAGAAAAGGTCAGCACAAAGCATGTGCAGCTTTCCGAAGCCTTTCTCAGCCTGCAGTTCCCACCCGAGGAGCAGCTCACTGGCAGAGTGTGAAGGCAGCACCATTTCCCCATGAAGGAAAAGGAAACATGCCCCACTGGGGCACAGCCCTCGTACCTCCCCCGAAAAAGGCAGATTCAGTTGTGTCTGTGCAGAAGTTCCTTCTTCTCTGGAACAAGGCAGCCTCCCAGCTGCAGGCTCCTTGTCCCACCCCTGCAGCAGCCCCTGCCTTGTGTGAGCACTTTGAGGAAGCTGGGATCTGTGCCTTCTCCTCACGCTCCCAGATTAATTAGAAAAAGCTTCCAACTTCCCAAACACAAGGATTTTTTTTTCGCAAATAAGCAATTTATTTTAGCAATAAGACCCCAGGCTGAGGGAGCTGTTATCTATGCAACTGGCTTTTATTAACTGTGGAGCAGGAGTCCTGGGGGGTGAGCGTTAGGAAGATGGTAATATGCTGCTAATTTGTACTTATTTATTCTGCAAAAGGCAGGGAAATTGAAAGGCATCCCAAGGATTGTCTTAATCTCCTTGCCATACTCTGGGCATTGTCTGCATTCTGGGGAAATCACTTCAAATTTCTGTGCTGCCTTCTCATACAAAAGATGTTTTAAGAACTGGCTTGATGGCTGCACCCAAAGAGTGGTTGTCAATGGGTTCATGTCCAAGTGCAGGCCAGTGACAAGTGGAGTCCCTCAGGGATCAGTTCTGGGACTAGTTTTGTTCAACATCTTTGCCTGTGCCATGGACAGAGGCATTGAGTGAACCCTCAGCAAGTTTGCTGACCACACCAAGCTGTGTGGTGCAGCAGACAGGCTGGAGGGCAGGGATCCAACCAGAGGGATGGACAGGCTGCAGAGGTGGGCACAAGCCAACCTCAGGAGGTTCAACAAGACCAACTGCAAAGTCCTGCAGCTGGCTCAAGGTAATCTCAAGCACAAATCCAGGCAGGGCAGTGACTGGCTGGAGAGCAGCTCTGAGAGGGACTTGGGGGTGCTGGTGGAGGAGAAGCTCAACATGAGCCAGCAGTGTGCACTTGCAGCCCAGAAAGCCAACCAGAGCCTGGGCTGCAGCAGGAGAAGTGTGGCCAGCAGGGCCAGGGAGGTGATTCTGCCCCTCTACTCCACTCTGCTGAGACACCACCTGGAGTACTGCATCCAGTTCTGGAGCCACTATGACAAGAGGGATGTGGAGATGCTGGAGTGTGTCCAGAGCAGGGCCACGAGGATGATGGAGCACCTCTGCTATGAGGACAGACTAAAAGGGTTGGGGCTGTTCAGTCTGCAGAAGAAGAGGCTGCCAGGTGACCTTCTTGTGGCCTTCCAGGATCTGAAGGGGTCCTACAAAAAAGCTGGGGAGGGACTTTTTAGGCTCTCAGGTAGTGACAGGACTGGGGGGAATGGAGCAAAGCTGGAGGTGGGGAGAGTCAGCCTGGATGTGAGGAGCAAGTTGTTGAGCATGACAGTGGTGAGAGCCTGGAATGGGTTGTCCAGGGAGGTGCTTGAGGCCCCATGGCTGGAGGTGTTTAAGGCCAGGCTGGATAAGGCTGTGGGCAGCCTGCTGTAGGGTAGGGTGTCCCTGGCCATGGCAGGAGAGTTGGAACTGGCTGATCCTTGTGGTCCCTTCCAACCCTGACTGATTCTACAATTCTAAGATGTGCTGTTAATGTGCAAGTTCTTTGGCAGCAGTTCCATGTGGGATTTTGTACCAGAAAGGTGTTTTTTTATCTTGCTTGCATTTGAGAGCTGGAAAAGCTGTTTTTCCATCAGGGCAGATCATCAAGGGAAATGCTTCAGGCTGGAAGAAATCAGTCACAGGAGTGTCAGTTCAGCTGCGCAGGGCTCCAGGGCAAAGCTCAGAGGAGTTTGGCTCTGTTCAGACTTTAACATGGCAAATCTTCTGGGCCTGGAGGCTTTTTGGTGTGGAGCCTGCAAGGATCCAAGGTACTCGGTGCAAGGTGAAGCTGGTGCAACCAAGCTTGGCAAGGAGAGAACAAAGCACCAGCCATGCTGCTTGAGGACTTCTACTCATGAGGTATGCTGGCCAGCCCAGGCAGCAGGAGCCTGACTCCTCCTGGTCTGCACGAGATGCTGTTAAGGGTTAGAATGGATCCCTTCCCCAGCAACACTTTGTAAATCTGCCCCAGAGAGAAAAAAACTCATTAGAACTCAAGATTTGGAAAGTCAGAAAATGAAATTGTGTTTTTACAGTTAAACTAAATATAACAGCATAGATCAGTTATTACAGAACACAGCAACCTCAGAGGAGGTGAGGATGGAGAGAAGCAGCAAAGCAGCAGCCAAAACAGGCAGGGAGAGGTATCAGCAAGCGCAGCAAGCAGCAAAGGGCAGGTACAAGCTGTGCTTCCAGGCATAAGGTTTTTGATGCTTCAATGACATTATATTAACTTATCCACTCTTGTAATTTCATGGCCTGTCCCTCACACCTCCTCACTCAGAGACTCCAGTACTTTTCCACTTTACAATCAGTGTCTAAGTTTCTCTGCTCCTAATTCTCTTTATGTCCAAGCCAGAAATCTAGCTCGAGTGGGCACAATGATTTGGCAAAGGAAGGTGATCAGTTCACCTGTGGCCTGCAGCCTAGGCTGACACAACATCCCTGTGGCCCAGGCCAGGCCTGCAGAGGTCTGCTCTGCTCGAAGGCTTTAGTTCATCTGGTGTGGGTGAAGCCGAGTTAACTCAGCTGCTTTCTCTAGACACGAGTCCATGGACTCCTCAGCCGCAGCAGGAGGATGAGCAAGGGTGGAGGAGACATTCTCGCTGTCATGGTAGGATTCAGAATAGAATTTCTGTCCCCAGGAGAGTTTTGGAGCAGAGATGTAGCAGTGAGGTTCCCCCAGCATGAGCAGGCACCGTTCCTGCAGGCACCCCAGAGGAGGGATCAGCCTCCCTTGCACTGCTGGACCTCCCCACCCTCGGATGATTTCATCTTTTGGCCTAGAAACGCGAGCAGTTGTTTCCCTGCTTGCTTTGTCCCCCTAACAAACACGCCTGAGAACACCGCACTTGAGTTCCAGCAAAAGCGTTCGTTGGGAGCGTCCTTGACCATCAGCTTGTGCTGCCAACTTCATTGCAGCCAATGAAAGCGACGGCCCCGGCTGGCTCCATCTCCTCCCCTAGGGACAGGGCACAGGTGAGGGGGAAGGTGGCAGCGAGCAGCCGGCACTGGGTGTCCCGGCAGAGGCGCCGAGATGGGTCCCCTGCTCCTCACGGCGCGCAGGCAGCGCCCTCTAGCGCTGCAGCTGTGGCCATGGCTGGCGACATTAAACGCTGCCACCGCAACGGCCGGGCCCGAGCTGGCCTGGGGCACACACGGACGCACATAAGCTGCTGTGCCTGCACCCCGGGCATGTGCTGCCCGTGGTTGCTCTTCTCCGTGGAGGAACTGCTGGCGCTGGCCGCCGCGGCCAGTGGCGAGGAGAAACTGGGGCCGCCAGGCAGAAAGGAGACGCAGATGACACAAACTCATTCGGCACTGGGATTTCGCCCTAGAGTCACAGTCGGTGGTGACTCTGCCGGGGCGTCCTCTCCCGGTGGTGCCTCATGTCCCTGACAGGGTGGCCAGGATCCCTGCAAGCTGACGTTGGGAAGCCGCTGTACAGCTCATCCCACTCTGCTGCCACTGAACCAGCACGTCTCAACTTACAGGTGATGCCCGACACAAGCAGTTGAATCCCTGATGAGACAAATGACATTGGCAAAAATGGGGAGAAAAGCTGAATCTGTTTTGAGTGAAGACAACAGTAAAGTTAACTTAGATTAGGGACTTCTTTTGTATCTGTCTTCCTTCTCTTTCTTCCCTAAGAAATGGTTTCCATTATCTCACAGGAGTCAGACGTTTTATTGCTTCATTTTCACTTCACGATGGCACTTTGTTTGCTGTTGGCTCCCGGCTTGGATCAGCTCTGCATGCCAGAAGTGAAAAATGTGAGTGGTTTTCTGGATGCATATAGGTTTAATGAAAAAAAAAACCCAAACCACCAACAAAAAGAAGTAGCTGAAAACCCTACCCTACCTCTGGATTGAAGGAAATTTTCATTGGTACCCTCGGGAGCAGGCAAAAAGCTTTTCTATTAAAACACAATGAGAGAGGAAATTTGATCCATATGATTCACTGCACAGCCTCTTCCTTCTTATTTCTGGCAGCATGCTCAGAGGATGCCTTTTATCTTCGTATCATCTTGGCTGACACTAGCCGCAATCCATGTACCACTCTCAACACGGGTGCAATCTTGTTGGTGAAAGTGCTTCCCATTTCTTAGCAAGGAAGGTGTCATTTATTATTCCTACCCCATCACTCTCTGGGGACTGAGCAGGTTTCTGTTCTGTTAGTCACTGTGAATATACACAATTAGAACTGCCCACTTCGTACAGACGGAGAACAAAGGCAAAGGACCTATCCATGGCACGAGGCCCTTTGGGCAGGTTTGGAGACAGATGAAGCACCAGCAGCAGAGCTGTGCTATGGAGGCGCTGCCTCTTCTCTGACCATCCCAGCTACAGGCACCCTGAAGGGTACAGCTCCGCCAAACGTCCCCTCACACAGATTTGTGTAGCCAACTTCAGTGCCAGCAGTGAGACGTTACAAGTGGGCTGACAAGCCTCAGAGACATTCTTCTTGGAAAAGTCATGTTCAAAGAAGTGCCTTAATCCTTCTAAATAAATAGTCAAGTGTTTTGTGTTGTTCAAGTTCCAGCTGACTAAATTGCCTCTATCGAGGCATCTTTTCTGAAACCAGAAGTAGACATCTCTTGGATTGACATATAAATATCCTGGCCTGATAACTGGAAGAACGAGAATCAGGGCGCCTCTCCCTGGGACACAGTGGAACTCTGGGAACAAGTGCTTTGTGGATTCCTGCTGCAGCTGCTAATCTGATCTTGGATCCCCAGTGTAGATGGCACCTCGCTAACAGAAGAGTTTTAAGAAAGCCACATCCCTGTGCCATTACCTTCCTTACACGGGCAGAAAGGAACTCTCCTACCCTTTAGTGAGCTGAAGTTCTTAGTGAAGACTTACTTTTCCCTAACTGATATTTCAGTGCTACAGCACATGATCAATTTTTGTTCCTTGTAGCCAAGGTCAGGTGTGAGAGAATAACAGTCCCCTAGCCCAGCCTTGCATGCCGTGTGGAAATGATTTATTGCATTTCTAAAAGAGGATGCTTGACATTTTGAAAATGCAATGCAGTCCAACGGTAATTAAGCAAAAAGCAGACTGCTGAAAAATTGATTGCCACTGTCAGCAAAGCCTGATTAACTCAGATGCTTGAAGAACTGTTTCTGCCACCTATGAATTAAAGGTTAGTAATTAAATTTATGGGCCATGGCCACTGTCTCTGGATGATGCTTCACTTACAGGAGTCCCAATGAAGAATAATCAGATATAAAAAATGCAGGTTGTTAACTCGAAGGCTTTTATAGACAGACAGGTGAAAAGCTCCTGAGGACTGTGCCAGCCTACACACAGTGTGATGTAGCAGCAATGGCCATCGGGTGACTTGCCTGAGGTGGTCAGAAAAAAGCATGTCAAGCATGACTGATGTCCTGATGGGGTGACAGAGGGTTCAACTGAGAAGCATGAGCTTGAACAGGAGTTTTAATTTGAAGGGATGAACTCTAGTAACTTCTATCCCACTTGGAACCCTCAGCATCGGTTCCTGCTCCACCAGCCAAGCTACACAACGCTAAGCTCGATGCAGATGTTACTGGTTCAGTTCACCCAGTGACGGGAGAGGCCAGAGGCTGATCACAGGAGCCCTTCTGCAAAGCAAGCTGGTTATAATCACATCTAGGAGTTTATTTTTGGACCCACCTGGCCAATGTGTGAAGCAGATACCAGACAGTAGCTGCCATGAAAAATTGCTGAGACATAAAGAAGGTCTTCTTAATGGTGCCATGGTCCCACATTTCAGGTCCTTACTTGTGCAGGCTGCTGAGCAACGTGAATGGCTCATGGAAGTTTTCCATCCTTTTCAAGCCCTACATTTCAGGCTTAGGTGGTCATGGTTTCAGGCTGCACAGGGCCAGGGCTACCTCATCTGGGACCCACCGACTCCAGGGTAGCTGAAAGGTAGAGTTTGTATCTGACCACTGGATTTTACTGGGAAGTGACAAACACTTGTGTGAAATGACACCTTGGAGTTCGGTGAAGCCATCTCATTTACATGTGGATGTCAACAGGATGAGTTTGTGGCTGAAATCCACTGTTGGCAATAGGAAAGCAAAAGGCACTTCTGGAGACTGCTGCTCATCAGGCTTCAAGGGACCTGTGTTAGAGAAGAGGGAAAGTGCTCCAGCTATGGTGGGAGTGCCACTGAGCCATGCCAGCATGCAAAGTCATGGAGGTTCTCCCCTTGACCCAGCATAATTGTTGTGGGGCACTCTGAATTCCTTCTTCCCTTTTATCTCTGGAGGTTTGAATGAGGGAAGAAGGCACAAAACTGTTTCTCCCCTGATACCTTGTGGGCTTGAAGGGGGATCAGCAAAAGGCCTTTTCCACATGTGTACTGACTGGTGGGAAAGCCCACACTGGGATCAGCTGTGATCAGCTGGATTCTTTGCTCCCAGACACATTGTCTAGGGAGGATCATACACAGAGCAAGGACAAAAGCGTGCAGGTCCTGCTTTTGCACCGTTCTGTGCGGTTCCACTCCAATCCTGCTCTTGCACAGTTTGTGCTGCTCCCCCACAAGTCTGCAAGCCTGGTAAGTCCTGAGGTCCGCTCCAGAGAGAGCTGCCAGCGGCACCCAGACCTGGCTTCTCTCGGACCACCGTATCCTGACTTCCTGCTCGCTACGCTGAGCTGGGGAACACAGCAGCAGTTTGGCTTTTCCCCTGTGCTGCTAAGGCAGTGCCACTCCACGAGCTTGCCTCGTGGGAGCTGAGTCTGAGACACTTTGCCTTGGGTGGGTCTTTCTTCACATCAGACTTGCTGCATGGATGCACAATTGGATTTAGTTTGCATTTTCAGAGGCTGCCGCAGAGATTCAGCAGGGATCATCGCTAAATCCCTACTTCACCTCGGTGAGGAAAATCTGCCGTTCCCTAGGCTTCCTGCTCAGCCTGATTTTTAAGTGGGGTCTTGTAGCTTAGCCTTTTCCATTTCCTGACTTTCCTAAATCACTCAACTTGCCCATAAGCATCCTCATGAAGATTTCCTGACCGAGTTAGAGCCTGTAAATAACCCTGAACTAGTTCTGTATACAGTCTGGGGGCAGGGCTTTTGGGGAAAATAAAAGAATTCTGCTTTCATAATTCCTGCCTTGGCCAATTAAGCCCCAACCAAATCAGCAACGCAGAGAACCTCAGGGACATCCGGTGCACAGAGCACCTAGGGATGGTGGGGACACGGACAGCAGCCGTGTCTGATTTGACATTCGCGTTCAGATACACACATTGTGTCCTTTGGGCACTCCAAGGAGCCTACCTGTGTTGCGGCTTTCTGTCAGCTGCCTCAGGAGACGTGGTCAAAGCCCTCACAGACCAGTGTGATCGAAAGCAATGCCACATGGACTCCAGACCAATTCAATGTGAACTATGCCAGAGACTCCTTATTGATTGTTCTGACTCTCATTATATAGCCTTTGAGCACAAAGCACACACCTACACATTTGCATAATTAGGCAAGAACAACCCAGTTCTCTACATCACCACACCCGAGATGTCCATTGTCTACCCTCTCTGAGATAAGGTGGCCAGCAGCTGTGGGAAATCAAGGCCAGCATTTGCTTGTTATCATTCTTCTCACTTTGCATTCCCACATACATGGGCATGAGAAAATGACAGCAAAGCACTTGACAGACACAACCTGAACCTGACTTGTGCTCACTCGCCTGCTACCCTCCATCTGCACGGCGTGGCAAAAGTGGATTATTTGAGGAGGTTTTGGGAGAGGCCTGAAATTTTGATCCTGAGTAGAAGTTAATGGGCATTATTTGATTGCTCTGACAGTCCTGAGCATTGTGCAGCTTTTGTTCCCACCACTGGGCTGTCATTCTTCATGAAAGCAACTTGAATTTAATTGCAAGGCTACATCTGGCTCTTGCAGAAGCATTTTTATTCTCGTTTTTGACATTAGGATGGAAATAACAACAACAACAACAACAAAAGTGTGAAAATGTCTACAATCTGTTATCCTCTTTGGTCAAACTCATCTATAATAAACTAAAGATCAGTAATAAACCCACAGCTTCTATGAAATGTCCATTCTATTCAATGCACATTTAAGATTTCTGCAGCCTTTCTCCCCCTTCCTGCTCATCCTGACAAACACATTTCAAATCCTTGCATTCCAGTGAGAGGAAATGACTCCTAGTTTCAAGCAGCTGCATCAAGCTCACGCTGCACCTTTACTATTATTTGCCCTCACAAAGGCAGACCTGCAAACCCTCCTGTGTATTGAGGGTGTTTCCACCAGGCATAGATCATTTCTCAGTGTGATTAGGATTCACACTGCCTTGCTGGTGCAAACACTGAGTGTCTAAACATGCCCACTGCCACCAGACTTACTCCAGTACCAGTTACCTCTCCTGCTAATTGCACCTCTGTAGCTAGCAGTGCTGTTTTTCAGCATGGCTGCCAGCATTTGTGCTGTTTGCAGGGTTTGGGTTGTGTTTGCCCAGTGGCACTGTCATTTGCAAGGCAGCTAAGATCATTCCTGCATGGGCAGACCTTTGCTGAAATGTTATATCTGGTTGAAAATGAAGCATGTCCAAATCTACAACTCAGAAGTGATTATTTCCCCTGATTTTCAAAGAGCATATGAGCATTAAAAATCCTGTCCAGAACCAAAAGTGCATCTTCTGGATCTAAAAAGCAAAACTGCTTGGCAAGATTTTCTTGGATCCAAATCAGCAGGAATCTCATGCAGTTTGGATTACTTGGAGTTACATTTATTAGGGTGGTTGGGAATCTGCTGGGAAACTGTTGACTTTCAGACTTTGTCCTTGGACTCTTCCCAGCTGAAACCTGCCCTGAACCCATCTTTTTTTCTGCATCTAAGCAAGGGGGTGAACCTCTCTTAATTCTAAACCCAAACTGACCAACCAAACCCCCAAAACAAAACAAAGAAGTGCTTTATTGAAAGGAACAGAAAAGGCATGCCAAAAGTTGCCACCACTAATCGAACATGGGTGACTGGCTGCATCCTAGTAAGTGTACGGGCAAGGATGGCTGTCACACCAATACTGGCTAGACAGCAAATACTCCTTGAAGCTTCTTCCTTTTAAGAATGTATTTGGGCATCCTGGGAAAGTGAAGTGACATGATCTGAACCAAGGATCACAGGATCACAGGATCACAGGATGTCAGGGGTTGGAAGGGACCCAAGGAGATCATCGAGTCCAACCCCCCCTGCCAGAGCAGGACAATCCTATCTAACACAATCACAGAGGAACACATCCAGACAGGCCTTGAAAGTCTCCAGAGAAGGAGACTCCACAACCTCTCTGGGAAACCTATTCCAGTGCTCTGTGACCCTTACAGTAAAGAAGTTTCCCCTTGTGTTGAGGTGGAACCTCTTTTGCTGCAACTTACACCCACTGCTCCTTGTCCTATCCCAGGGAGCAGTGAGCAGAGCCTGTCCCCCTGCTCCTGGCCAGCCTTCAGATACTTATAGACATTTATCAAATCCCCTCTAACTCTTCTCTTCTCCAGACTAAAAAGCCCCAGGTCCTTCAGCCTCTCCTCATAAGCCATGCCCTCCTGTCTGCTAATTGTCCTCACAGCCCTCCTCTGGACCCTCTCCAACAGATCCCTGTCCCTCTTAAACTGGGGAGCCCAAAACTGAACACAATATTCAAGATGAGGTCTCACCAGGGCAGAGTAGAGGAGGAGAAGAACCTCCCTTGATCTGCTGGACACACTCCTCCTGATACAGCCCAGGGTCCCATTGGCCTTCTTGGCCACAAGGGCACATTGCTGTGCCATGGGTAACTTGTTAGCCACCAGGACCCCCAGGTCCCTCTCCACAGGGCTGCTCTCCAGCAGTCACCTCCCAGCCTGTACTGGTGCAGTTTGTTATTCCTCCTCAGGTGCAGGACTCTGCACTTGTCCTTGTTGAACTTCATCTGGTTCCTCTGTGCCCAGCTCTCAGTCTGCCCAGGTCTCTCTGGATGGCAGCACAGCCTGCAGCTGTCTCAGCCAAGCCTCCCAGCTTGGTGTCATAGCCTCCCAGCTTCGCAGCTGTGGTCCACCTTACGGCACCTCCAGGACTCCCCTGCCTGGTGGTATTGCTGATGTAGCTGAGTGAAGGAGCACACACAGTGTTCATCCCACAGCACAGGAAGATCAAAGTGTGCCCGTGGGGCAGACTGGGGTGGCTAGGGCCGTGTGGCCAGGGCAGAAGCATTCACTCACACAGCCTGAATGGGATAAACAAGCAGCGATTCATATTTCCATGGGTCCGTACACATTCACACAGCTATGCTGAAAGCAGAAGAAAGAGTTATTTATGATGTGTTCTGAAATATAAATTATATCAAAGTCAAAGCTCAGGGTAATTGCTGCTGAAGTAGATCCAAAGGTTGGCATTATGATTAAATAGCGCTGCTGCCTTTTAGGGGAAAATCTAGTTAGAGACACACAACATGGAGGTCAGCAGCAAAATATAATTCAATTCTTAGCTAGGAATTAATGAATGTGTTTTAGATTAATTTAAACCCACAAAGAGACTTTGTGTTGCAGAAATATTCATTAGGAAGTTTAACAGATTATTCCTCTGGCAGTGGTTCAGCTTCCTGCACGCCTCCAGGTGAAACTCACCACTGGAGAACCCCAAGGCACGTGCCAGCTTCCCTTGCAAAACTCATCTGGCTTGGCTCTTGTGGCTGCCTTGGCTGTGCTCTGGATGGGACATTTGTGGTGGACATTATCAGGATGAGAGACTGAGGGTTGTTTGATATCAGCTTGCTTCAGTAGCAATGAGACAATGGTGAAATGGATCCAAGAAAACCCAGGCTGTTGAGTGCCATCCGTGGACCAGGTGGCATCTCTGCACCTTCTGCTGTGGGGGCATGACCTCTCTGCAGGAGAGCACAATCTTCAGTGGGGCTTAAGTGTGTCCCTGGATGTTTTCTGGTCTAATGAACCTCTTCCCAACCAGTGCTTATAGGTGTGTCTGCTGGAAATCTTCTCTGTTTGAAGATATTTGGAACCTCTTCTATGTGATGATAGTCTCTGGCCACCTTCCTAATCATGCAAGGAAAAGAGTTGCAGCCAAGGACCATCCAGGGGAGGAAAATAAAATGCTTTCAGTGGTCACAAGAGGGGATGGAGTAAGGACAAGTCACACCAGTAGGTATACAGCTCTTCCAAGGTTGCTGAGCTCCAGTCCTGCCTCTAGGAATGGTGCTAGGGTGGGAAGGGCCCCTCGACCTGGAGGGAGCTGGGGACGTGGGGATTGTGCTGGCAGGACATGAAAGCAGTTCTGACACTGCCTTGGCTTTGCTGTCGCTGTCATAGTGATGGAGGAGGAAGAGATGGCCAGGCCAGGAGGCCACCCACCTCCTCCCACCTCCTGTGAACTTAGTTTACTTCTGCTCAGTGCTGGAGGGATTTGTGATTTACCTCTACGGGGGCAGAAGGCTGCACATGAAATAACATGGACACATCTCTCTGTCCTCACTTGGGGCCTCTATGGCTTTGGATTGCAAAACAAGCCACAGAGAGTATACAGGGCATGGGAGAAGAGCAGACAGCACTTCCCTGGAGTGAAATACTTGGATACTGAAGGCTGGATCAGCTCATCCCCCCAACATAAAGTGTTATGACCTTGCTGCCAACAGCCACAGACCTCCTTCTCCCTGAGATGGGCCAGCTGTGCCTAGCCCTCTCCAATTGAAGTGGTATGACTGGTGAAGGTGCCCTGACACTTGCCTTCATGGTTCCTTCTCGTTCAGCAGCACAAGAATAGCAGATTTATTTTCCTCCAGACCCCCAGATATGTGAGACTCACTGTCAGATGAAAACACTTTTGACAAATCCAAAGCTATAAATCCTCCTCTGCATATTTCTCACTCTGGGGGAGCAGTATTCACCTTTTTCTCTGCTTCCATTGCAATGATGGCTCTTCTCCCTCAGCTGGAATCTGCTGTTCGAGTGGCTTTGCTTCTTCCCTCAAGTACAAATTAAGCACTTTGCTCTTTGATTTCAGATCAGCCGCTCGTGACAGCAGTGCTTTGCTTGTGCTGTGCTCCTTGGCTGGCAGGCTGTTGGTGGCTGAGCCTGTGCCCATGTGTTATGGAACACCTGCATTTCTACGGCTTGGCACCCTGCTCTCTAATTAACAGCCCTGTGATATAGCCTGTGCACAACCTCCATGGAGGGCGACATAACAGCCATAACATAACATAACATAACAGCCATAACAGCCACCACCACCCTTCTCTGTGACATTGCTCAGTGTCCCCATAGCACTGCACCTACCCGCTCAGATGAAACCCTTTTGCACCATGTCCTTAACAAAGCTGAGTCAACTGCTCTCCAATGCACTGCTGCTCCTTCTGATGTTTTATGTGATTAGTATGACCTTGGTTTATTTTGTTTTGTTTGATTGTTTGGGTTTTTTAAGCAGAACAACTTTTTCCTCCTCCTGTGGCTTTATATGGCTTGTTTCAGAGAGCTGCCCTAGCCTTAGGTAGCCTCACCCTTCCCTGCCTTCTGTTCCAGATGGTTTTGCTTTTCTGCAACAGCAAGAACTTTGGTCACAGGGGCCAGAGCTAATAATTCATAAACTGATTTTGGCTTCTTTCAGCTCACAGGGTGGAAATATATTTATTATGGACAAGTTTTAGCCATTAAATTTGAACTTTGCTTTCCAAGTACTGGGGTAACTTCTTGCCCCCAAGTCTCTTTGTTTATGGGAAGGAGTCAGCTGCAACAGCTTCAGATGCTCAGGATATGGTTTCCTTCACCCTTGTGCATGCTCAGGCCTCAGGGAGCAGGTGGAGACCCTTCCACACTCATAAAAGGTTATTTTCAGTGATCACCAATTCAGCCCTGGCATTTCTGGAAGGCTCTCACTTGGCTGAATATGTGTTGGGTTTTTTTCCCCCATGCACCATTTATGCTGCCCCTGGGGCCCCTGAACAGAGATCACAGGATGAAACCCCTGCCCTGGGTTAAAGAAGCAGGTGGACTAGGACATGTTTCTTTCTTGCACGGAAGCTCTGATAGCTGGACTTGAGAACAAGATTAATTGCTGGCACAAAATGGTATAGCTCAAAGAACTCAGGTAGTATCTGCTTGAAAGAGATGCTACTGCTTTCCAAGCATCAGGAAAAGCAGCTGAAGTTGCTGAAGTGCTTCTTTTTCAGTACTAAGAAAGCAGTAGAAAGAGGATGCTGAAGGGAAGTCTGCTTGTGCTTCTCTTGGGGAACACAGCCCAAACCCTCCTCTCTGAGACAGAATTCAGCTTTAAATCAGTCACAGGTCCCAGCCTTACTCTTTCTGGTTGCTGGAAATTATTTGTCTATGAGCCTTACACCAGAAGATTTCCTTTCCTAGACTAAATGCCATGATAGCATTTGAGCTGTTCACCTGCTCCCAGCAGAAGCATTTCACTTCCTAAATGATAACTTAATATTCTGGCAGCCTCCCCAGGATGTGTGCATGTGATCCTGGTATCAGCATGCATCTACTATCCATAGCTAAACACCTTAAAGGGTCAGCATGGCATTTGTAACCCTGTCCTGTAAAGAGCCCCACATTGGAAGGAAAGGCCTGTGTTGATAGTGTTGCACTGATAACCAAACTAGATGCTTGACTCAATCTGAAACTTGTTAGAAGACTTTTATCAGTATGAGGAATCTGGGACTAGATCAGAAAAATCTAAACTAAAGCTCAAACCAAACAGCAAGAGTGTATTTGAAATAAGGAGGAGACCATAAGAGGTTCAGGAAATAGCTGTTTTGGGCTCAGAGAAAGTCCTCTAACATGGTCAAGTTCATTGAAGTATGCTGCTGACTCCAAGGAGTAGATGCAGCAGAGAAACCCTGGCTACTTAGTTGTCACTATTAAACTCCAGACTATTTTCTTTCCCATCCCCATCTTTCTTTGGAGGTGTCACCCTACCTCCCTGCAGCATGGGGGCCACTGTTACCCTTACTGAGCGCTGGATGCTTGAGCTCTTGTAAGTCAATTAACTGAGAGGCAAGGAGGGAAGCAGAAAGACTGCGGTGGAGAACATATCAGGCCGAGGTGTCTCACCTGCAACCAAAACACTCCCGGGGTGTTTAGCACTTTTCTGTCCAAGGGCACCTGAAGAGCCTGGGTGAGATGTCCACCTCCACTTCTGGCAGCCCTAGCTAGGCAGCACACTGACGTTTTATAGCCTGTCCCTGCACTTTCCAGGAGAGATTTTTATCTTGGAGAATAACCACTTCAGCAAATGGGAAAGGCTGAAGCAGTTGCTGGTCCACGGAGCACGCCTGGAGGGCTTGATAGGTTCTCATCAGTTGCCAGCTCCTCCTGGATCAGGCCATGCCTTGGTGCATCCTCTAAAAGGCATCTTGAACTGATTCCAATACAAGCCTTGGACACCAGGCAACAGTGCCTCCCGTTTCTGGGTCTTGAAACTGCCAAATGCTTATTTCCACTAAATAGAATCGTTTTCTTGCCAGGTTTGGAGACTGTGGGCTGTGTGCGTGTGTTCACTGACCTCTCCTGGCCAGACCCAGGATGCTCGGCTGGGCTGTACCAGGCATCTCGCAGCAAGCTGGAAAGCAGGCATGGAGAAGCATTCCCGGTGGGCAAGCGGCCAGAGGGCTCCGATCCTGTTAAAAGGCACAGAAAAAAGAGGCAAGGCAGCCCCCTGGGGAAATACAGGAGAGCTTCGGCGATACCTTTGATTAATAAACTAAGCGTGTCAGTGACTGTGAGTAGATTAAGGCACGTAAGCAGTTACTACAGGGGTAAGCCACAGTACCAGACCCTGGACAAGGAAAACATGGAAACATCCACAAGTCCACCCCAATCCTGTAGTCTTTACTGGGAAAAAAATTAGGAGCAAAACGAAGGGCTGCAAAACCATGTCCCTGAGGAATCTGGGCAACCCTGGAGTTATTAACAGACCAAGCACAAAGAAGGAAGGAGACAATCCAAGAATTTCTCTTGTGTTTTAGGAGGACATCATGAGGAGCCGAAGGAATCTGGAAATTCTCTTCTGAGCATAGTGTGCAGCAGAGCTTTTGTACAAACCTGTCTGGAAATGGCTGTTACTGTGCAGCTGTAGCGTTCAAATAACGGCAGCCATCCTCCTGACAAGACAAGCCCCACACCTCCCTGTTCTTATGGGCTTCCACAAATTCCTGTTATTGATGTAACCACCTCAAAATGCCTCATTCAACTGTTATTTCTCAGCGGAACATTTCAGCACCTGCCACCTCACAGGCTGACTACCATTGCTGCCAGCTCACATTTGCTTTCAGGAAGAGACAGAAAATGAGGTGGTTCTTCTTGGGTAGCTCTTCAGCAGCCCCAGGGCAGCACTTGCCCCTCCGCACCTCACAGCATCACCGAATGCCAGGGGTTGGAAGGGACCCAAATTGATCATCGAGTCCAACCCCCTTTGCTCCTTTGCAAACCAGTGTTCTGGGCCCAACCAGACCCAGGCCTCCATTCTCAGCCTGCTTTCCTTCTTTTGTGTTTTTTTTTTCTACTGGCAAACAAGGAGGATCAGCTAAGCCTGCAGCTTCAATATTATAATTAGTTGGTGCTTTTTGATTTGTTCATATGCCCTCTGCTGCTATGCTCAAAGTGGGTTTTCTTTGTGTGAGGAAGCCTTTGTTAGCCTGAAACAGTTGTTTGTTTTTTTTCCCCCTAGCCTGGCATAAATACCACTTTGAAAAATTGCATCACAAAACCTGCAGCAGTGGGAATTTAGAGAGGGAGCCTGAGCGGCTCAGAACTTCCCACAGCCCTGCAAAGCGGAGAGCGTGGCTTTCGTCCGACAGGCTGGGTAAGGCTGCTTCGACCTCCCTCTTCCTTTACATGCTGGGAGTTAACTTCTCCTGTAAGTGTCCAGCATAAATTCTTTTAATGCAAATTTCCCTGTCAAAACTACAAGCAGACATTTGATCAAAGGTCAGCTCTCCTTTGTGTTACTGTTTGATATCGAAATTTCTATTTCATCTTCGACTGTCATGGTCAGTTAAGGGAACTGTAGCCTGATGGGGAATTACTGATGCATTTCATGTCCTCTCTCCAGTGAGGCTTTCTGCCCCCACCTTTCATATATTATGGGTGTTTTCATTTGAATATGTTTTCATTTTTTAATGGAATATTTAAATTAGCTTTGAAAATGTAGCAGTGTGACACTGAAAATTGTCTGCTTTTTAAACTGAAGCTCAATTTACTGCGTTTTGATACCCTGGGAGCAGATCAAATAATTATTATCCCCTTATTGCTGGCTTTATTTCATGCTTAACTCGTGGATCTTTTTCTTTCTTTTTTTTTTCTTTGTCTGAGGGAGTGCCTGAAGAACAGGAATTGCAGCAAGGGAAGGCTTGGGAAAACGTTTTGTCTGTGCTGCATAGAAGAAAGCATGAGGACCCCATGGCTGCAGCACTGGAGTTCACCTGGCCCTTAGCAAGCACAGTGGGCTCAGCAGGGTGGTGAGCACTACTGGTCCCATTCTGCCCCAGCATCAGGGGCTTGGATCCCCAAGAGGAGGATGCTGCAGAGAGCTGGCCACAGTGAGATTTGGGATGACACAGAAAGTAGCTGGAGGATGAAAGCCAAGCCCCATTTCTGTCCATACTGACTGTCCTAGGAGATATTTTCTCCTCTTCTAGCAGCAGTTTCCTTGTTTAACCTGTTGTTTAACCATGTTGCCCAGGCTATTTGCCTTTCTAAGCCACCCCCAGCCCATCTGCCTCTTGACCTATGGTCCCTTTTGCCCCATTAGCTTTGCACCTGAGTTCTATGATGATGTTTAACATGAGGGCAACTTTGGAAGGCAGGAGAGTTTCACTGCACAGTTGTGGCCTCTAGGGACGTAAAAGAGAGTCTCCCATGAGGTACTGAACCTATTAGCTCAAAACAGCGAAGGAGAGTTTTGCCAAACTATGGGAATGAACACAGCTCTTCCCACACCCCTGGCCAACAACCTAATCCCCATTTATCATACTTCTGCAATTCATTTGGAGCCCTTCATAGCATGCAAAGTCAAGCCCGGTGTGTAAAGTCATTGCAGGATTAAACCACTGCTACTGTATGCCTTCACTGCTGCCTATGTAAGTGCAGAGATGTCTCTGTGTGGTTACAGGGCTGACCAAACCCTGTGGACAAGGGAAATAGGAGAACCAAACCCCAGATTATGATTACTGTGTAGCTGTCCAAACCTAGAACCACTTTGGGGCTCTCTGCCTGCTGATAAGTTCTGAAACTCAACCTCTCTGTTTCTTTAACATGTACCATGATTGCTACTTCCAAAAAGGCCTGGAGCCATAGCCATATCTAATGAGCAGGGTTGGCATACCCGGGCATGAAAGTATCTCTGGGAAAAGCGGCCTTAAATCAGAGCTCTGCTGCAAAGGCTGAGATGCACAGCAACCACCACAACTTTCATCTGGGAAGCTGCCTGGGCCAGCTGCTGGGCCACCAGAGGCTACACAGCAGGTGTGCATTGCTGCCGAGAATGTTGTGGGGTGGGAGTGGGCAGGAAAAGTGGGCATCCAGGAGAATGACATTCAGGAAACAGCCTTAAACTTAGCTTTGTTGCTACTCCTCAGGAGAGATCCTGAAGCATAAGCCCAGCTGCAAATCTGTGCCCTGGATCTGCAGTTGCTGGTGAATTGATTCAGCTGCTTTAGTGGCTTTCCAGTGGCAGAAGGGGCCATGAGCAGTGAGTCTTTCTATTGAGGTCACTTAAACAAGCTGTGCCTAGGCTTGTTGGCTTGATTCCCTACTGACTCTATTTGTCTCCTCAGGGAACTGGAGGACATGGGGCCCCTCTCTTGTGACGTCTCTTGGGTCTTGCAGAATCCAGGGATGATGTCTGTTCCATGCCAAGAGAAACTGCTTCACGGTGACACAAACATCCCCTTTGTAACTCATCTCTTTGAAATAAATCACTCCTTCGTGTACCAGAAACTTCCAATTAATCTGACACACATCATCCCTGCTCCTGCCAGGGTTTAGCATCTAGGAGCACCCAAGGCTCAATGAATCCATCAGCCATCTGGCCTCAGGGTCTTGGAGGGAGATCCCTGTGCTGCCTGGGGCCTGACCCTTCCCCCAGACCCATGATGATGCACAAGGGGTAATGCCCTGCAAGCTCTCACACTGATGGCAAATGCAAAGGGGTCTTTTTCCATATCTCTGCTGTTTATTTTGTTTCCCTGGGAGTTAAGTTGACAAAAATATACACAGTGATATATCCCAGTGAGGAGAAACTGCATGAGACATGTGGAGATAGTCATCTCATTTATGCCACAAATGTCCCCAGGCTGGCTCCAAAGTGACCCAGTGCTGTGGTCAGTTGTGCGTCTGCTGGCAGGGAGCCAGGGCAGTGGTGGCCTGCAGTGCTGTGTCTGGGCTCTCCCCAGGGACAAGCATTCTGCCCAGCCCCAAATGCCATCTTGAATCCAGGCTTCTGCAGCCTCGTATGACAAATGCTGCTCCAGCAGGTGCACAGCTAGCCCCTACGGCTGTAAAGGTGCAAGTGGTGTTTGCATGAATGATGTCTTGTAGCGAAGGAGGGGCTATGGTGTTCTGAAACACTCCAAATTATTTCCTTCCCCCTCCCCCCTCGGGTTTTAATGGGGAGAAGAAGGCACAAAAGCTGCTCCCCCTCCCCCCTGAGGGCTTGAAGGGGGAACAGCAAAAGGCCTTTTCCACCGATGTACTGACCCGTGTGGAAGCAATCAGGCTGGTGCCTGGCTGGGTTCTTCGTGCCCAGTATAAAATGGCAGAAGGACACTGTCTAGAAAAGCATGAAGAGTGCAGGGGAGAAGGCACGAGGTGCCCGCCCGGCAGAGCTCCACACAGGACGCGGTCCTGCCGCCACCGAGTTCCTGTTTTGGACAGCTCCCACCTTTTACACGGCTCTCGGTTTTACACCGCCCCTGCCCTTGGATGGTTCTCCCCACTTTTGTCCCTGCCCTTGGATGGTTCTCCCCTCTTTTGCCCCTGCCCTTGGATGGTTCTCCCCACTTTTGCACCATTCTGTGCAAACTTGCAAGCTTGGCAAGTCCTGGGGTCCATTTGAGAGAGCTGCTGGTGGCACTCAGACCTGGCTACTCTCGGACCATACAGCAGCCAATTCCCTGGCTGCTGTTCTGAGCTGGGAGACCCTAGCAGTTCGGCTCTGCCCTGCTGCTGCTGAGGCAGTGTCACTTCCACGAGTCCCTGCCTTGTGGCAGCCATTTCTGAGTTTGACAGCTTTGCCATTCACCTTGAGCTGCTGCTGCATGGATCCAGACTACTGAATATTGCTTGCAGCATCAAATGGCAGCCGAGCAGCAGAAAAATCCAGCAAGGGATGACTGCCCAATACCTATCTCACCTTCGTGAGTAAAGCCTGCTTAATTCTCTGCTCAGCCTGATTGGTAGTGGGGTAAAACTGTGTTTATAGCTTATCCTTTTCCATTTCCTGACTTTCTAAACCTGTAATTTTGTCCATAACCTCCTCTGAAGAATTCCCAATTGAATTAGAACCTGTAAATAAAGCCAAACTAGCTCTGTATCTAGTTTGGGGGCAGAGCCTTCAGGAAAAGAAAATCATTCTATTTTTATAATTCCTGACTCGGCCACATTAATTTTCTGCCTCCACAACATACAGTTACAGGTTTATAGCACATGTGGGGGCTGTGCAGATAGACAAAAGTCAGATCAGGGAAGTGCCGAACAAGTGCTCACTTCTAAATGGTCCCTGCTGTGCAGGTAGGTCATAGCCTTAATGCAATGTTGTCTTCACATGTGAAACTACCAAAATCCAAAGCTTAGAAGATATAATCGTGACTGAGATGCTGCCTTCTTCTCTCCACACGGCTTCAGCCCAAGCTCCAAAAGACCTGAACTCCCTCTTCGCTCTGCAGCTTTTGCAAGTATCTCACTTCTGCTCTGCTGGAGCAGGATGACAACAGCTGCTGATCTGTAACTCACACTGTGCAAATTGTGTCCTCTCAGCAAAAAGCCTTGTCAGCAAATTCTCCTCCTTTCTTATGTCTCCTTCTGTTATCTTCAAGCACACAAACTGGTTCCTTTCAGCCGGAGATGGACGTGAGGTGGCTTGGATATGCAGAGCCGTCTTTTGACAGGGAAGACTGCCTTTCCTCAACGTCTGGGACCAAGCCACCTCTCAATCAATCTGCAACGTCCCAGCTCTCTTCCATCGTGTGACAGTGACACCAGATGGCAGCAGTGGCCTTCGGATGCCAGCAGCACCGCCGGCTCCGAGCTAAGGGCTTCCCTGCATCTCGAATATTTCGAGGACAGCAACCCCGTGCTCTCCTTCGCTGGGGCTCAATCAGCATCCGCATAGGCTGTCAAGGGGGAATTGAGCCGAGGATCTATATAGGCTGTATAGGCTTAAAACGTCAAGAAAGAAAATTCTCATCTTCAGTCGTGCTTTCATTAATGACTTTGTCAGGGCTTTGATGGCTTGGATGAAAGCCAAGATCAGGATTTCTGAAGGTCGTGGGGATTTTGGAGTGCCTGGTTGAAGTGATTGTTGTTCATCCATTTTCTGAGGGGCCCTCAGCTGATGAAACTCAGGACTTGTGGCATCAGTCTTGGCAAGATGTTGGACGGTACTGACTGCATTGTCACAGAGCCTCCTACCTACTGTGCCACGATGTGAGTCCTGTCACTGCCCCTCCTGCATGCAAAGGCTTCAGCAAGGTCAGCATTAAAACTGGCAGAGCCCAAAAGCTGGAGCACAGGGCCACAGGCTGGGTCAGGGGCTGCGGTTTTGGAGACACTCCTTCAGCAAAGCTCCTTTGCAGGTGTCAAATAGGGGCATTTGCTGTGCTCATCAGGCAGAAATTGCCTCAGCCACTGGAGCCAGGTGGGAGATGCAGTTCTGGGTGTATCTCCTATGGCTTGATTTGGCTGGCTGCAGCTTAGAAGATTTTCAGGACATGTTATGAACTACACCAACATGCAGCTTAACAGAAGCAAGATATTGCTTACTCCACTTCTTTTTTTCCATGAAATAAAGCATGTGAATAAAGTTATATTAATTCTCCGGGCAGTAGTTTATCCTCCCACTTCAAATTACCGCGTTGTAATCTCCCGAATGAGTTTTGTTTATGATGATGCCCAAATATTTATTGACTTTCTAATTGGTCTGGGGGCTACCAATTTACCTGTTAGCCACTGGCTGACTCCAGAAATTATTAGTGTACTAAGTGCAAACAGAAAAAGAGGGGAAAAAACCAAGCTGGATGATTTATTGCTGTGTGTGAGTTTGGGCAGCGATTGACAGCAAAGAGCAGAGCTAAACTGCATCAGTAGTAAGAGAGCCTGTTTCAGAAATGGAGAAAGCCAAGTGAGTGTTGCCAGCAGCCCTGTCTGCTGGCCATGCCTATTCTGAGGGGCTCTGAATGGAACCAATGCCAGGTTAAAAGGTCACTAAGGAACTCACACTGCCACACTTTAAACCAGTGAGTACTTTAAGCAGCTTTGCAGTGAGAGCAATTTTGTTCAGCAGCAGAGAGGGACTTTTTAGGTTAACTAAGAGAAGCAAACAAATGGGACAGGATTTCTGTTTGTTTGTTTTCTCTCAGACACTAATCACTGCATTTTAACCTTTCTGCTACTCAGCTCAACTGGTTTGCAAATGGAAATAATCAATTCCATCTTAATTTATGTGGCATAGTGATCCTGCAAAATGCAGGACAGGCTATCTGGGTTCAGCTTTCTTTCTACCTGCACCCAGGAGCTTGGGAAAATCAAAATTTTAAGCAAAACCTCTGAAGTCAGAAAAATCTCACAAATGTCAGTAGTTGTGGAACTTCATTTCTTCATCTGCCCCCACTGCCTCTCTGTAAACTGCTGGACTGGCCTCTGGGTGTGTCAATTACAGTTGGGATGATCCTGGAGGAGCCAGGAGGGGCTGGATGGATACCTCTGGAAGGTTATACTAAAGCCTGGCATATGAAGCCCCTTCAGAATGGACAGTCAGTGCCTCCTACACACTAATACCTTGAAAACGTGTTTAAGCTCACTAGACACCTCTGCCATCGAGACAAGCTGCCCTCTAGAGCAAAGTGCCCCTTGCGGCAGCCAGGCAGGGTGGGCTGCACCCTGCTCTAGAGTTACCAGCATCCAGGATGGGCTCAATAAGCTGAAAAGAACCAGCAGCACATGAGCACGACTGCAAGTGTTTACAAGTGCGAGAGGAGCTGCTGCTAGCTGTGGACAGCAGCAGTGCTTAGGCTTTGCAACTTGGGATGCTACGAAGGTGCTGCAGCATATTGCCTTGTAATAACGTGAAGCAAAAGCTCAGCACAAAGTCTGTGAACCAGATAAGATTGATTAAACAATTTCGAACCAACAGGGTTCACATAAAAATTTTATTAAAACCTCAAGTGCTAAATTTATTTCCTGGGTCTGTCACTGCTATTTTTTTTTTTATTCAGTAGTGATAATTACTACATTAGAAATTAAATGAACCTCATATACTACATCTTTCAGACCTCCTAGGAGAGTTGTGAAAGTGATTTAGGGAAGTGAATTTGCTATTGTGCCTAATCAAGTTACAGTAATTGTCACCTATAATTTTAACTCGACTGCTATGTGTTTAATTGGAAGCTTTACCTTTGGTTTTTTGGAACTCAGCTTCTCCATGAGCGTTTTTCTGCTTTCCATCCCCTCCCAAGACCCACAGGCAGAAAACGAATCCTTGCACACAGCTGTGCCATTAATAGCACTGCTGTTTGCTATCGTGCTGTGATCTTCACAAACCTAATGTGTGGCAGCATCAGGTGATTTTCCTTGTGAGAACTGCACCAGGCTCTCTCCCTTGAGATTATATCACAACTGTGTAGATAGCAGTGGCAATAAAAGGGATTTCTGCTCCTGCCCTCCACCCACCTCTGACCTAAAAAAAACAACAAAAGATACTCTGGGCGTCACAAAGTGAGGGTAAATCCTAGCACTGTCTCATATGTGTTGGGGTAAACCCAACCCCCCTGCAGAGCTCCTAGTACTTACTACAAGCTCTGTGGTCATTTCCAGCCTGGCTCTGTGCTGACTTTCAGTGGCATAGAGCCAGGCTGATAGGGCTCTGTGTGGCCCTTGGTCCTGTATGTGTTTGGTCAGAGATAGTTTCATGGACTTGCTGTCCTGCTCTTTACCTCATGCTCCAGAGATGCTGGGTCATGTGCAGCTACTTCAGAATAGATTATTAATGACTCTTATCCTGATTCCCCTAATCAGGCCACAATTTCTTTCCTTACTGAGCTCTGCAGAGCAGCAAAATGTCCAGCAAGCCAAAGGGTTTAGAGAAGTCCTGTAGGTGAGTGGCAAAGTAAGGTATAGGGGAGTCAAAGGCAAGCCAGCGCTTCTTAGAGACTTTAGTTACTGAGGTTGGAAGCTGCATCAAGGATAGGCCTGTGGAGGCTGCTAATGCCAAATACATGTAATGAGCTTAATGTACAGAGCTTAATGCTCTGAGATCAAGGCAGTTGCTCTGGTCACTTACCTCTAAAACAGGCTTCCTCCTCCCTTTTTCTTGCTAAAGAAATGTGTCTGCACACACACCCCCCTATAAAATTCAGCCTGGAAGGATTCAAGGTTTCTCCTGGATTTAGGGAAAAGGGTTATTATGAGCATGGAAACTCCATGGTTCATCTGATTATTGGTCTTCAACCCTCCTGAATGCTTTCTGAATATCAGACTGCAGAATGGGGCTGCTTCTGATCCTACCTATTCAACATAAGGTAATGCTTGTCCCACTGGTGTCACAAAATGTATAGAACCTGTTTAATTTAGATTGGGACCAGGCCCTCTGTTTTTAGAGTCCATTATGGATCCTTAAAGATCCAGAAAAGTCTTATTACGTTGACACAATTAATGGGGGTTATCTGAAGCTCTTTTATCACTGGAACACTCACAGAAATGACTGTGCTTGTGTGGCTTTGTGCTCACATTCTGGAGTGATGTGTGTGGAATAGCAGTAACCTTGTCCTTGAATAATTCATGTTGTTTGTCAGCCACTTTTTAAGCCTTTCTGCTTAACCACGGGAGATTAGCATTTTTGTTGCTTTTTAATCAAAGGTTTGGGTGGGGGGAAGGGACAGCATCAGTTTTCTTTTTAGCTTGCTTTAAACACTTCCCCAGGCTTTCAGCATGCAACTTTGCTATTCAAGTCCGCATACTTTGGTCATGGAAGCATTTTAGCTAGCTCTTAGGCCTGTTACATTAGATAACTTTCTAGTAAATCATAAATAAGTTGAAAGGCTATCAAGTTTTTTTCCTAATTTCTCGAAGGTCCTTTTGCTACCTAATTTGTTTTCATCCCATGTTATTTACTAAGTCTAATCAACTCTTCTGGTATTGTTCCAGTCTGCAAGAGAGGGAAGATTTGGCAGGCAATGTGTGGCAGCACAGGGAGTTTTAAAGATCCTGGCCTGGACATTAATATTGTTGGTTGGAAATTGGACCACATTCATTACATGCTGGGGTTCTCCTGAGCTTTGTCTTCAAGTAAGGATGCTCCACTGGTGTAAAAGAGCAAAGCTCCATTAGGGTTCTGAAATGATGCCGAGCTGCACAGCTGCCATTCTGAAATGCTAAGCCTCAAAATCAACAGTATGGAGGTAGAACTCAAAAGGTCTGGCACTGAGCAAAGTGAGAAGGGAATGCCAATCTTGGCAAATGCAGGACTGGGGGATCTATGTTCTTTGCTTCCATCTTGGGGGCATGCAAAATAGCTTGGGGTTGTGTTTTGGGTTTTTTTGTTTGGTTGGTTTTGTTTAAATTAGAAAAGTTGAATCAGTGATCTCATTATGCATCCATCTTGTATATCTCAGGGAAGGACGGCAATGGTAAGACAAGGGGTTTGCAGCACCATTACCTGATGGTGACAACAGGCGGTAGCCCACATGGGCTAAGAGCTCCTACTGTCCAAGAGGTCACTAAATCAGTGGCACAAATCCTTTGACTTCCTGTGGATTCACACCAGCTCTTTGTGTCTGAGTAAACTAAAATCACCGGCATGCAACAGCAGTCAAGTCCTGTTGGCAAGAGTGTGAGAGTGATTGGGAGTATGTTCAGGTTGTCTTGCTGACACAACTAACAGTGAAATGTGTGCAGAAGGCATTGTGGAGATACTTGGTGGAGAGGCCGGAGGTAACAAATTCCCTGTCTCTGCAAGGCATCTCTGCTCTCCACTGTTCTGTGTGTTCCCTTCATCTTCCATGCTCTTTCTTTCTCTCCCAGCATTCCACTGACTTACCAGGTGAGGTCTGGCAGAGCACAGGCTGACAGAAGTCAGTACATGGCCACGGCTGTTTGAGGGCAGAGCCCTGTGGTGTGACATTCACAGCTTTCTCTGGCACTCAGAACTGGCTTATCTCCTTTAGGCTATTGCTACTTCTTCTCTTTCTCTGTGCCATAATATTTTAGAAACAATATCAGGATGCTCTTGGAAAACCAAATGGATTTTGCTGTGTTAAATCCAAAACTTAGCACTGCAAACTTTCCAATCAAGCTAATTTTCCAAAATACTGGCACCAAGTTTATCTTCCTTCCCCTGTTCAAAGTGCTCAAGCCTCTTCTCCTGGAACTGCAGCTCATTCTCTCATGCATGGTTGCCAAGAGCCAGTCTACACTGACATGCAGCTGCAATGACAGCTCCAGCTTTCACATGCTGGCGTGCTGTACTCACTGGAGAGTTTCTGTGTTCCTGTTCCACTATTAAGTTTCAAACCTCCCTGCTGAGTAGCTGTCCTCCAGTCACATCAGGTAAGCTCAGCTATGCATTGAATTCAGAGACTGGAACTAATCCCACATTTCAGCTTTAGATAGGGGAGAACAATGAGGAAGGGAGCTAAGCCTGGCCCCTGTCTGAAAGGTGAGGCTTTTTATATATTAAAAGAAACAGATGCCCTCTACTCCAGCATGTGTGCTGTATCTAGTTTCACATCTACCGACGTTTAGCTCGTAGCGGATTTTCTCCCAGCGTTTCCTTTGCCTCTGACATTGGCTATGACAGAACTCGGTTTATTTTTTTTTCAATGCTCAAAAGATGAATCTTTATTGGATCTGAATTTATACAATCTTTATTTATAAAGATTTTAATATATATTTGAATTTAGAAGAGACACTGTTAAAAGTGGTACTTGTTTCTCTTACCTGGTCCCCAAAGTATACTATTTTCTGTAGAAAATGGACGGAAACATTAATTTCACTTGTGAAATGTGAAGAGAGTGGTGAATGAGAGTGACTGCCCCAAGACCTTGCCAGCACAGCACATGCTGGAAATGAGAACAGACTCTGCAAGAAACAAATGACATTAAAAATACTTCCCCTATTAGCATTTGTACTACGCTAAGTTTGTGAAGCTAGCTTTCTAAGGATCACAGGATCACAGGATATTGGGGGTTGAAAGGGACCTCTGGAGATCAAGTTCAACCTCCCTGACAGAGCAGGACCATAATCTTGAGCAGGTCACACAGGAATGCATCCAGATGGGTCTTGAAAGTCTCCAAAGAAGGAGAAAAGGTACAAAATGTAGTTGTTAATTGTTTCCTGTAGATGGCTTCAGAAGTGTGGAGGTGAGAGCAATGTTGAGGCCAACACCAGATCAGTGCCATGGATCACAAGCCAGTGTCACACAGTACATCAAGACAGCAGGGTGATGAGTGCCTCATGCATGGCAATGAGCACTAATGATCTTAAGCTTGTTCTTAAGCTTGTGTATCTGACCAAAACAATTGTTTCCACTGGATGTTACGACAGAATAAAATAATCTGTATATGAACTTCTTTTCTTACATACATGTCAGTTTAGCATTTATTTAGTGGAGAAGCCTAAGAAAATGCAGTAGCCAAGACAGTGCTCTTCAGTGTAATTCTGAAGCAGTCAGATTTGATGTCTTGGAAACCTTTCCCCTTCCCATCCAACAGCTAAAAAGTGAATGTCCTGCTAGCTTCAAGTATCATGTGAAGCATTTTATCTTAACTATTTTTGCTTGGAAAGTTCTCCTTTATTGTGCTAGGTTAAAAAGCAGGCATGTTTCCTCAGAACAGTTAAATCCCAAAGCTTATTACCATCAAATATGTGAGCTTAGAGGATATGAAAGTGCTCCATCCAAGAGGATATGAAAGTAGTCTGCCCAGAGAGAGTTCAAGGCCTCTTGTACAAGGCACAGTTCCAGGCTTTAAAGCTGTACTGTGTGTCAGGATTTTCAAAAAGGCACTTCTCAAAATGGCAATTATTTCCCATATACCATCAAGACAGACTTTCAGAGGAGAAATTAAGGCATTCTAAAATGTTCCTTTCAGAAGGGTTTTTCTGCTTCAGAGATGCAAAGGCAGGATGTGTGGGGACAGTCCAGTTAGCTACAATTTGACTAGCTCAGGGACCCAAGAAGAGTTTCTCATGGCAGGTCTGATAGACCAAAAATGGGCTTGTCTATGCCCTGGCTTGCCCAGACATGCTTTTCTGCTCTCCCCCACTTCTGCTGTGGGTAGAAGCAACTGCGGGAAAGAGGACAAAGGACCTGGAGCCACTGAGTCTAAGGACCTTGGCTTGTCCAGACATGTTCTCCTGCTCTCCCTCCTTCTGTGCTGGGGGGAAGCAACTGCAGGAAAGCAAAATGAAAGCCCTGGCTTCACCGAATATGGTCAGGCTTGGAAAAGTGCCATTCTGATTGGCTAATGTATGTCCATAGGCCCATTAGTCTCAGGCTGTATTGATGAAAAGAGATGAGCAGGTAGCACAGTGTGCTGCTGCTGCCTCGTTGCTTCCTGAACTGCCTGGAAACTCCACTGCCTCGAGTTTACCAGGAACAGGCTCTAAATGCCTGCACACGATCGGCCTGCATAGCCAGTGTGACATTGTGCCAGGACTGCACATGGCATTGCATCCTGCCTGCCCCTTTGCAAGGCTTCTGCTGAATCAGGAATCAAGAGGAACCAGGTCAGAGACTATGTTATAGACTCCCAGCTTCCTGAGAAAAGAGCCTGGGAAACTCCAAAGCCTCTGATGGCTTTGAGAGCACTGACAGCAACCCCTCCACGTGCTTTGGGTACTGTCTGATAACATTTTGTGAGTAAATACTTTTGTAATTCACTAATTGCCTTCTGCCATAAGCAGAATGGAGCTTCCTGTGTCCTCTAGTGGAGGAGAAGAATCTTCACTTCCAGTATAATATTTGCATTTGCCACTTTAAGAAAATATGAGCTCTAGTTCTGCCTGTTCCCTGTGTGTATAGATTTCCAAACCATGCATTTTTGAACCTTATGAATAAGTTTTCTGGTGAGTTTTAATGTTAATAAACAGTTTTCATAGTTATTAACAATCATCACCTGGATATCAAAAATAATACAGATTATTAATTTTGCATAATTCCTCACAGAGTTATGTAATTGAGCCTAAAGTGGGTGGCTGGTCTATATTACAGATGGCATTACTGCAGCTTTGCTGTTGGTAGCACCTCCCTGGGCCAGGTTGCAGCTGAATGACTGCAGTTAGATATAGTACTACTTGCAAAAGAATTAGCAAGCAAAACCTTATGTGGGGCAGGGTGGGGTCAAATAGGGTAAAACTGTTGTCCATCTTACTGCTTTAAATACTGGAGTGGGTCATCTTCCTTTTGGTATATTTAAATGCATTTGCAAATAATTTGTAGAAATCCACCCACTATCTGCCTTGCTGTTACCTTCTTCTGTTGCACTGAGATTTTAGAGGAAATAACCTTTCATGTCTTTTAATACATGACCATTAAATACACTTTTACAGTCAATAGCAGACCAAGCATTCTCCCTGGACCTCAGCTCAGTGTCCCTCCAGTCAATAAGGAAGCTATGGACCAGAATCAGAAGAGGATCTAAAGCCACAAATGGAAACTAAAAATGACAGTACCCAGAAATATATGAACAGAAGTTTTCATAGGCAAGTCAAATATTCCAAATCAAATCCATGGAATATGGATAATATGCAATTAAATTTGGGTGGATCAAGTGAATAAGGGCAGGTAATGAGACATCTTAAAAAGCCCCTCAAATACTATGTATTAAACTTACTTTCTTGCGCAAGCTGACACACTGGGCTTTTCCTCCATACAGAAATGCAAACACGAGAGCACTTACAAAAGCATTCCCACTATCCATCACTGTGCCTGTCAGGGATGTTAAGATTGTTTATGGTTGTTACCTTTCTGCACTCAGTGACCAGGTTGGTAACACCACACTGCCCCATTTTGTTGTCACATAGTATTGACTTAAAACCAGCCTCTAAAAGGTAGATGAGACACTCTGTGGTTTATTTAAGCAATAGGTCTTCTGAGTTATGAAAATAACCCCAGTGTAATAAGCTTCCCATGTTCTTCAGGCTTTAAGTATGAAGCTGCAGCTCCAGGGGCTGCCTTTTCCATATTTGAGTTCTTCAAAACACACCAAAAAGTATTGAAGAGAGGAAGAATTGAAAAGCACAGCATCTGGGAGTGATGACTTCAGAACGTTCCAGGGATATAGGATGGTGTTGAGTGATTGAAGTTTACTCTGCTGTCCCTAAAAAGAAACAAATGTGGTTGCAACTCTGCCAGCTTCCCCATTTAAGAGGGAAAATTCATTTGCTCTTAACCTTCTTGGCTTGTTCCAAACAGAATGCTTTACTTTTTTACTGTCCCCTTTCTGCAGCCATCTGTGCTCTGGGAAGTGTCTGCACCTTTCCCACACTTGATTTGTGTTCTGAGCAGCACCTGGATCAGTTGCATCTACACTAGTGCATGAAAGTCCTGGCTTTTAACTGTTGGAGCTGGCCAGGCCATCACTGTCTTATTTCTTTGGAGGTGTGTATGGGTTTTTCCGTGCAATCTACAGAGTTCTAACAACACACGCATATAGGTAGATGCAAAAATGGGTTAGAGAGAGACAGGCCAGCAAGAAGTTGTTCTTCTGTTGCTACCTTTTCCAACATTGCAGGGGTCTGTTTAATCTGGGCCCTCTGAATAATAGAGGAGGCAGCCAGGAGGGTTTAGAGATGAGACTAAACTATTTACTGAAATCCAGTTCTGGAGACAAGGTCAGAAATGCAGATCTTTCTCCTTTGTCTGGGGTTCGTTTCACAGAGCAGCCAAGAAGCAGGAGGATTATAGGTGATGCTTGTTGGCAAGAGGGATTTCAAAGACTTCAGGCCTGATATGTGCAGTGTTTGTTCCAAGTGGCTGAGAAGACAGACACTTTTTAAGTGGTGCTTCTAAACACAGCTTTTAGGAATAAGAAATTACATAGGCACAGATGTACTGACTGAAATACTTTACCTGCAAAGAGGCTGGAGTTAATTCAGTCTCAGTGAGTGCTCTGGTGGTGCCACATTTTCTGTTGGCAAGCAGGGCTCTGATGCACACCTCTGGAACACGGTCACCAGGAGCTTAAGGGTCCTGGTGTGTTAAGGCAGGATCATCATAAAAATACAATTAGAGACGTGACAAATTGGAACAGAGCTCATACTCAGAGTCTGCTGTAACTCAAACAGGGCCAGTTCATTTGAGAGAGCTGTTAGGTTATACTTTCTGAAAAATGAGGTTTCACTGGGACCAAAGTCACTGAATCTCTTCATTCTGTCCCCTGCGTAGAGCAGATCCAGCAGGGCACAGGTTTCTCATCTCTATTCAGGTATCCAAGCCTCCTCTGTCAGGCTCCTAGTAATGACAGTCCACTCTTGCTTTATGTTGATGGTGGATAATGTCTATTTTGGTCTAAAGTGACTGCTCCAGTATACATCACTGTCACATCACCTAAACAACCAGATTTTCAGTAGCTGCTGGGACTTGCTGAAAACATCAGAGCCTGTCCTTTTGAGATTAAGAAGGGATTATCTGTGTGATTTCAGTCAGCCTGAAGAGAAAGGTTAAACACTTGGGGAGGAGGAAACATGTCTGTGTGTGTGCACATGTGTCTTCCAAAACAACAGATGGTTTCAATAAAGTTGCTCCTGCTGCTAGGAAGTGGCACTTCTTGACATTAGCAGAGCCATATCTCATCAGGGTTCTTGTTTCTACCAGACTGTCTCAGCAAGGCCAAATCCACTGTACAGTATGGGGTAATCAGAAAAGGCACTTCAATATCTGCCCCATTAATTGCCCCCTGCCAGTCTTCTCTCTCTTCCGCTGTAGTGCCTACTGTGCTTACTATGGCAGGATCAATTGGCTTTGAAGGGCAACTTTCCCTAATGATCTGCAACTCCCCCTACTTAAGCTGCAGCAAGAACTCCCTCATCTCAAAGATTCTGCAAGAAATGCCTCACTTCTTGGAACTGCTCAACAAAACCCTCTCTGGTTCAATCAATGTATTAAATTATCATGCAACTAAATTAATGTGCCTCTTGGTGACAGAACTGCAGAAAATGAGCAGTGTTTTATGCATTAAAGGCAAACTGGTAAAAGATTGTTTTTCAAGGTTAGATTATTCCACAGTGAATAACAAGACTTTTTTTTCCAGTTAAAATATGAGGAGTTTTCAGAGTGCAGCTGTAGCAGCTGTATGACTTCTCATAGATCCACAGCATGAATTAGTAAGTACAAACAACTGAAGAATTGCAAATATTAGTAACTGAGACATACTTGAGGAGATAGTAGGCATTCTTTTTTTTTTACTAGCATTGTATTTAAGTTTAATAGATAAATATTTTTTTGCTGGAAATCAAACTTTATTTTTTTTTTTATTCAAGAGATTCATAGAATTGTGAAATTATAGAACGCTAGGGGTTGGAAGGGATCTCCACAGATCATCAGGTCCAACACCTCTGCCAAAGCAGGATCACCTAGGACAGGTCACATAGGATCACATCCAGCTTGGCTTTGAAAGTCACCAGAGGAGGAGACTGCACAAACTCTTAGGGCAGCCTGTTCCAGTGCTCTGTCACCCTCACTGTAAATAAATTTCTCTTCATGTTGAGGTGGAACTCCCTGTGTTGTAACTTATATTCATTATTCCTTGTCCTATTAATGAGTGGCATTGAAAAGAGCCTGTCCCCTTCCTCTTGACACTCACACCTCAGATATTAATAGATGTTAGTAAGATCTCCTCTTATGAAGAACTGCTCTGAAAAAATAAGAAATTTTGTCAAGCTTCTGCAGATCTTCCTCTCCTTTGGACTGCATGGAAATAGGTTGGCCTTTCGTTTCATGATGCCCTCCAGTTTTCATTGAAAAAACACCACACAGGGAAAAGCTGAGAAAAAGGAAAAGCAGCTGCAGTGACCTCTTCCCACAGTTTTAAACTCCACACAGTATACAAAATGAAAATGGCAACATTCATATACATTATAAACTGCTCCCTTTTAAAGCTGCATGAACAACCCCTATTCTCAGTTTCCTTCAAGTTTTGGCCTACTCTCATTTATTATCTTTATTTTGCTGGCAGGACAAAACATGAAAAGTTTTACCTAATACTACGTAGGAAGAGCTGGATCCTCCTGAAGGGCTTTTTGCACCATCTCTTGTGTAGCAGGAGCACTGGGGATGGTTTAGGTAGCTCCCTACCAAATGACTCAAACCAACAGTTTGCCAAGATATGCTCTCTTGGCCCCTCTTTTGTAGATAGATGAACTACAGGTTTCTAATTAACGACAGGTTTCTAATTAACTTGTTCTGTAGATATAATGAAGGAAGGAAAAGTTTTTAATAACTTCACTCTGTCCAAACTTTTTTTTTTCCTGGTATCTTCTAAGTTCTCAACTATCTGAAAAAGTATGTACTTTGTTCACATTCTCCTGAAACTTTTTCCTTCCCTTCTTTTCTTGCTTGGGCTCCTGACAAAGAAATTCTTTATTCCTAAGGTAAGAATCCCAGAAAAAGCAGTGCCAGTTCTGAGTTCATAAGGGGGGCAGCACTTCTAATCACTTAGAAAGGACAGATGTGGACTCTGTGTTTCTGTTCAGAAAACAGAACAGAATATCAAGTGGGAAAATATCCCATCACTTTCCTTATGAAGTGTTTTCAGCTGTATGTTTGCAGTCTGTACTTGCAGGAATGAAAGACTGGGTGTGACATGAAAACATAAGTTAAAGATTCACCCTCAATAACCAGGACATTTTGGATTCTCACAAAACCTTAAAATGGCATCATCAGTTTCAATACACAGCTAAAACAAACAAAACCAATCAAACTCAGAATGAAACAAACAAACCCACAAATCTGAACAAAAAACCTCCTCAAAAAATCCACAACCATCACAGCCCACCAAAAAGTCCCACAAAAATAACTATTGATATAGGAATTTACATCAATATATCTCTGAGGGCTTCACAGCTCCCAATTGTCTCCTGTAAGCCAAAATCCACGAAATCAAATTATTTGATGAACAGTATGCAGTAAATTAGTGTCGGTACCAAGCCAAGAACCCAATTTTCTGACTTCTAGTTCTACCCTCAAATACTGGGCTTGCATTGCTTCCCAGGCAAAACAACTGACAGGAGAAAGAAAATGATGTGGTAGAAGGAAAAGGAGCTGAAACTCACAAAGAATCTTGCAATTTCTGAAAGTACTGGTTCTAAAATTTGTGTGTAGTGCAAATGCTATTGATTATACCTAGCTTTAACATGTGAGGTGACCGCAACAGGTTTTAGGGCAACTTGCACGAGCAATATGCTTCCTGAGAGATCCAAGAAATACAATGCAGGGCTGAGTGAAATGTTCCTGAACTTCCGTCAGAGTGTCAGGGAGTGCTAATGAAGGTTTCCAGAGAGGGGAGCAGGTGATGGCATATCACACTTGAGAAAGACTTCAGACAAAGAGAATTGCTGACATTGATGCCTCTTAAAGTATATTTAAACCCATTTGTATGGCAATTTATTTGCTTCACCAAAAAAGCCTTACAAAGGTAAGCTGTCTGAAGAAAAGCTTGCACTCCAAAGTACAGGCTCAATAAAATATCTATATTAAAATGAAAGGTTTGCCATCTCACTCCTGCATTTTGACCACTAATCCAGCCCAGCCCAGTCCACACCAAAGGAAATGAACTGTATCAGGCAATGTCACTTGCTAAAAGGTAAGAGTGGAGGTATTCTCCTTTCCTTCATTTTATATTTCTAGGGACAATTTCACAGGCTGTGCCATTGCTGAATGGGGAAATTGGAAAACTGCAGAATCGATTTGCAGACGTGAAGTTCTATTTTCTTTTACACCTCCTTCATCAGAGTCTCTATCATTCCTGTGTTGTGTGGCATTATTATCGACAGCAGTCTGGACACCACTGATAATTGCTAAACTAGGGAAGAGCTATGCCTTGCAAGTGAAAGCAAAACCACCTACGTGCAGTCAGATGAGTTGTACTATTCCTGCCTTTCAATTCATCTGCTTTAGAGCATCGGTAATGTACCCATGCTAGTATTTCTGAGACTGAAAGAAAAATGTATTTAAAAGATATTATTTTAATGAGTTTTGTTTGCCTTTTGTTTTGTTAAACTTGCTAAAAGCTGCAAGATTGTATTAAGCCTGTTTTTTTATTAAAACCAGAAAAATACACTGGACTTTGTAATGCTTCCATTATTTGTTAACTCTTCTTTCATGGACTGCATTAGAATCATAGACTCATAGAATCAACCAGGTTGGAAGAGACCTCCAATCTCAGCCAGTCCAACCTAGCACCCAGCCCTAGACAATCAACTAGACCATGGCACTAAGTGCCCCATCCAGTCTCTTCTTGAACACCTCCAGGGATGACAACTCCACCACCTCCCTGGGCAGCCCATTCCAATGCCAATCACTCTCTCTGCCAACAACTTCCTCCTAACATCCAGCCTAGACCTCCCCTGGCACAACTTGAGACTGTGTCCCCTTGTTTTGTTGCTGGTTGCCTGGCAGAAGACCTCCCTTCAGGTAGGTAGACAGCAATGAAGTCTGCCCTGAGCCTCCTCATCTGCAGGCTGCACACCCTCAGCTTCCTCAGCCTCTCCTCACAGGGCTGTGCACCAGGCCCCTCACCAGCTTCGTCATCCTTCTCTGGACACATTCCAGCACCTCAACATCTCTCTTGAATTGAGGGGCCCAAAACTGGACACAGTACTCAAGGTGTGGCCTGACCAGTGCTGAATACAGGCTCAGAATAACCTCTCTTGTCCTGCTGGCCACACTGTTCCTGGCTCTCCTGTTCACCTGTGCATGCTGCTGGCTCATGTTCAGCTACTCTCTACCAGCACCCCCAGGTCCCTTTCTGCCTGGCTGCTCTCCAGCCACTCTGTCCCCAGCCTGTAGCTTAAGGTTGTTGTGGGCACAGTGTAGAACCCTGCACTTAGCTTTGTTGAATCTCATCCCATTGCACAAGGAAGAAAAAGAACGTGAAAACAAAACAAGTCTTCCACAACAAACTTCTGATAATGACTCAGTTGCCCAGAATGAGGCAAGTGGTTAGTTGCTGCAGAAAACTGGAAGAGCTGGTGACAATCAGCTGTTTCATCTGTGGGATGGAGAGAGAAACAAGCCTTGTGAAACTAAAGGTCACTGGCAACAACATGGTCGATGGTCTGCTGGAGTCAATCAGCTGCTCTCTGCGCACAGCTGACCCCGGTGGGCGCGGGGGGGCCTTGGTGGGCATTGTAAACATGGAGAACTTTTAAAAGTGTGACAAGCTTTCAGACTAATTAGGTGATTACGCAGTTTTTCATTAAAGATCAGTTCATCCTTACACACCTCTCAGTTTTGCATCCTAACTCTGCTTTGCCCTACACGTATCCTTCGGTATTAGGGCAGCACCAGGTTTTGCCTTCCCTTGCTGCTCCCCAGGTTATTTTTTTTCGCATTAATAAGAACAAAAAGGCATTGGAATAAGCTCCCCAGGAACGTGGCGGAATCCCCAGTGCTGGACACTTCTACAGTTGAGCCAGCTGCTTTGCTGGGCCATCTTATCCAGGCTGTGCTTCTAACGAGAAAGATTGTGCCAGATGATCCTTGAGGTCCCTCCCAAGCTGGCACTCTTCAATTCTGTGCTATGACTTTTTCTGCTGGGCCGGCAGCTTCTGGGAGATTCGGGACAGTATCGTCACCCCTTTTGGGAAGTGGGCAGGTCAGTGAGGACAGAAGAGAAGCAGTGGAACACCTGATAAAGCAGGAATTGGGAGGCATTTGCTTATGTGGAGAGGCCATTTCTGCTGTGTTCTCCTGAACGTGAGCCCACGCTGGGGCAAGGTGCTGAAAGCTGCCCGCGCGCCCCAGCCTGAGGGGCCCAAAATGGCCGCTCGGCCTGAGGCGCTCTCCTCCGCTCTGCCGCTCGGCAGCCGGAACCGCCCCGCGCAGCCTCCTCCTGCAAACTACACGTCCCAGGCAGGCCGGGGGCAGGAACTGCAGCTCCCAGCATGCCCCTCGCGGCCGGGGCAGGCGCCGCCGCGGCCTACACTACACTTCCCGGCAGGCAGCGGGGGCGGCGACCAATCAGCGCGGTCCAGGTTGGTGGGTGAGAGGAACAGGGTTGGCTTCCGCGGGAGTAAACGAGCCGCGGAGAGGAAGCGGCGCAGGGGAAGCGGCGCAAGTGACATTTCCTTTCGGGCCGCCCCCTCTCCCGCTGCCGGAGCGGGGCCCCGAGAATGGCAGCGTTAGGAGGTCTGTGCCTCCGGGACACCGGGGCGGGGGGACGGGCTGAAGGGGTGGAGCGGCCTGTGGGGTGGGGCGCCCGCAGAGTGGTCACTGCTGAGAGGTGTCGGGGCCTGTGTGTTGAGAGGTGTCTCTCTGGGGAGGGCACGTAAAGGAAGGGTGTTGAGGCCTCTTTCTGAGGGGTTTCGGGGAGGGTGCTTCATGGAGCACGTCAGTGGGGATCACCGTGTGAGGGAGGAGTGCTTTGGGCCCTAGGGATGAGGGGTGACTGTGAGATATGTACCAGGCAGGGCTGCTTGAATGAGGGGCCTGCAGTGTGGGGTGTCTTTTCTGAGTGGTGAAGGTGATAACGGAGAAGGGTGTTCGTGGGGATGGGGTCGTGGCATGGGTTAAGTGACTGCCGGAGCGAGGGCCTGTGCATGGAAAGAGAGCAGTACCGCGTGAGCAGAGATGTGCAGTGATAGTGGGCTTTGTTAGGATGGAAGAAGGGTTTCCTGTGAGGGATACCCTCACACGAGCTGAGCTGAGCCGAGATAGGAGAGCGGGGTTGTCCGTGGTGAAAGGCTTCCATGGAGGTGGATATATGGGAAATGGAGGAGGGAAGAGTGAGAAATTAACGGGGAGTATTTTGGAATGATGTTTAGGAGGAACAGAGTTAAAATTTTGAGATGCATGTGAGAGGAATATTAATAGAAGAAAAAGATGCCTAGGGTGGGAGGGAGAAAAATAAATGAAAGTGGTGAAAATGACTGGATGGTTTTACAGAGTGAAAACGGAGTAGATTGATAGAAAAACTGAAATGCAGGCATGAGTATCTGTACCAGCAATAGAAGCTGCCTTGACCTCCTGCACTTATTGCCCAAGTAACTGGCAGAGTCAGAAAAGAACTATTCTGTGTCTTTGTCACTGTTAGAAAGTAAATTAAGCTCTTCAGCCGTGATAGCTTTTATTGTACATCAAAGCTTTGCTTGGTTGGAAGCCTTGAAACCAATTTAGCAAAGTGTTATTTACTTGGAATTTACTCGGTGGTGATTAACATTGTTTCTCCCCTTGCCGAATGATTGGTGAGTTGAATGTTGGAGCTAGTTTACTGTGATAAAGCAAATTCTCCCATGGCAGATCTTAACTTTGAAGATGTGCTTGAAGACTTTTCTAACAGTACAGCAGCTTCCTACTGATAGAATTGTGACTGTGTCAAAGCTGTGTCTGATTCTGAGTAACAGAATTGTAACTGCAGTGTATCACCACGAGTTGCATTTTAAATCTCCTATTCATCCTGAGCATTGTTGTTCGCTGTCCTCTTTGACCCTTTGTGTTGCCCAAAATGTGTTGCAGTCAGCAGCTTTACCTGATTTGCAACTATTACCAGCTAATGTTTTTCATTGGAGCTTTGCTTTGTTGTTGTTATTGTTGCGTAAAAATGTTGTTGCTGTTATGAAACGGATTTTTGTGCTTGAGCTATTGCTCAATTTTCACTTTGGGATTTACTTCATTAGGCATATTGCATGTTGCTTAGAAGCATATGCTTCAATTCCTGTGTTTCAGCAATGATATGTGAGCTTCATCACACCTCAGATGGCAGCTGTATTTTGTCTGTAAAGAAAAGCATGTAACCATATATACAAATTTATGCAAATTTAGGTTTGTTGCCCAACATACTGTAGGGCTGTTTGTTCACGAATCTGCTGTTAATCATCACTTGTGTAAGTTAGTAGCTTGTTCCTGTTTCATTGTGTAGTTAAGTACATATAGAGTTGTGTAGCGATGGTGTAGGTTGGAGGTTATATTTTATTCTTCTGCATTCTTTGCTTTTCCATTTGTAAGTAGCATTATGATTCTTGACTTTATTTCCCCTTCTCCAGTGATATGTAATAGATAGGAACTGTTTATATGGCTACATTTTTTTCTTAATGGAGATAATTTTATAGGCTAATGATAACCTATATGTACATTGAGAAAAGGGAAAAAATTACAGGTACGTTTATGTCTTTGTGCACCCTTGTTAGACTTGCTGTTGATGGCTGGTGACAGTGAGGACATGTGGAATATTGATTTAGAATCATAGAATGGTTTGGGTTGGAAGGGATCTCAAAGCTCATCCAGTTCCAACCTCCCAGTTTGGCAGGGACACCTCCCACTAGAACAGGTTGCTCAAGGCCTCATCCAGCCTGGCCTTGAACACCCCCAGGGAGGGAGCATCCACAACCTCCCTGGGCAGCTTGTGCCAGTGTCTCAACACTCTCATTTGAAAGAACTTCTTCCTAACATCTAGTTTGAATCTTCCCTCTGCCAGTTTAAACCCATTACTCCTTGTCTTCTCATTACAAGACCTTGTAAATAGTCCCTTCCGAGCTTTCCTGTAGGCCCCCTTCAGATACTAGAAGACTACTATAAGGTCTCCTCGAAGCCTTCTCTTCTCCAGGCTGAAGAGCCCCAACTCATGTAGCCTGTCCTCCTAGCAGAGCTGCTTCATCCCTCTGAGCATATTTGTGGCCTTCTGTGGACTTGCTCTAGCAGTTCCATGTCCTTCATCTGTTGGGGGCTCCAAAACTGCACACAGGACTCCAGGTGGAGAGCAGAGCCAAGGGGCAGAATCCCCTCTCTGGCCCTGCTGGCCACGCTGCTCTTGCTGCAGCCCAGCACACGGTTGCTGTCTGGGCTGCGCTCACAGTGCTAGCTCGAGTTGAGCTTATCATCACCCCAGACCATCAGGTCCTTTTCCTCAGGGCTGCTCTCAGCCATTCCCCACCCAGCCTGGAGTTGTGCTTGGGTTTGTGCCAACTCAGTTGCAGAACTTTACACTTGGCCTTGTTGAATGCCATGAGGTTGGCCTGAGCCCACCTCTGCAGCCTGCCCAGGACCCTCTGGATTGGATCCCTGCCCTGTAGCAAGTCAGCTGTGCCATACAGCTTGGTGCCATCTGCACACTTGCTGAGGGTGCACTGATTCCTCTGTCTTTGTTAAACAGCGCTGGTGCCAGCGCTGACCCCTGAGGGAGCCACTTGGCACTGGTCTCCAGGTGGACATTGTGCCCTTGATCACCACTGTCTGTGTGCCATCATCCAGCCAATTCCTTGTCCAGTGAGTGGTCCACCCAGCAAGTCTGTGTTTTTCCAATTTCGGTGACCAGTCAAATTCCTGACTCAGGTTCTGGTAGATGATGTCAGCTGCCCTTCCCTTGTCCAGTGTTGCTGTGACTTCATCATGAAAAGCCACTAATTTGTGCTAATTGCTCATTCATAGGGCTTTTTGGTGTGTGTGGTTTTTAGAGGGGTTTTTAATGTGTTTGTGTTTGATGGTGGTTGTTTATTTTAAACAGTTTCAACTTTGCTTTGTAGAACCAAGTAAGTTTTCACAAACACTGAATGGAATTCCTTCTTCAAACACAGTCAACAGTGGAATGGACCCCTTCCATGCTTGCAGTATTCTTCAACAGCTTAAAACCATGTATGATGAAGGACAACTGACAGATATTGTAGTCGAAGTGGATCATGGGAAAACATTCTCCTGTCATAGGAATGTTCTTGCTGCAATCAGTCCTTATTTCAGGTACAGTACCCTGTCATTCTAGTCATAATCCCCTTTGCTAATATTCCATGTAACTCTTACTAATATGTAGTACAGCTTGTAAGAAAACATTACTGTTCTCTTAACGTCAAGGAATTAACAGCCCTGTTAATTAAGCGTGAGTTTCATTGGAGAAAATGTCATGTTATTTGAAAAACCCAATGAAACAAAAATGCCTCTGATTTTGAGTGTGCCTTGGATACTGTAACTGTATTTCCTTTTAAAGTTCCATATTCTAGCATGCTGGAATATGCATATGAAATAACATGTTCAAAGCCGAGTACAGAGACTTGGATATGTCAAGAGCTTGGCTTGTAAACTGAATCAACTTCTCTATGACGTTAGTGTGAAACAATTAAGCAAAACCAGCTTGTTCCTTTTTCAGTAAGTCAAGAACTGGGCTTGAACTGAGTTACTCAAATAATGTTATATGGAGTAACATCAGTGGTAAACCTGTTTGTGTTGAAACAAGGGCAGATGCATTGTGATTAGCTGTACAATATGATTTCCTTTCTTACACCCATAGCTAGAGGGTAACAAACTGCTAAGTGTTTTCTCTTTTGTAGATCTATGTTCACTAGCGGCCTTACAGAGAGTACCCAGAAAGAAGTTCGTATCGTTGGTGTTGAAGCAGAGTCAATGCATTTAGTATTGAACTATGCGTATACCTCCAGAGTAATGCTGACAGAGGCCAACGTTCAAGCTTTGTTCACTGCAGCTAGTATCTTCCAGATCCCTTCCATACAAGACCAGTGTGCTAAATACATGATCAGTCATCTGGACCCACAGAATTCCATTGGGGTGTTTATCTTTGCTGATCACTATGGTCATCAGGAACTCAAAGACAGATCACAAGACTACATTCGTAAAAAGTTTCTGAGTGTCACCAAAGAGCAAGAATTTCTTCAGCTGAGAAAAGACCAACTGATAAGTATACTCAACAGTGATGACTTAAATGTAGACAAAGAAGAACATGTTTATGACAGCATTATAAGGTGGTTTGAGCATGAACAAAATAAGAGAGAAGTGCACCTTCCAGAAATATTTGCCAAATGCATCCGTATGCCTCTGTTGGAAGAGACATTTTTAGAGAAAATCCCTCCCATGTTTGCACAGGCTATGGCCAAAAGCTGTGTACAAAAGGGACAACATAGTGCCAATGGCTACACACAACGGCTTGGAATGACCGCTTCTGAAATGATCATATGCTTTGATGCTGCCCACAAACACTCAGGAAAGAAGCAAACAGTGCCTTGTTTAGATTCGGTCACAGGGAGAGTGTTTAAACTATGCAAGCCACCAAATGACTTGAGGGAGGTTGGAATTCTCGTATCTCCCGATAACGATATTTATATTGCGGGTGGTTACAGGCCAAGCAGCAGTGAGGTCTCCATTGACCACAGAGCAGAGAGTGATTTTTGGATGTATGATCACGCTGGCAATAGGTGGATTCCGAAAGCTCCTTTGTTGCGAGCCAGAATAGGCTGCAAATTGGTTCATTGCTGTGGTAAACTGTATGCAATAGGTGGTCGTGTTTATGAAGGAGATGGGCGGAACTCACTGAAGTCTGTGGAGTGTTACGACAGCCGAGAGAACTGTTGGACAGCTGTCTGTCCAATGCCTGTAGCAATGGAGTTCCACAGCGCTGTGGAATATAAGGATAACATCTATGTGTTACAGGGTAAGGTGGTTTGACTGACTCTTCACGAGTTTTTGCAAGTGGGGGTTGTTCAGTCCAACTGTGCTCTCTTAAGTACCTTAGAAAACTAGGTTTCTTGGATGTTTAAAGAGTGTCATGGGACAGCAGGTTGAGAAGAATGCTAGGGAGAGCAGGGTGTGAGGACAATTGAGGTTGCTACTTGAGTTCTCATGTCCTGAGAATGCATTGCTCAGTTGCAGTATTGAGTTACTGCACAAATGGCATTTTGGTGATGTTCTAAGTCAGCAATATATTGTGAAAATTCTTTATTAGATCTTTATCTGGGTGAAATGTGCTGATGTTGAAGAAAAAAATATTGTCCTGTGAAATGCACTTTATTTCATTTAGCTAAACCTGTGAAAATTCCTGGTGGCTGTATTCTTGATGACTCATAAAAGTCAGTTAACCATTGTAGGCCTTCATTTCCTGCCCCACCCTGCTTTTTGAAGGCATCCTGAAAACGAAGGAAGGTGGTTTATCACTTTCTAGTTAGCCTTGTTTTTTTGGTCTGTCATTACAGTACTACCTTTACATCCTTTCTTCCCATAAACAATCAAGTTTATTGGTGTGTCAGATTCTTAAATAAAAAGGATCATTATGGGAATGGACTAAATAATTTATTTTCCCTTTAAGGAGATCCTATATAAAATATGTATTTGCGTGTGCATGAGCCACATAGCAGTCTTCTCTTTAAGGTACTGAGACTGGTCTTTGAGGATGTAGTGGGAGTCTCAAAAACTGGAAAGAGAGGAGAAGGGTGGGTGTCTTGGTTGTGCTTTGCTGAGAGCCACCTCCATGTAAACACCTGCAGTAGCTGGGGTCTTGGGTCCATACCAGCTCCCTCTGTGGGCCACTTCCCATACTAGACCCCACAGCATAGAGAACTCTGTAAGGTCACTGTTATCTACTGGAAGTCCGCCTGGTTTCTTGACTTCATTCTCTTGCTGCTTGGTAAAGTTAGTGGGCTTCCACATGCTTTGCAGAGACTTTTCTTCTTCTTTTGTTGTTCCTGTATCAGGCTTGACTCTGGTTGAGGCTTTAAATAATTCTGTGACACTAGCAAGTATGATAGATAAAAACTTGATTGAGTTGCTCTGAAGTACTAGGAAAAAAAGTTTACTTCCAATGATTTTGCTTGTAAGTTGGAAGTAATCAATAAAGATTGAGTGTTGAAATGCCAAGGGAATGTTAGCATCAGTCATAGAAGACTACACTGTGGAACAAAACTGAATAATCAAAAAAATCTAAACTCTTAAACTATGTTCCACTCATTTCACTGTATTATTTCTGTGTTCTTTGTTATGTCTGAGGGACTTGGTCACACAGTGTCTTGGTTACAATTCTGGAAGTAGCCATGTGAAATGCTATATGATTTAAATTATGCTGATACTTGCAAATGTGAGGCCTTTGTTTTCCTGGGCTTTACAAAAGGAACGTGGTCTTTATCCATGTTGTTTTCATCAAGTGTGCAGGCAATGAGCTTTCAATCATATGAACTTCCATTATCTGAAATCTGTAGGTGCTACTCTGTGCAGTCAACAGAAGAAGTGTTTTGTAGGTTAATCACAAAGCTTATCATGAACAGTAGCTTCTTGCAACTATTCACCTCACATCCTTTTGAGCAAATCAACCTAAATGTGTAAACCACTCACCTGATACAAATAGCTTCAAAATCTGTGTGAAGTGCAAGACAATTATTTGCACAGGTTAATAACTTTCAGGCACTGAATTTTGAGACTTCACAGTCTGTAGGAGACTCGTAGTGAAGATGTTAAAGAATAAAACAAATAGTTCAGACATTTCAAGACGGGAATCTTGAAAGGGTTTGTCCCAGGTTATTAAGCGAAGTTTAAAAGTAGTAAAGGCTAGCTAGGAAATAAGCAAAACATTGTATCTCTGATATGCTTCAGATTTAACCTCTTCTTCAGCTGAAACAGAAACACAAAGTAGATTGTAATGCACAAGGAAGAGATGGTGCTGGGGCTTTTCTTGTGGGATCAAGGCTTTCAAAAAAGGGTAGGCAGCTTCTGTCTGTGGAAGAACATGCCCGAAAGCTTAGTAAGCTGCAGAATTGGTGTGCTGGAAATGAAACGTAAGTTATGTTTTATTTTTCCTTTCTCTTTTCAGGGGAATTTTTTCTCTGCTACGATCCTCAGAAAGATTACTGGGGATTTTTGACCCCAATGACTGTGCCTAGAATCCAAGGCTTGGCAACTGTGTACAATGACTCCATCTACTACATAGCTGGAACCTGTGGAAACCATCAGCGCATGTTTACCGTAGAGGCCTATGACATTGAACAGAATAAGTGGACTCGAAAAAAAGACTTTCCATGTGATCAGTCCATTAATCCCTATATAAAACTCGTACTCCTCAAAAATAAACTCCATCTGTTTGTCAGAGCTACTCAAGTCACTGTTGAAGAACATGTTTTTAGAACCAGCAGGAAGAATTCGCTCTACCAGTATGATGAGGTTACTGACCAATGGCAAAAAGTATATGAGACTCCAGATAGGCTCTGGGATTTAGGCCGGCATTTTGAATGTGTTGTTGCTAAATTGTATCCACAGTGTCTTCAGAAAGTTATTTAATTTTTTTTTCTTTTTCCTTTTTTTCCTTTTTTCTCAGTAACAGGCCTTAGTGGTTTCAGTGGTAATCTGATGCTAGAGAAAATGTCTTAAAGAAAACAAAGAAATTCTGTCAGTATTTATTGTGAGCTGAAACAGACAGTTTTTTTTGTATATGGGGATGGATGCTCTTTAAAGGTTGCAGTCTGGGGAAGGATTCACTGGTTCAGTTTCATACTTACTGATGTTTTCCTGGGAAATGAGAAGGAAGTTATAAAGTGCAATTATCAGCATTTTTTTCCTGGTAAACACTTAGTCATGTCATGCTAGTGGGGTGTTTTTGTGGTAAGAGCAAATTAAGTGGAAGAGCCAGGATAACTATGCACTACAGTGAAAGAAAATCTAGCATTAACAACTGAGGATGTCCAAGATGTTTTGAAGTGACTTTTCTGTTTTCCTTTTTTTTTAATACGGGTAAAATTTGAGGCAATATCACTAAGTTTGATTTTTGGTTTTGCTTGGTTTTGTTTGGTTTTTGGGTTTTTTTGACTTGAGATTAAAAGTACCTGGAAATGGTATATCCTGATTCGTAATGATCTTCTTTTTCTTGTGCTGTGTTTCAGGTCTGTTAAGGTGTTTGTGGTGGTATTTGTGCACTACAGTTTAGGAGAAAAAGTCAAGTGAGAGTCGGAACATGGAGTACCTTTGCCTGAACAGAGGCCTGTTCAGATTACTGTACCACTTCCTGTTTATGGATTTTTGTTGAAATTGATCTTAATGATAGGGGAAGGGGAGGGAACCCCAACACCTGTTTCACCTGTTTTTTGCCACGTAGATGTAGTGCTGTAAAAACATTTTTTACTTTTGTTTTGACACTGCTTAAAACCTTTAAAACCTTTTTTTTTTTTTTTTTTGTTTTCCTTCATCCCATAAAGGGCTTTAACCCAAAATGTTGATGGTGCTAGTACATTTTTAACACTTGTTTATCTGAAATGGGCTAGCCTTATGCTACTGTTTAAGACAGCCTGGTATTTTTCATGGAGTGTGTGTGTCTGTCTCGGGCCCTGTCCTGTCATCGTATTGTCTTTTTTAACATAACATTTGTACTGCAGTGATATTCTTGCACAGAATGGTGACAGGATATGGCCTTAATAATACTGATTTTTTTTTTTTTCCCCCCCTCTTTTTGTGTGGAGTGTTCATTCTGTCTCCGCTAAATTGCAGTGCTATGTGCATAGCTGGCATGTGCTCCAGTAATTTGAAAACCTGTGGCTTAATTTTACAAGTTGTTTTTCTTTTCTCCCAGCAGTCAAGCTCTCAGATACCTTCTATTTCATTCTGGTCTATAATGTGAAAATTTGCACTACTGAGCTGTCTTCATTATCTGGTGTATTAAAGCAAAATTGACAATAAGTGTGCGTGGTTTAAGTAATCATAGATGAAATATAGAATAGGGATCAAATATCTTGCAACACTTTTCTCAATGTATTTAACACTTAGCTTACTTTTGAGAAGTAAATATGTTCAAAGTTCAGCCTCCACTTCAGTAGTGAAAACTGGATTTAAAAGGAAAGAGGTGAATCCAGCTGTAATATGCTGGGTTTAATTTATTACAGCTCTGTTTTTTGTGGAGCTGTTATCTTACTCTTCCATGTTTTCCCAAATGGACCTAAGTAAACCAGTTAACTTGAAATGGCAGTGGTCATTGCTGGTTGTTAGTGCTTACCATTATCCGGCTTAACAGCTGATATTTCAGTAAGCCAAATATTTAGCTCATTAGTTATCCCCCCTGGCATGGCTGAGGATTTGGATAATAATTGTTTACTATGTGGTCTTACTGTTCCCAAATGGAATCTTCCTAATACATGAAAGTATTTGCCTGGTTCTATTTCTTAATTCTTGCACAAAACCGTTTAAAAGGCAAAACCAGAAAAAACTGTGAAGTGAAATGGAGAAGAAGAAAATGCCTCTTTGCATTACATACCTCATCCTCCAGAGACTCGCCAAACTGCTTCTTTCAAATGCGAGCACCTGAATTTGTCTTCTAAAGTTAAGTTGACGATTCTTGCTGAGACTGCATTTTCCAGCAGTGCTGAGGTGTGTTCTTTCTTTGTTTAATTTTCTACTGGATACTTTTATGTATCTCCATAGCCAAGAATAAGAGGGTTTTTTGTTGTCAGTTTGTTTTCTTTTTTGATAAGTGCAACTAATTGCATTTTAAATACGATCCTTAGTCCTTGGCTAGCAATCTTTGCGCTGTGGTAGGCCTCTAGCTGCAAGCTTTCTGAAGCACCCTCCCTAACAGTGTTGCATTTGTGTGTAAACTCTTTTTTTTTTTTGGCAAAGTGTTATGTAACTTTTTTTGGCTCTTTTTTTTTTTGTTTGTTTGTGTGTGTGTTTGGTTTTTTTTTTAAAGCTTGGTTGAATATTTACAAAACTTCTTGCTGCTTTTTGACAATCTGTATTTATTTAGTAGAACAAATTTCAATATATTACTTGAAACTATGGAATAGAATTGAGTTAGCAGTTGACTGGTCATGTGATGTATAGAAGTACAATATGCTGTGGTTAATTCTGCAGTAGGTTTGTTAATTTTGTTTATCTGCACTAAAGTACGAAGATCTCCATTCTGTTTAACCATTCAAACCGAGGAGGTGATCCAAGTTTGTCATGTTTAAAAAGCTAAATCCTGGAACTTGCCGTGGGAGTAGAATATACTAAATTTTGTGCATGAGGAATTTGTTGGGAGAGTAACGTAGCTGTGACACATTGCCAATTCTCAAAAAAGTCTACATTTTGCTGAAAGTCAGATTCTTGGTCAAGTTTTGCTTTAGTTGGGCTAGAGTAAACTTGGACAGCACAAAAAAAAAACCCCAACAATGCACCAAAGGTACTGGTAATATTTAAACAGTAATCTGTACATTTTCTCCACTTGGTATTTTTTCTGCATTCATTTATTTCCCTTTATTAAAAGAATTTCTAGCATTTTAAGGACTTACATAAGTGTAAATCTCTTTTCCAAAAAATTGTTAGTTACTATAGAATGAAACATTTTGTAATTTCCACTTGATTCCATCAGTAAAACTTAGAACTGAAAGCAGTTTTGGTGCACCAGACATGCAGCGTGTGTGTGTTCTACAAGAAGTCGAAGAGCTCCCTGTTTGTAAGGCTGTTTAGAAAGGCATCCAACATTCAGTGCTCAGGTATGTTAGTAAGAAGTACTGTAGTCCTCTGAGGGCAAACGTGTGGATTTTTAAACATTTTGCCATAATTGCACAATTTTGCATTTTTACTTAATGTCATGTTATGTTTCTTAAAATAAACCTATTGTTGAAATACAGTGGAGTTCAGCTGGTTTTGTGAGAAATCTCTTGAATACTCTGCAGGGCCTTTCTGACAGTGTAACTCATCTCTTTGATACTTGTTCAATTCTATTTCTGCACTTGCGTGTCTTAGCTGTATGTAATGTCATATGTTGGGCTTTTCTGAAGTGGCACTGAGCTGTTGCTAAGAGGTGGAAGATGTTTTGTCCTGCTTTTTTGTCTTGTCTCTTCCCTTGCTGCTAGCCAAGTCTAACTTCTTGTTTGCTTACAGGCAATATCTTTTCCCTTCTTCCCTGCTTTTGGCTGGAGATGGCACCAGGCAGGAACATCAAGTAGGGCTTTCCAGTTTGTTAGTAGTGTATGCTGAAAACTTTGAAGTGTTTTGTACTGCATTTCCAGCATCTTTACTTAGTAGGAAAGTTGCATCCCAGGCAGTAAAATGGATGGGGAGAGCACAGTGGTGTAGGTTGCAAAGGAGTCTGCTGCAGAGCTGAGAATGAGAAGCCCACTTTCCCCTAGGCCAAACTCCAGCATTATGTGTGGCTTCTGATGTGGTGATAGCTCTTGGCACATCTTGTAAATTTAAGCTCTTTTTGAGAACTTTTGTTCCCTTTCAGAAACTCTGTAATGACTTCAGTGGTGATGCCAAGTCATTGCAGCCTGGGAAAGCAATATCAAGTGTTCCTGCTTGGGAAGGTGCTCCTATTGTCAGGTTCTTGCAGGCATTATTTCCACCCTCTCGCTCCTCACCGCGAGACTAAACCTGTCTGGGTGTGATTTGAAGTCTCTTCACATGGCAGTTTGGTCACAGCAGAAACCATTCTGGAATATGGGCTAGCAGTGGTTGTGTGTTTTCAAGCAAACTGTGCTGCATGCGGTCAGTGAGTCTGGCTGGGTTGGCTACCTTGGCTATCCATGCAGCAGGATGATGTGACTGATTGTTCATAAGCTATAGAGTACAGTACCCACATTCTTGGAGTCTGCTGCTTGATGCTGACCTGGGGTGAGTTTGTGCTGACAGACATGGTCCTGGTCATCAGTTCAGAAAGGCACACTCCTTCCAGTCAGACCGAATAACAGCCTGCAGCTCTGCAGTTACAGTGCCCAAGTCCCAGCCTCTTTACTTAGTCACTAGTTTCTTTTGTGTGATGACAGCATTGTTCCTTTCCTCCACCTACGTGTACTGGACAATTTTGATGTCTTTTTTTGTGTGCAGCTCTCTCTTGCTGGGAAGACTTCTCCAGAGGAATCAGCCAGCAGAGCAAAGGCGCTGACTGCTTGCTTGCCTGCCTTCATTGCTGTGCAGATCTGCAGCTGCTCTGTTAAATATCAGGTACACATCCTCTTGAAGACCTAGCAGAAAAAGTGATGAGGAGGTAGGCTTGCTCTTCAACTTCTAGTGGGTTGAAAATCCACAACACACACAACTATATGCATTCTCTACTTGCTTCCACATCCAAGGACTCAGCTGAGACTACGAACTACTTATTTCTGTTCCTAGACAGATGGGTCTAACTAGATTTGACTGTACTTTCACACTGTCTTGAGTTTTGTAAAAGCGGCTGAAAATCCGAATTGTTTATCTCCAGTATGGAGTTTGCAGCTGTGGTTACCAAACACTTGAATGGTAAAAGGGTCCTAACCTAAGTTTCCCTGTCTGCTGCCTCCTTTGTTTGGAGCACCTTTGCTCTGTCCAAAACACTAAGAATTCATAAAGGAGGATCATCTAATGCCATATGATAGTTTTGCAACATCCTAGTTTATAATCTGTGGGGACTTAAACTAAGAAAGAGATGAAGCTGACAACAAGAAAAAATACCTTTCTCTGTGATCTCCAAGGGAAAACGTTGTATCAGATTGCAAGAAAAAGATAAACAAATTACACTGACTTCTTGAGGACAAATCAAATTATCTAAGGGTCTACAGTCTGGGTAAAGCTGAAGCTTCAGAAGATAACTAGAATTATTATCTCTTTATAAGGTGATTTTTTTCCCTGGAGGGGAAAAGAAACTGAAGAGTTGTAGCAGAAGCCTCAGTGAACACCTCACTCTTCAGATCTGTCTGAATGGTTCTTATGTTTCACTTCAGTGCTCATGAGTCCTTCAGAAAGATGTCACTGTAACTCTTGAGTTAAGTAAGCTGTTATCTGCTTTGTGAAAGACATTTACTGAGATATCTGCAAACTTCCAGCTCAGGCATCGAGTCGTATCTGGAAGGCATGCTGGGTTTGTAATGGCCAGCAACAGGGACCAGAGCCAAAACTGGAACAAGAGTAGTTTGATCATGTTCTTTGATTCTCTAATTTCTCTTTTGCTCTTATGGAATAAAAATTAATTTGCCCCTTGTGCCCTAAATTCTTCTAGTAGCTCTTGTGACATTCTCTTAACATTTGGCATGCATGATAATGTGAAGTAATGCAGAGCAAAGGATAACTTTGAATGGTCAAGTTAACTTATTCAGGTCCTCCTACCTCACAGCTAACTGAAGGACCAGTTTTAGCACAGTTTTGCAAATGATTACACTTTCTAGGTCTCAGAGGATTTTCCTGCTTTGGACACTAGAATAAATTCCTCTACACTTCTTGAACAGAGAAAAGGGTGGGCAGGTAAGAAATTCTTTCTGTCCTGAGTGGGGTGAGGTGCTTTTCTGACAATGCTGTTTTTCCTTTCAGACATGCTTTGGGAAGGAAGACATGTTGGTTTGAGATCATTTGCTGGAGGAATGGAATGCATATCCCCCCCCAAAAACAAAGTACCATTACTTAAATGATCTGCCAGATCTACATACGGAAGAGTATCTCACATTTAGGCACTCCCCTGCAGTCAGTAGGTGGAGAAAGAACCACCCAGCTGTTGCTTTCTCCTTATCTCCTTGCAACATGTACTCCTTTCTCTGCCTCTAGAAGGGGGAAGAGTTAGACCAACAAAACTTGAACCTCCTCACTTTCTTAACATCTGGTTAAGGTCCTATGTGCCTCACTGCTGATTTAAGTATTCCTGTATTTTACACAAATAATAATGTCAATATCACCGTAGGAGGCAGGTATTTATTAACTTCGATGAAATTTATGTGATCAAGCTATGGTTTGAAGAGTTACTTTGTCAAAACTAACTGATTTCTAATGTGTCTCTCCATAGTGGATTTTCTGAAGCATATCCAAGGTTGTGTTTGCCATCGTTCCCTTATAGGAGCTGACAGGGGCATCTCTTTTTACTCAACTAGTAGCATACACAACTTGTACAAGTGCTTTACATCTTTGGAAATTCTGGCCCTTCACAAAATAAGCTAATCCAGACACAGTCTCAAGAGTTTGGGATGTATATGGCACTACCTAGTGAGAGTGATTCAGCACATGTGCAAAAACCTAAATACTTCAGGGTTTTTTTGAGGGGGGAAAAACCCACCAGAGATCCCCACTTGGAGAACACCTAACTGGTTTGGACTAGTTTTGAAGGGCTAGGCATCTTCTGATAGACGTAAGTTTTGAGTAAGAAAGGCACAGATCTGCCTGAAGAGGAACAAAGAGGGAAATAAAGCATGGCATCCTGCTCTTTGTAGTGCCCGAGTGCTGGCACAGAATAACCATTGCTGCCTGCAGCTCTACGAAAGCAGATGGTAGGTTTCACCTACATCCTACGGCTTTCTAACGGGACATAACCTGGCCCCACAGCCACAACAGTTTAATGGGACCCAAGCTGTTGGCCCCAAGGCCAGTTGCCACCTTTAATGTGTGCAGCCTGACCTGTTAAAAAGTACTTATTTAGATCTTTTAAGTGTCACTGAGTACCTGGCAATGATAACATACCTGTAAAACATCAACCAAAATAGTACCAAATAAATCCATTTAAAGAAAGGCTCTCTGTGTTCCTGTGTCTTCATAGACCTGCATGTGACCTCTGTTTGCAGCTCTCACTGTCACAGAGAGCTGGCACTACCCGTTCCAAATGTAAGGAGCGTGAACTGTATGCTCAGTTTGTGCCAGAAGTCTTTCTTTTTTGGTGATGCATATATAGGCTTTTATCATATGCAAATTCAATTCTAGATTTCATTAATTAAATGTGAAGTCAAGCTGTTACATGATACAGAAGCTGGGGGGAAACATTTGCACTTAAATTTTGCATTACTTTATACTCTTCCAATTTGATTCTGTTCTGTGGCTGCTCCTTGAACACCTGGAGGTGTTCAAGGGCAGATCGAATGAGTGGGATATATCTCTGCCTGTGGTGGGGGGTTGGAACTGGATGATCTTTGAGGTCCCTTCCAAACTAAACCATTCTGTGATTCTATATTCCTTCAGTAAGAGTTTTCTTCCAAAATTCTGAAAAGTTCAGAGGCAGAACTTGTCACTTTGGTGAGCACCGAAGTGACCTTCTCTCACAGCCAGTAAATGAAGTGCCAAAATTGTATGAACTCTGCAAATTTGCATTTTGTTTTTCTTGAAAGAAATAAAAGATGCATCATGGTTTGCATTAAAACTAGTATATGGAGACCAGGTGCTCAGAAAAGAAGGTCCATCTGGTTAGTTATTAAAATTCCAATTTTTAATGGGCCAATGAAATGATAAAGGAAAGTTTCTGCTGCTTTTGCCCATCTGGATTACTGATGGTGATGAAGGTCTTCACAGGTGGTTTTGAGAAGCAGTCTCAATAGTTTTAATTGTCTGCAGCGCATGCAAATAGTTACTGGGCTGTGACCATCAGCAGAAACCCTTTATAATATAGGCAGCTGCTATTAGCACAGAGGTGGAAGGAGGGACAATGTAATTTAACAAAGGCAAATTCATGTTTTGATTTGATCAAACACTGGTTCAGAGCTGGGCGAGCTGTCAGGTGTCTGTGAGCAAAGGGGAAAGTGTGTATTTGGAAGAGCAGCACTGTAGAAGCTACCGTAAGTAACTGCTGAATTTCACCCTTTGCAATGCCAGTAAGTTTTTGCAATTACCTTATTCCAAACGCTGCAGTGTTGAAGGGAACACCTCCTGTGAACTCCAAGTCTGGTGTGATTGCAGCCTCTTCCATAGACAGCTTCCACTAACCTCCTGTGGGACACAGCACGGCAGACCTCATGCCTCTGGAACAATCTGTAATGAATTCTCATAGCACCTCTAACTGCCTTTAAGGAGTTACTCGTTTTAGAAGACAGAAACCCACCAGCTATCCTTGTGTTATTTCTGGTTGTGAAACGTTTTCATAAAGAATAACTGGTGGAAGCTGTGGCCAGTGAGGTAGAAAGGAGTGGATTATAAGATCGATGAGACCAATTGGCATTCTGTTTGTCGGTGAATTAATGGTGGATACCTGGTAGACCAGAATGGACCTAGCTGCCAGTGCTCCCCAGTCTGCAGCAATTTTTAGTCCACAGTGCCAGAGGTGGCATCTTTGTATTTAATAGCCCTCAGTGGATTTCTTCCAAGAGTTTGTCTTGCTGTCTTTTGACCACTGGAGATGTTTTTTAGCATGCTGTTACCACTGGCTGGTAGAAAATTCTTTTACATGGGAGGTGTGCATTCTCTGTCCTGTGTTTGTGACCAGAATATCCAAGCTGCCTGCAGCAGCCTTTCTTACTGACCTAAACTAGGAGCTGTTGGAGGGTTTTAAGCATTTGTTGTGTCCTTGCAAGAAAGATGTTTTTGCTGCGGCAATACGAAACAGCATGGACGACTGCGTGTGGCTGCAAGACAGGAAATATGGGCTACGGTAAATGCTGGCTTGCAAAGTCAGCCTGGATGAACCATTTTCCTCTTTGCCTCTGTTTACCTTTTTGCTGAGATTTTTACTTGGATTGGATGAGAACAGTGAATTTGTTCCCTGCTTTTCCTTTTGCTTAAGTAGAGTGTTGCAGCATCTAGGTTATAAAAATTGCAAGAGAATGTTTTTAATCCCTCAAAAGGAGATTTGCAACTGAAGTCTTGTGATATTTGGTTGTATAAATCTCATGTTGTGGACATGGCTTGCTCACTAGTGACAGTCAACTGCTTGGTTACTGGAAAGAAATTCAAGAAGTTTCTGTACCACTTCCCTCACTTCAGAGTGACGTTTACCTCTCGATGAGTGTTGCTGTGCCCTGTGAATCCCTTCCTTTGTTCCTGAATGATCAAAATAGGCCTGATGTAGGATTTTAGGTGACCCAGAGGTCATGCAAGAGGATTTCAGCCAGAAGGCTAAAACTGCAGAATAGGCAAAGACAGAGGCTCTCTGTGTCCAAATTCTCCTGGAGCAGAGTGGAAGCAGAGCCTGCAGAGAGGTGTTGTGAAGAGTAAGTTAATCTGTACAGGAAAGAGAGGGAGGTGGGAAAAGAGAGAGCTGACAAATAATTGATTAACACACATACAGACAGAGATCTGAGAGAGGCCAGCACTCGCAGCACTGCAAATGGGCAGTTTGTCCCTGATGGGCAAAGGGTCAGACCTGTCTGTAATTAATGTGGGATGCAGTTGCCTTTGGATGTAACTTGAGGGGTTGGGTGACAGAGTGTTGAAAATCACAGAAAGGTCTTACATCTGAGGATACAGCCTCTGATCTCAACCTTTGATCTCGGCTTCGTCTAGGGTGGGGGAAGAGTTCGGCAGGTGGCTTTAAAAGCCGAGCAGGTTGCTGCCAGGGGAGTCAGAAACTGGAGTGCCACAAGGAGGGGAGTTGGAGCTGTCCTCGGCACTGCCAGCGAGCGAGCAGTCCCACCGAGAGGCGGTCAGTGAGTTTGTGTGTCTGCTGCCTGCTGGCTTGCTTGGGTTGAGGGGAATTTGGCACCAGGGAGCTGGATCAGCAGCTGAAGCTGCATTCGATGGGCGTGATTTGTCATGGTGCTCTCATTTAACAACAAAGAAACCCCAATCAAATAAAACAAGTGGTGTAGAAAAGTACTGCAGAATAGGAATAGTCCTCAGCTGATTTGGCTTACAGAATGGAGGACTAAAATAGTATATGATGATGTTAGTTCCATAAGACAAAAGTTGAACAAACTAAAGACTGAAGATGCTACTGTCAACTGGGTTGAGACATGAGGGCCTTGGTTGTTGAGAGCCCTGGACTTTCTTTGGTTTGAAGTTGTCGATAGTAGCCTCATCCAGTTTCCTAAAGAGAAAGGGAGAATAGTAGGTAAAGAAGATCCAGATGTGACCAATGAATAACTCACTCTGAAAAAAAGTAACAGGAGTAAAGCAGGAAGCATGAAGGGGAGGGTGGGTGGAGAAATGGAAAGTCCAAATGTGCCTAACTTCACAAAAAGGAAATATGGGTAAAATGAGAGAGCCTACAACTGAATCTGAGTCAGACCATACAAAAGCAAGCTATGATTTTTCCACTGCTACACTAAAAGGTGAACGAAGAGGTGAGGGTTTCTATGCTCCTTGTGTGAAGCAAAGATAAAAGCTGACAAGGACCAGGATTATCACTGTTTCCCCAGGTGAAATGGGATAACCTTCAAACACCTGACAAATTAAAGTCTATGGATGATGCAGCTGGAGAACAGCAAATGAAATGTCATATCTCTGCTCACTTAAGCATGGAAATTTATAGGTCTGTAATTTTACTTCATGGTGTGGCAGGGCCTGAACAATGCCGAGGGGGAAAAGCAAACGTGATCCTGGAGGTAAGCAGTCATTGAAATAAGAAAATAAGAGCTTCTCAGAGGACACCCAACAAATGAAAATCAAAGTGTTAACGGTTTTCCATGGTGTGGGTGTTGGAGAAGGAGCTGTTGTGGTGCCATGTGGAAATTAAGAACAAACCTCTAGAAGATGGGAGGGCAGGTGCAGAGGAGCTTAGGAGTGACAAAGATATGGCTAAGAAGGTAGTGGGGTACTGCCCCATGAGAAAAGTGTCCTGGGGCCCTCCTTAGTGCTGATGTCCCCACAAACCATAGGAGAAATGAAGGGAGAATGTGACTCTATGACATTGCTGTCTATTCATTGCTCAGGCTATGAAATAATCCCTAAAGTTCAGTTCCTCCAAGAGAGCCTCTGGAAGTCTGTTTTGCAGTCAGGGAAGTGAGAGTCAGTTGCCGTGGTTTGTATTTTTCAGCGTACACTACGTTTGCATTTAACTTGGTTGGTTTCCTGTTATGTAGGGGTTTGCCTTGCTGCGGGAAAGCTGGACAGCGTAGCTGATCCCATCATCGGATTTTATGCTAACCTCTTCTCAGTAAATCAGCTGCTAAACCAGAAAATGGAATTGAATGCACAAATAATTCATAATGTGAGACCTCTAAAGGTGGTGTACGCTTAGTCACAGTTTTACGAGCAGAATGAATTGTTGGTAGTAAAAAATAACCTTTCTTCTTAACCCCGACAATATATTTGCAGTTCAGGCTCAACCTTTTTTAAAGGAGTGACCAAAAAAAAAAGAATTTGATGGCTCTGAGGATTTTTGCATATCCTGAAGTTAGCAGATTGTGAATACCAAGCATGGTGTTAAGTGAGGAGATGTGTCCTCATTATGCTCCCCCTTTCATTTTGTCCAATTCCAGAACCACTAGGCTATGTCAATATTTTAGGGGGAGAAGCTTGGTATTCTCCATAATATTTGAATGGCCTAAGTTGGATAGAATAGTCATAAATGAAAGAAACTGCACTGAAATGTGTATTTGGTAGGTTATAAAAGCTCTTAAAAGTCCTTTCCAATGGGTAGTCATTCCAGCCTGGTCACTATTACTCTTCAACCTGGGTTTCCTTTTAACATCCCACGCTATGGTGGTGAAGTACAGGCAGTATACTGTGATAGAGTGATACAGTATACTTCTCAAAGACAATTTTAACTTTTCTTTAACTAGGGCAAAATTTAGATGTGGGAGGTAGGAGATTCTGCATCAGAATAATTAGTTTCACATAGTCTGGATGCCTGTAATGGAAAAATAATGTTCCACAAAATTCCATCAGACCATTTTATAACCCAGAATCAGGAGAAACTTTGCAAGTACAATCTTCCTTGCTGCTGATGTTAAAAGCTAGCATCCATCTCGGTGTAATAGGATGCTTTCATTATTATTTGTTGTTTACAAGGACTTCTTAGTTGGTCTTCTCTTGATACAGCAATGAAATCTCAGAAAACCCAGCAACTTGCCACTCTGGGTGTTTTCTGGATAGGAATTAGAGTGCTCAAAACTGAATGTATTAAATATTAGTACTTTGGACTGATTTCCCCTGGTTACAGCTGCTCATTTGCATTGGACACAGGTCTGGGGCTGTAGAGATTTTCCTTTATGTTAAGGCTGAGTAGTTCATACATGTGCAGTTGCTAGATAGCCCTTGGAGCAGCTAAGTGAAAGGGTGCAGATGCTTTTGACCCAGGTAGAGTGCTGTTGAGTGAGGGTGCAGACTGACATGGGTTTATCTGCCGTCCCATTTCCACGCACACTGGACAGGTTTGCTACCCGGAGCAGAGTCCAGCTCTTGTGTGGCTGCACAGCTCCTAGTGTGCACTCACAGGCATCTCCAAACATGAGCTGTAGTTGTGTCTGTGATAATATCAGACAAGCAGAAGAATAAACTGCCTTTAATTTGCAGAGAGATTAGGCAAGAGGACTTCTTCCATGCCTTCCTTTTGTTTTCCAGTGAGGAGCATGGGCGATAAATGTTGGTGAATCCTCATGTGGATCTCAGTAGAGCAAAGCTTGCAGCCAGCTATGCAGTGCAATTTCTGTGTGCCGTTAGACTGAAGCTGACCATAAGTCCTTCTCTCCTACCCACAGTGGTAGCAGATGCCAAGGGATAAGTGAAACTGATGCGTGGTGATCCTTTTCCACTGTAACCTCTCAGACTCTGAGGGCCTCCAGAACCAGCAGTGGTGACTTTGCAACACTAAACATGGGTGTACCTAATTTTTCTGAAACAAAGTGTAGTGGGAGCTGAAAAGTCTCAGTCTCATATAAGTAAGACAGTGAAGAAAGGTTGTGATGGGGGAAAAAAAGCAACAATTATCTTTGGGAGAAATTGAAAACTTTCAGTGGAAGTCTGATGAGTATTTTGCAGGGGCCTTCCTAAGCTCATCTGTCTGTTTCCTGATGTGTTTGGAAATCTCATTCTAAATCAATGTGGTATTGTCCTTGGCTGGGGCTGTTTTCCTTTTCATCACCTTTAGTTGCCACTGAAATGATGGACATGAGGACCCAAAGGAAGGTCGGTTCTCTGTTCCCATGGTCCTTGTTAAGGAGAGGGGGGAAATACAGCTGTTTCACCTAGGTGAAGTGGAGGCTAAAAGGGGTAAGATTGCTCTCAGAGAAAACATCAGGAGACAACAGCAGGGAAAGCAACAAAGTATTTGAGCTCTGTAACATCATCACTAAAAATCATCATAAAACAGAAGTGGATAAACTTAGGTTAGACGGTGATGAGTGGAAGGCTCTGGGATAAAACCTTTACGGGAGGAGCAGGCAATACATGTCTAGGGCAATTTGAGACTTTACATGCCAAAGCTCATAGTGTTCTTGAACTGTCTTTTGGCTCCTTGTCTTAATGCTGTACATTCAATTCCCTGTCTGTGGGGGGAGGCTGGAGAGGAGATAAAGTGTCTCTATAGTGTGTGCAACAGTTGTTTGGACACGGGAGGAGCTTGAAGCTCGTACCGCAAGGGCCTCATATCTGTGCTATCACTTAACAGCTGTAAAAGTGGATGAAACCTGCCTGGACACCTTCCTGTGTGATCTGGTTTAGGTGATCCTGCTCTGGCAGGGGGCTTGGACTGGATGAGCTTTGAGGTCCCTTCCAGCCCCTGACGCACTACGATTCTATGAAGGCAGGAGTGTACCTGTAGGCACAGCACGAGCTTAAAATAACGTTTTAGTAGTTCTAGTAGTGTCCTCCTCCTTGCAGTTTGGAGTCAAACTGCTTCTCTGAAGAGGAAATGGACTCCTCAATAGATTCACATCTTGAATGTTGATTATTTTTGTGCCAGATGAGCAAAGGTCCCTCTCTCCCCAGTTAGCTGACTGCTACTTCTGACCTTCAGCAAAACATGTCTGGCTGGTACCTGGGCCCGCTCCTTTCCATGTGCTCTGATGATTCCCTTTCCTATCAGGTCCCCTTGCTTCTGAGTTTGCAGTATATAAGGGTAGTAAACCACCTTCTATCCAGAAAGGCGCAGTTGCACCTACCTGGCACCATTTCCTGTGGGACCTACTCCTCTGCCTTCTGGTTGAATGCCTTGGCCCTGAGAGGAGACTGGTGGATTAATTCCTGAGAGACATTTAGGTGTTCTCTTTTTTCATTTCTACCCTCATTTATTTTAATGGCAAGGGAAAATGAGAGGAATGCGAATGTGTGAATGCCCTCTTTGATCCCTGTTGTTCCCAAGCATAATCTGCTAACCTGGCAGGCACCAGGCACAAGAGGAATTGCTGCCTCTAATAGGGAGCAGCTTCAGCCACTTTGCAAGCAGTTGCTCATAGTTTTCTCTTCGGCTTGAGGTAAGCAAGTGGCCAAGAGAGCCTTGTCCCTGTGTACAACGGGGCAGCTGGATGAAATCACTGCGGGGCCAATCGCCTGCTGCTCACCTAATGGGAATTGTTCTTTTAAGCAGAGCTCACCTGAAATCATGAAGGTCCATCTGCATCTCAAAACTACACCATGAAAAGTTTACCCTGAAACTGGTACGACTGCGGCGTCTGCTTCTCTCTGGAGCAACGAGTCGGGCAGCTGTGACAGGGACAACCTGCAGAAGCCATCTGCTGAGGTGAGGCACCACTGCTGGATGCTGGAGGGGAAACGGAGGAGTTAACTTCAGTTCTGAATGAGTTGCGGCCCTGAACACAGAAGCTGGGGACTGTCTGGAGGGTGTGTATTCAAAATACAGGTGGAAGAGCTCGACAGGGTTATAGGAGAGGGAAGGGTGATTTTGGCTATCTTAAACAGAACAATAAAACTCTTAGTAGCCAGCAACAGACCAAGGCTTCAAGAGCTGGGCAATCCACCATACCGCTAACTGTTGTTTTCTACTGCGCTTTGAAAGGACGTCGTTTAATCCATGTTCTGTAACACACACATGCTTTGCTCTGCAGGACACTGGGAAGTGCTTTATGTTCTGAAATCTGGATTGACCATGTCTCCTCCAGTCTCTTCAGACCTGGGCTATGTACCCCCTGATGGTGGATGGGGGTGGGCAGTGGTGTTTGGAGCCTCCATCTCAGTTGGCTTCGCATATACGTTTCCTAAGGCTTTCACGGTCTACTTTAAAGAGCTTCAGAGTGTGTACAGCATCTCCTACAGCCAGATTGCCTGGATAACATCCATCATGGCTGCTACCACCTATGGAGGAGGTAAGTGAAGAGAGACTGTGTCTTTCTTTGGGAAAAAACCACAAGTTCTGATCTCTGCAGCAAGGAAGGAGGGGAGACTATACTTTTGAGAAAGTTCTTGGAAAGCTCTAGCTGCAAGCTGGTCTCTGTTTTCTGATGGTGCACGTTGGCAGAACAGATAAACCAGCACTGCTGAGCACTGCCCTTGGCACATGTGTGACCTCACCAGTAGCACCACTTCTGGTTTTTCATCAGAAATCTCACCTGTGTGGGCAGGGCCTTAGCCAGGCTGGAGCTGAGCCTTGGACAGACATTTCAGTGTGTTTAGCATCACACCTTTTATTTGTAGTCTTGGATTTCTTTTTTGGGAAAACAAAAAGTAATTTTTGCATCCTGATTGTGGAGGAACTCAAACCCTGAAATTGTGCTGATGAGCAGGCATGGCATGCTTGCATGTAAATCTTGAGGTGGTATGTAAATATGGTTTTAAATATTCCATGATTCTGTTCCTAAAAGCTTGCTGCAAGTCATTTTTACAGGTTTAGAACTTTCTCTGCAGAATCTTTCTGAAAGGACAAATATGTTGGCTGCTTGCTTTGAGGTAAAACATTTGCTGAGTACTTGCACCCCAGCTGCAGAAGTTGCTGTCGTGCAGAGGCTGTGGGAAGATATTGCTTCCTCATAAGGGAATCGCCAAGTGCCTGCTCTTGGAGGCATGTTTGCCCCAGATACTGATGCCACATATCAGTCTGCCACTTTCATCTGAGGAGCTGGTGTGTATCTTGCTGTTAATGGTTAGTAGAGGACCATCTTGCTTTTGGGTTGCTGGTGCCTGTGAGATGTGGCTGTTGAAGGTTGTTGCTGGGCTCTTAGCAGAGTCAGGCAGGTTCTTAGCCTGTTTTGCAACAGTGAAATGTAAAAGGATTAACAGTTAACAGGGGGAGAGCCACATGGACTAGCATCTACCTCAGCATCTATTCTTTCCGAAACAAAGGTCAGTGACACAGAAAGACTATTATGAACAAGCCATAGGTGGCAGGATCTTCTCACTGTCCCCTCGCCTTCAGGACAGTGCAGTTTGGAGGCTTGCTGGGTCACACACTGCAAATGGCAGGGTACGCCCCGGTTACAAATGTCATGCACGTTCATCTCCAGCACTTCAGCAACTGGTTTTTCATGGCAATAACCAAAGAGCTGTTCTGTCATCTGATATGGGATGGATTAAGGTGAAAGGAGAACATTTGTGTAAGGCTCACCTGGCACTTGGAACAGTGATACGCATCATTCTGCCAGCTCTGAGTGCTGCCCGTGATGCTGTGGGCAGCCTGTGTCTTTTACTCTTTTGACAGCTCATGCCTAGTGTTATTGAGTAGTGAGCGATTCCCAAGATGACTGTGTGCCTTGGAAAACTGGCAGAGGAACAAGTGACTTCTCACTGATTGAAACCCAGCCCTTGACAAGGGAGACTGAAGCCTCCTGCTGCCACCAAGCCAGCAGCTGGTCTCAGCCCTTTCCGAGTCGAGGCAGGTACCAATGTCACTAATCCACCTGGGCTGACCGGCATGCTCAGGGTTTGGGATCTACATAATAAAAGAGGTGTGAGAGATGAGTTCCCTGCTTTCAGAGAGAGCGTTTTCAGGTCTGGCTGGAGTTGCTCAGGCAGGCAGAGATGAGGCTTCCTCAGATGCTTCAGGCTCTGCAGTCTCTGTTGCAGATGGGCAGAAAGATGCACTTCTTGGGTTATTGAATCAGCAGCTCTACTGAGCATCTATTTTGCCTTGAAACTGTGACTGTGTATCTTTTGACATGTTGGGAGCTGAGAAGGACTAACAGTCTGAGCAAGAGACAGAAGGCAGATTCGGGCTGTGAGGATTGTTAGAGGGCTCAGGGGTGTCTGAAACACAGCACTAAACGTTAGACACGTCTCAGTCTGGGATTTCTGGCCTCTCATTTACCACTTTCCCTGAGCTAGGGCACTGTAGTGGGTTGGGAACTTCCCTCCCCCAAGAGAAACTTACTAGACCAGCTCAGAAGGCTTGGAAGTAAGCCAAAGCTCTATGTACAGCAAAGCTACATTTACCAGCACATAGACATGATTGATTTACAGGTATATACAATTTAGAAATAATGCCCCTCCTCAGACAAACAAGAGAAGCCCAGAAGGGACCCAGGACTTCTCTCTCTCCCAGGCAGAAACAACCAGCGAGGCTTACCTGTTATCTGTTAGCCAAGCTTAGTGGAAGAGATGAGCAGAGCAAAGAGGGACAAACCCTTTGTACTTCAGCTTTGTATGCCTTTTAGCAAACCAATCAATGATGCAGAATTTATCAGCATTTTCATTTTACAATTATCTAATTTATCTTATTAGAATATTCCAATGAGCCTGAAACCAGCACAGGCACTTGACACTTGGATGAAGATACAGAGGGAGACTGTGGCAAGGGAACTGCTGTCAGTGATCTCGATGGGGGAGAAGCAGCTGGTAAAGCAGGAACCTTGTGGTTTTCATCATTCATCTTCCCACTTTACATACAGACTTCTATGAAATGTTATTGCTCCAGAGTTGTGGTTCTAACCTACAGCCACCTGGGCAAATGCCAGTCTTTCCCAGATGCAGCAACTAGCAACAGGAGAGTGTCAGTGTAAGCAGGAGAATACAAGATCTCCTGTCTAGGGATCTGTCCAATAGTGTCTTATCTGTTGCTCTTCACTTCACTTAAGGTTTTTTAATCACTTTGGCATCTGGGTTCATAAATAAACATATAAATATTGAAACAGAAGTCTCTGGAAAAATCTCTGTGTAATGAATTCAAACCCTTCTAGGATTCAGGATGATCAATTACCTCCTCTGTTCTTGCAAATGATAAATAATTCTAAGCATTTCCCTGTCATGTTCTCATCTTTCAGTTGTTGTTTGCAGTAAATGGTGCTGACATCTCCATAGATCTGAGAGCAGCAGCATGATAATAGTAATAGAGGAGGGAATGGTGATAATAATAGATTTAGGAGTTTCATATGGGGGAATAAATATCTTTGAGTGCATAAGTAATTGAATATTCAGTTTGATCTTCCTTTCAGCTACACCAGCACAAGTCTAGAACAATTCTGCAGCAGCCAGTGAAGCTGCATGCTGCGCTTGAGGAAGGAGGAAAGCACCGACAAAGCCTGGCCAGAGTGGCTGAGGGCAGACAGGGGATTGCTTCATGGAGGACTTCACCTTTAAACTCTAAGTTTAGTTTTACAGCATTCAGAAATGCTACAGCTAACTGTATAGTCAATAGTCATTGAGGACAGCAAGTGCTTTTTGTGCACCAGGCTAATCAAAAAGAGAAAAGGCTTTAACTAACATTGAATATATTTCCTGGGTGAAACTTTGGCTGTGCTGAAATCCGCAGGCACTTTGCTATCACCTTCAATAGAGGCAGGATCTCATCTTTCAGCTGCAAAGTTTGATCTGCTGATCTGCAACATTAGAAACCCGGTAAAATTCAGCCCCAGACATGGGAAAGGGGTCTGAGAACTGAATGAAATGTAAGAAATCTATCTGTAAAGAGTGGATTTCACAAAAGAATGTGAAGCGATGGAGTATCTTACAAACAGGACCTAGATACTAGGTGCATCTTTGAAGCCTGTCAGTTCTGTGGCACTCAGAGGGCTCTTGGGAAGGTCAGTTGGTAAAGCCAGGATTACAACAATCTTGAGCAAATACTACACTTGAACCAAAAGTCTCTTGTGTGGTAATGTGGAAATGCCGTGTCAAATGTCCAACAGGCTCCTAAAGAACAATCTGTGTAAGACCTTGAAAGTTAATACTGAAGCACTGTGTTTGATCTGCTGGACAATGGTCAGCCAGAAGGGCAGAGCAACACAGCAGATGCAGGCAAAGGAGCCTGGTTGAGTTTACCTCCGGTTCTGTCGTGTATTGTGGCACCCTGTGCTAAGGGCACAGAGGGCCCATAGCCTGCAGTGAGTCGATAGTAGCTATTCACACCACCTGAGGCACCGACTGATTTCTTCCCCTGTTTGATTTGGTTTCTTGTTTTCCTGTGTTTGAAAGGTAATGAAGAAGCTTGCTGAGTTTCCTCCACCCTATGGAGGAGAGTGCATTATGTGTGGAGTGGTTGCCGACCTGATCCTGCTTCAACCTCACTCTCTTGTTGTGTTTAGAAGCCTCACTGGTGACAAGAGTTGTGTGGTGTGAGATGAGATCTTTGCTAACTTGGTTCTATTTCACTGCAATGAGTATGGAAGCTCACAAGAGTATCTCTGTCAGAAGCCACAGAAGGCCTGTGGGCTCAGTGGAGGTAAGTCCCAGCCCACGGGCTTGAGCTGCAGTATATGGTGGATACATCCATTAGCCACAAAGTCCTTTTGTGTCTGTGGGCTGTGACCTTGTAGAGATTGGCTAAATTTCTATTCAGAGTGGAAAATGTAGTTAAGCAGCATCATAAGTAAACAGGACTAAGGTATCTAGCAGGCATCATGTGGAATATGTGCTGGAGTAACCCAAAGCATGGACAAACACTGTCCTTGGAAAAAATCCCAGGGATTTAAGTGCCTGCTGCCTTTCTTAGTACATTACCATCACTTCACATCTGAGTGAAGAGATGCACAGGATCACACAAAGAATTTTAAAGTAGAACTGGGAGTACAAAATGGCTCTAAGTTGGCTGAAAGTGGCAGATGATGCTCTGGGGTAGAGCAAACCACTGTCAGCCATGCAATCAGTGTCTCTGATAGGATCAGCTCCCCTGTGAAAGCACTGGAGATCTGCAGAGCATTGCCTGTGTGACACAGTTTGCATTTACCAGGACATCCCACCCTTGACAGAGCAAAAGTGTTGGTCCTTTATTTTTTTTTTTTTTTTTTGGTGTGCTTTTGCTTCAAAATAGAAGCAAGTGGGCAAAACAGGGGAGGCAAACTGGAGCAAGGTGGGACCTGGTACCGCTTTTACTTTGACAGTGTTTTTATTCTCTATGTGTGTTTACCTTGAGCAGAAAGGGTATGAACTTGTTATCCCATGGCAGAACTCCACAGCAAGGAAAACAAGGCCTGAGCCTGTGAGTGGAGAACCATGGGGTGGGCAGGCAGAGGTTTCCCTCTGCACACACTCTCCATTTGCTTTGAGTGCAAATGCAAGAGTGACCTCCCTGCTCTGGCTAATGTGTAATTGCACCTTCAACAGAAGCTCATGCCCCAGCTGTTTGTTTGCCTGAGCTTGTGTGCTCAGTCTGAAAAGCCACCAGGCTCTGCATTCAGCAGTGCTTGGGGAAAGAAAAAGCACAGTGCTTGCCCTGATTCATAGTCATCCAGGGCTTGACACAGCCAGGCTTCTGCAATCAAAGTTAATAACTAAATTTGTGATGCATCTTTGAGTACTTCAACCATGTTGTTTTTCCCTTTCTGTGCAGTCATTTTCCAAATATGACAGAGGAAGATCCTATTGGGATTAAAATGTAAATGAGATGAAGATGCCATGGTAGAGGAATAATTTGTTTTAATTCCCCAGTGAAAACATTCCAGTTATTAGATTTAGATTAATTGTAGCCATCTTTTTACCAGCCTTAATGTCTTGGTTTGGGCTGCTGATTAAACTCCTGCAAGAGGAGACCAGAAGAAGTTATGTCACTGCTTAGTGTATTTTATCATCTCGAGGAAAACAGCACATTCAGCAGCAATGCTTCCTGCACCTGGCTTCTTTGACAGAACGGAAACAGGCCTGCAATCATCTAAGAGATTTGCTGTTTCTGGAGCAAGTTATTTCATGTTGTATGAACACCCTCCCCACACACACCCGCCTGGCCTCTGTGCTCTTAGTACTGGGGTTCAGCAAATAGCAACTTTAACATTTCATAACTTTCTGCTTTGACCTCTCTTTGAACCCGTTGTAAAACATTACTCAGTGGAAAGCAGTGCCATGAGGCTCTGCCAGTGTCCCAGCAGCTCTGAGCAGTGTCAGTGCTAATGTCCTTTGGTTCAGTGTGGTGCCACCCAGCTGCCCAGCTGCAGGGACATGTGGGACTGGCTTCTCAGCCCACAGCAAGGATCTCACAGAGCAGCAAAGAGGCTGTTTGAAAATTGAAAGTCCTCCCCAGAATAGCCACAGGGATGTTAAAGATTGCAGGTTGACCACATTTGGCCCAAGTCCCTCATTTGGAATATCGCCTGAATGCATCCCGCTGCTCAGCACCCCAGGAACTGATGGGCAGAGTTGGGTTCCTTTAATTAAAATCTCAGGCATGAAAATATTAGTTGTAAATCCCTGAGGGCTGGCAGCCTTGTGGTTAAACACTGAGGAATGTGTTGTATCAGCTCAGTTATGCTCAGCAGTGAGGAGAGCGTGGCGGGGCTGAGGGAAATTCCAAGCTTGCCAGAAAGGGAACTATTGATCCTTGCATTTCATGATTGCATCTGGTTGGGGTCTGGTGCCAAGAACTTGCTAAATTCAGACCTTTCTCAGGTACGTTAGTATGGACTGATCCCTAGGAAAAAGCCAGAACGTTATTAGGAACATAACTGTGCATGCCTGTTGTTGGAGGCCAGGGATAATGCTCTCTGAAATGGAGTGCACTGAGGACAGCAACAGTATCACAACCTGGGCCATGGGGTCCTGCCCTCTGGGTTTGTGGATGATTCCTACTTATAACCTCATTCATTAATTCAGAAGCTCTATTTTTAACTAGACTGGATTCCACTGCTGGTGCTTTTTATGAGCAAGTGGAAAGTGACAATGGAATTGTTTCGAGAGAAGTGCAGGTAGGCTGTGAAAGTGAGGTTCACAGAGAGATGGGTTAAAGTAGTGCAGTTGCTGTATCCAGTGCTGTTTTCATGCAGCAGAGCTAAGAAAGGAGTGGTATTTGGGTTGATTTTATTTTTCCTTAGTGTAGAAGCAATTTCTAAAGTTTTTAATTGACTTTCAAAGATTCAGTAAGAGTGTTGGGGGTTATAGAGTTGTAGCTCCTAACTTAGGCTGCAATAAAATGCCTTGCATAGAAGGTTTTGAACAAAATTCTCTCCAAATACCAGAGTGGTCCACTGTGAATCAATAGAAGAGCTTTCCATTCTCAGAGGAGCTCAGGTTGTGGGGTTTTCTTTTTTAGGAGAGGAAAAAACCACTCAGCTAGTCACTTCTGTTTGTTACTGACCTTGTATTCTTCACTATGAAGGTGATGAGGCGCTGGAACAGGTTGCATTGCCCAGAGAAGTTGTGGATGCCCCATTCCTGGAAGTGTTCAAGGACAGGTTGGGTGGAGCTTGGAGAAACCTGGTCTAGTGGAAGATGGCTCTGCCCATGGCAAGGGGAGTGCAACTAGGTCATCTTTAAGGTCCCTTTCAACCCAAGCTATTCTATGATTTTAAATATTGATCATTGAGCCTTGGGCTTCAATAAATTAACGATTTTGTTTTAAAAATCATGACTTAAAATATCTCAGGGAACTGTCAGAGGAAGCTTTGCAGAGGCTGGAAAATGGCCCCTTTTGGGCGTTGAAGAAGAGGTTCAGATTCTGCCTTTTTTCCTGCCCTCATTTCCCACTTTGCCCTTATTCTTTCAGCAGCTCTGCTGTGGAGCACTGGGAATACAGTAGCAGCCACTTATTTACATGGAGGACTGCGGTAGGGAAATGAATCATTTGAAAAGGTATTTTGCAATTTTAATTAATTTCGTTGCTGCTTGCCAGCAAATTAAAAAACCTGCCCTCCAGGAAGCCTCTGCTGTGTGGCTGAGCAAGCCGAGCCCAGCCTCGGGGGGAGCCTGTGCTCCTGGAATAAAGGGGGAGCACTCACATGGGCAGCTGATGTGAGATCAGCCCAATTCCTCCCAACTTTCTAGAGAGTAATTTTTGACCTAGTGAACCCAGGTTTTCTACTGTGAGTTCCACCTTCTGCCTTCAGGCTGTCATGCTTTGCTTCTGAGCATCTCTTCAGAGCAGCGATGCAAAGACAAAGACTAATTGTTCTCAGACACCTTTAGAAATCATTTATTTGCCCCTATTATCTCCCAATCAACTGTTTTCCTGCTCCACTCTTGAGTTTGCCACCAGTTCATGTGAGTGTTTACCCAGAAGGTGTCATGCAAGTGTTTGCTGCAGAGGACACTCTTTAAAGTGGCATCAAATTTAGTATTCTTGCAGAAGAAAACTCCCAGTTTCCATCTGAGGTCATTGCTGGAGTTGCATCTGTGTGAGGAGAGGCTGAGGGAGCTGGAGGTGTGCAGCCTGCAGAAGAGGAGGCTCAGGGCAGACCTCACAGCTGTCTGCAACTACCTGAAGGGAGGCTGTAGCCAGGTGGGGTTGGGCTCTTCTGCCAGGCAAGCAGCAACAGAACAAGGGGACACAGCCTCAAGTTGCACCAGGAGAGGTCTAGGAGTATGTTAGGAGGAAGTTTTTGGCAGAGAGAGTGATTGGCATTGGAATAGGCTGCCCAGGGAGGTGCTGGAGTCGCCTTGAACACCTGGAGGTGTTGAAGCAAAGCCTGGATGGGGCACTTAGTGCCATGGTCTGGTTGATTGGATAGGGCTGGGTGCTAGGTTGGACTGGATGAGCTTGGAGGTCTCTTCCAATCTGGTTGATTCTATGATGATTCCTCCTCCTCCTGTAGGAAGTTTCCATCTGCCCTCCTTACTGTCCATACTGCTGCTAAGGATGTGGCCAAGTTCACTCTCAAGTGTTTTTATTTAGATATGGTCTAATACTCTATTTTTGGCAGAAGACACAAACCAGCTTCTGAATCAAACCTCATTCCCATTTATTAGAAACACTCCTCGAATCCAAACCCTCATCCCTCTGCAGGAAGATTGAAAACCAGCCCTGTCCCCTTGTTCAGCTGCAGATTGGATTTTCATACTGGAAAGACTTTAACTGTCTCTTGTGATGGCAGACTACCTGCAGGACTTGGTGCATGCATGACTCTACACTGTACAAGTGATACATAAAAACAGGTGTCCTTAACAGAGCCCATTAAGCAGGTCTGATCTGTGCCCAAATAAAACTGTCCAGGTCATCACATTGTGATCCTGCATCTGAGATTAAAGGTCTTCTGGTCATTTTGACTTTACTCAGTTTTATAGGAAGAAAGCAATAGTAGCAACAAAACATCTTGCAGCGGTATTGTAAGGAGATCTTTAAAGCTCTAGCTTAGCTGTACCGGGAGGTTACTGAGCAAAGCCCACATTTCCACCCCATCTCCATTACTGCTTTGTTGTTTTTGCAGAAGACAATGCAGCTTACAGTAACCCAGGGGCTGTTTTGGAGCTCTGAAATACAGGGGAGAGGACCTCCTCCTGGTTTTATCAGAGACTGATTCATTTGTTGCTGAACTGGAAGTGGTACCACTGTTAAAACTCTGCTAATTCAAAATCAGAGAAGCAGCAGCCCTGAGCGCCAGGCTTTGCCTCTGCATTTCTTGGGGAGGGAAAAGCTGTGCGCAGGCATATAAGGATGTGAGATGGGACAGCAGCAAACCCCTGCAAAGCCCCTTGTGACTTCTTTCTGGAATCCTTCTGGGAAGATCTCCCAGTCTGTACAGAAGGTGCAGGCAGGAAGGCACCTCCTGTCTCAGGCTGAGTGGGGTGCAGGAAGTCCACTGCTCCCTGTGCCCTCACCACATGGGTGACACTTGGCTCAATAAGTAGAAAAGACATGGCACTTAGGGACATGGCTTAGTGGTGGACTTGGCAGTGCCAGGTTAAGGCTGGACTTGATGGTCTCAAAAGTCTCTTCCAACCCATGTGCTTCTATGATCTGATACAACTATGGACCACAGCAGTGTTTTAATGAAGTCTGTAACCTAATCCACCCACCTAAGGCAACTTGGGTTTCGAGTGTTGTGGGTCTTGAAGGTTTTAAAGGGAAGGTGTGGTCTGAGCTTTAATACACAGAGAAGCCAAGTAGGAAAGGAAGCTCTGTTTAGTGGAATTGGGAAGAAAGGGCCATACCTGCAGCACAGGCCATGGAACTGATGAATGGGAAAAATATCTTTTCCAGAATGATTCACAAAATCTGCCTCCATCATAGCCCAATGGTCATAGTTACATGTGGGGAAAGAAGGTCTTCCTCTCTCGGGAAGCAGACCTGGATGTGGCAGGCTGCTGCCACTCACCTGTTACCTCCATATGAATTTCCCCACAACTGGGGCCAGGAGGGCATGTGGCTGAATTCCTCCAAGAGCTGTTGGTCTTGAAACCCTCCAGGGCCTGTTCCTTAAGCCAGCAAGAGGCAAGGTTGAGCAAAGTGCACGTCTGGTATGAAATCTGTAGCTTTTCAGCAAGAGCAAACATTGTCAGTGCCTTCCCAAATGGAACTTCACACACAAAAAGGAATATACAGTGAGTTGGTGAACATAAACTGTGGCTGCACAACTGCACAAGTCTGCAGTGATGTCGTGGTACAGGGAGAGGGGGGCAGCCTGCAGTTTGGTGAGGAGGAGAGAAGAGCTGGAATGCAAGTGGAAGCAGGGGGCGGGGGGGAATTGATTTCCATTTAAATGACTGAGAATGGTTTAATTAAGGCCTGCGGGGTAGCTGGGTGATGCTGCTATCCCCCTCTCCTCTGCAGCGCCTCGGCTCTTGGGGAGCGAAGGATAAACAAGAGGAGGGTACAGGATGGAAGTGAAATGCAGGAGGGCAGGTGAAGCCCGGAGGAGGCTTGGGCTGTGTCCCGTGTGCGGGGCGGGCCGGGCCGGTCGGGCATGGGGCGGTGCTGGCGGCTCCCCCACCCCGTCTGGTCCTGGAGGTTGCTGGCGGGGGGGGGAAGTTGTGTTAGTGGCCGCTCCGGGTCCACGCTCCCGCAGGTGGGTGCTGCCCGGGGGAAGGGGCCTCTCGGGCGCTGGGGGATGCTGCTGAGTAGCCCGCCTCGCAGAGACGGCCGGCGGTTTGCCCCGGGTCGGAGCCGCCGGGTGTAGTTTTACTCACCTCCGGCAGGCATTTCGGCACCTGCCCCAGTACCGGAGGCACCGACACGTACACTTACCGCTCTTGCATGGAATGGCAGCGTGTTGCCACTTACTGGCGTCTGGACAATGGGCGGGACGCTCCAGTCTAGGGGGCTGTGGAGGTCAGGACCTGGCTGGATCTGCGCTGGGACGACTCTGTCACTGCAAACTGGGGTCTGGGGGAGCAGCACCTCCGGGGCTGACTCTGCACCTTTGCACAGTGTTGCTGCAGAGTAGGGAGTCTGAGAGAGCAGTGTCTGACTGCACCTTTGCACTTTGTGTTTCAGGGCTTCCCTGGCTCGCACGGCCCGGCCATGCCACCTCCAGCTAACGCCGGGCGAGCCCCGGGCCCGCCTGACGGTGGATGGGGCTGGGTGGTGGTCTTCGGTGCTTTTGTATCTATCGGCTTTGCGTACGCTTTCCCCAAAGGCTTAGCCATCTTCTTCAAAGAAATCCAGGATTTCTTTGGCACGTCCTATAGCGAGATCGCCTGGATCTCCTCCATCATGTTGGCCACGACGTATGGTGCAGGTGAGTAACCCCGCACCAGCCCCTGGGGCACGGCGTGCGGGAAGTGCATGGAACGAGCCAGAAACCTCTGGCCCGGGCCAGCCCAGAGGGAAGGCAGCGATGCTGTTAGTACACAGGCACCGTCAACATGTTTTATTTTCTGATCGTGTTTCCAGTCTCGTTTGGAGAAACAAGGCTCGTGGAGCTGAACGGGGCTAAGGGGCAGCTGTTCAGAGAGAAGCTGGGGCAAGCTGGGATTTTGAACAAGCCTGGTGCCTTCAGAATTTGACACTGTGTTGCATTTTTTGACCCCTTTGGGCATCTTGGGGCTTGTGAGGGACTCCAAATGCCTTTGAAAATGCAGTCTGTGAGTGAGCAGTTGGGTGCTGACATCTTTGTTTCCAGCTGGGCCTGCAGAACCTTTGCTGCTTTTCCAAGGAGAGCTCATTTCACTAATAAGGGTGCAGAATTATGCAGAAGCTTTTGTGAAGGGGTGCAGTATCCTCTGTGCACAAGAGCCTGAAGTGCTTGGTGTGTCCCGTGGCTGCACCCCCTCCACTGCCAGCTGTGGGCTGTGTCAGGGATTTTCTCTGCCGTCATGAACAAAATGTGGCCTTCGCCCTGTCACATAGCACCTCCACTTCCCCCAGGTTGGACAACACCAGCCCTGCTGCTTGCATCCCAGTGGTGAGGGGACAGGCAAGACACTGCTGTCCTCCTGCCTTGCTTTGACACAAGCTGGACACTCTTCCCAAGAGCCAGTGAGGTGCTAGCATGGCCCAGACCTGTCATCTCGCTGAGGGTAGCAGTGGTGGTTGTCTGCACCAAAATCATAAGATTACTTATGAAAACGTTCTGTGGGCTTTGGCGCTCTGAGAAGAGGCTGGTGTGAAATGGCTGGGGCTGGGTTTCAGCCAGAGGTGAGCATGGAGTAGAGCAATAAATGAAATAGCTGCTTGTTTATTGTGGTAGCTTATAATTACAGCAAATAAATCACCACAGTCAGTCATTGTTGTCAGTAGCAAAGCAGTGCATATAACTTTGCTTTTTGTTGTTTTAGTGATTTTGATATCACTTTCATGACTCAATGGAAATCTTGGGATGCCTTTGATTAAATCTGCAGTGGGAGATAGACAGGAACCATGCTCTGTAATTGCAGAGAACTTAAATACTTATCCTGGATATTAAAGTAGTTCTAAAATAGTCTTTATTTTCAAAGAGGGATTTTTCCCTTAGTAATGCACTGTAGTGCAGTTGGTAATGGAACTAAAGACGTAAAGATTTGTGAAGTGGAAATGATGCTTGAATTAGAGCCCATCTTAATCTACTGCATTGCAACCTGCTGCAAAGGCTTGGTCCCACAGACAGTAGATCTGCAAGGGCTGAGTTCCTATCTGAGGATGCACTTCAAGGAGAAACTCCCTTTAGAAATAGAAATCCTTTACTTAAGCCAGTGCCTCTGTCTCTAGCCACCCTCTTGGCCTTCATGTTGCAACGCTAAACCCAAGCCCTGGAAAGTGCTGTGGCTTTGGGATAGATTTCCACTGAGGTGTGTTGTTAAATCCAGAGGAAAGAACTTCTGCCTCAGTCCCAGCAACAAAAATAAGCACCATGCTTTTGGTGTGTTCAGCTGCCTTCAGATGAGTGTCTAAGAAGCTGAAGGGTTTGGAAGTCAAAGAGAGGTTGCTAATATTTGGCACCAAATGCATGCCAGTGAGTGGAGACTGCTGTAAATGTCATGGCTGTTGTGGAGGCAGGGAATTAACATGGCTGGGTCAGGAATATATATAAAAATAGAATTATTTTATTTTCCCGAAACCCTGTCCCCAGAACTATATAAGGGAATTAATTGAGTTTAATTAGCAGACTCAGATTGGTTGAGAAGATCTTCCATAGATAAATTTGAGTATTTCAGAAGTCAGGAAATGGAAAGGCTAAGCTATAAACACAGCTTTCCCAGTTATCAGTCAGGCTGAGCAGAAAGTTTACTCACAGATGAGCCAGGCTGGCTGACAGAAAGGGCAGGCCAGATGCATGTCAGCTCTCTCTCTTTCAAAGGACATCCAAGACTCGCTAAGGCCTATCAAGCCTGCATGAAGGGGATGCGTGTGGCGGGAAGCCGTCCAAAGCAGGGGGTCCTGTCCCTCAGGAGCTTGTCCTTTGCAGTGCCAGGGGACTCTCTGCAGGAACTATCCAGGCCGGTGAGAACTCTAAGGTGGGCTCCCCAAGGTGGGAAGCACCTCAATATTTATACCCCTCCTAGACAAAGAGTCGATTTACCACTGCCTAGGCACGAAGACCACAGCCAATCCCCAGCCCGATCCCAGCGCGGGCCCTGCACAGGCACCCCTGGTGCCGGAAGGGCCCTCTGCTCCCCCCCTCACGCCTGCAGGGCGGGAGGGGGTGTGTGGTAAACAGGTCTTGTCGCGCCTTTCCTCTCCCCTTCAAATCACAGAGGGAGAGGAATTTTGGAGTATCCAGGGCTCCAGGACAATGGTCTGGTGCTATAATTAGGACCTGACTTGTTGGGCAAGCCGTGGTTGGGGTGTTGTCATGAGCCGAGTTGGATCTGCTGCTATGCACACCATGCTGCATCTAGCCACCTTCAGAAAATGAAGGTGCTAGCCAGAGCAGAGTATTATGGGGCTTGAAGTCCAGGTTGTAACATGGGAGGTGTGCTGTTCCAGCTGCTGCTTTGGGGTTCTGGTCTGATGCCCCCTGTCTTTGCTTGCAAACTTTCCAGCCCACTTTGTTATCTTTCTCTTCAAGTGTTGAAGCCAGTGCCGTGTGCTGTGTACCTGGAATGTGGCAGTGACCTGGTATCCCAATTAACTGAGCGTCTCCTGCCTTTTTGCAAGGGACTTTACCTTCCCTGTGGCTATTGTATGGTAATATGGGGGTAATATTGTATGGTAATATGATACAACTGGGCATACTAAATCTTAATTGCAGGCAATTGTACCTTTGTACCTTCCCACCCACCTTGCAGTTGCTCAGAGTTATGTCCATTTAACAGTCCTCCTCTCCTCTGCTCTTCAATGAGATTTATGCTTGTTTGATCATCCCTCACTCTGCAGCAGTCCAAGCTGAGACGCTGAGTTGCTCAGTGGCTGCAAACAGGGCTGTGGTGGGAGTCTGCAGAACACAGAGCAAATGAAACTCACGTGCCCAAGAGCCTATTTAACACATCTAATTTGATTGACTGGGCATTTAATGCCAGAGTGAGTTTGACTTATGAACGACTTCGATCATTTGGAAATTGTCATTAATGGAACGAGGCGCTGGCTCCCACGAGCTGCCACAGCCTCGCTCTGCTGTGCTGCCCAGCAGAGCTGTTAGGATGCTTGAGAGCAAAGCTTGATTTGCTTTGCTGAAAAACTAGAGAGTATCATAGAATAAGTCAGGGTTGGAAGGCACCACAAGGATCAGCCAGTTCCAGCCCCCCTGCCATGGGCAAGGACACCCTACCCTAGGTCAGGCTGCCCAGATCCTCATCCAGCCTGGCCTTAAACACCTCTGATGGAGCAGGTTATCTTGGGGGCAATAACTGTGCACCTGATGGGTGGCCAAGGGCTCAGGTCCAGCCAACATGGATTCAGGAAGGGCAGATCCTGCCTCTCCAACCTGATCTCCTTCTATGATCAGGTGACCCGCTTGGTGGATGTGGGGAGGCCTGTGGATGTGGTCTGTCTGGACTTCAGCAAGGCCTTTGACACTGTCCCCCACAGCAAACTGCTGGCTAAGCTATCAGCCCATGGCTTGGATGGCAACACTCTGTGCTGGGTGAGGAACTGGCTGGAGGGCCGAGCCCA
>WAAF01001774.1:56837-99473 GCA_013400475.1 Tricholaema leucomelas | reverse complement strand
TGCCAGGGGAAATTTAGGCTTGAGGTGAGGAGAAAGTTCTTCAGTGAGAGAGTCATTGGCTACTGGAATGGGCTGCCCAGGGAGGTGGTGGAGTCGCCGTCCCTGGAGCTGTTCAAGGCAGGATTGGACGTGGCACTTGGTGCCATGGTCTAGCCTTGAGCTCTGTGGTAACAGATTGGACTTGATGATCTGTGAGGTCTCTTCCAACTTTGGTGATACTGTGAGACTGTGATATCTCCAGGGATGGGGCCTCAAGCACCTCCCTGGGCAACCCATTCCAGGCTCTTACCACTCTCATGATGAACAACTTCCTCTTCATGTCCAGTTTGAATCTCTCCACCTCCAGCTTTGCTCCATTCCCCTCAGTCCTGTCACTCCCTGATATCCTGAAAAGTCCTTCCCCAGCTTTTTTGTAGGCCCCCTTCAGATACTGAAAGGCCACAATAAGGTCACCTGGGAGTCTCCTCTTCTCCAGACTCAACAGCTCCAACTCTTTCAGTCTGCTCTCATTCATAGGAGAGGTGCTGCAGTCCTCTGATCATCCCAGTGGCCCTTCTCTGGACACGCTCCAGCACGTCTACATCCTTCTTGTAATGGGGGCTCAGGAATTGGATGCAGTACTCCAGGTGGCGTCTCAGCAGAGTGGAGTAGAGGGGGAGAATCACCTCCCTTGTCCTGCTGGCCACACTTCTGGTGCAGCCCAGGCTCTGGTTGGCCCTCCAAGCTGCAAGTGCACGCTGCAACAGTAGTTTAACCCTGGATTCTTGCTAATCTTCTCTGAAAAAAGGACATTCTCAAAATGCCCAAGAATGCACTGGTTTGGAATGAACCTCTAGAGATCATCTAGTCCAACTCTTCTGCAATAAACAGGGTCAGCCCTAACTAGATCAAGTTGCTCAGAGCCCCATTGAGCCTGAGCTCGATGTCTTCAGGGATGAGGCCTCTACCACATCCCTAGGCAATGTGTTCCAGTGCTCCACCACCTTCATAGTAAAGAACTCACAGAAAAGCTTTCAACATAGTCCTGAGTAACTAGCAGGATTACTAAACCAGGTAATTGTTGCCACAGCTTGTCCATGCCTTTGCTTCCTTGCCCAGTGGCAGTAAGTGGCCATGATTTTGGAAGGTGGCCACGCAGATCAAAAGCTTTCCTCAAGAGCACACAAAGTCTGCTGTTTGCACAGCTGGCGCCAGGGAAAGGCTGCAGCATTGATGTCCCTGTTATTTGTCCATATCTCCAGGTTGTGCTGTGGCTCTTGGAGCCAGGTCTCAGGGCAGCTAGGCTGACATCCAAGCATGGAGATACTCCCCATGAAGACTGACCTGGCTGGCCAGCTTGGCTTCCTCCATCCCTGGGAATTTGGCACCTTGGCAGGGTGCAGAGGGTCCGATGCTCTCACTGACAACAGCTTTGGTTTGCAAGCATCCTCAGGAAACAGCCCCTTGTGTCCTTGACATGCTTGTTGGTGTGGGCACTCATTCTGAAGCGGTGCTGCTCCCTGTGCAACAGAGCTTATGTTTGCATCTGGTAAATAGTGCAAATGAAGAGTGTTTTCTGAAAGTGCTCCTGCGAACTAACCCAAACCTCCCCTGGAGCCGTTCTGTTGACTTCGACAGCATGGATGAAGATCTACGGTGACCACCTGAGGCTCTGTCTTGTAGCACCAGAGCAGTGCTGTTTTCTTCACACTAAGGCTGAAAAATCAGCAGCTGGCACTGTTTCTGTCCTTCGCTTTTTGCGTAATTCCCCATGGAAGCAGTTTTACACCAGCCGAGGCTCTGGCAATATATATTGCAGAAGTTTTAATGTCTCTTATCCCCCAGTTTCTTAATCTGAACTAGGTTGCAGAAAACAATTCTGTCACTGTAATACAAGTAGTAAAACAGATCAGTGTGCAGTAAAGTGGATAGCCTAGACTTTATGGTAGGGCACTTGTAGTTCTTGCTGGCGTTCACCTTTAGCAATTCCATGTTTCCAGTTGCAGAGGGCCAGCTGGGAGGTTGGTGAGTGAGTGGCACAAAGGAACATTGCTTTTCTCTAAGCGAATCCTGCAGGGTGAAACCCTATCCGTCTGATGAAAAAAGATTTCTCTTTTGCAGTGTTTCTACATTTCTTTTTTCTTTTCTTTTTTTTTGTCATGGGCAAAGTCCTCATTCCTTACCCCAAAATGAGAACAGTATTATGGAGCAGACACTGCTGTTTGTAAAGAAAAGGAGCCAGGATCTGTCCACAAGGGAGCAGGAGAGATGCTGCCACCCTTTCTTCAGGAGCTCAGCTGCCAGGCGTCAGGCTCTGGGGGTGATGAGGGCACACCAGTATTGTCCAAATGTGGAGCATCACAGGACAGCTGCTGTGCTGCTGTGCACCCTTGGCAGGATTGCTTTTTGCAGGCTGCTTCCTTGGACTTTGCTGTGCCAACACAAGACCAAGGCTCCCAAGGTCTTGTCTTGTACAGAGGCATCTGTGTACAGAGATGAGTTTTGTTCAGGAGGGCCATCTTAAATAGTATAATTGCAACTCTCAAAGCCTTTGACCTTCACGTCCCTGGCTTGGGCTGTGTGCCTATGTTGTGCTCACAATACCAAACTGCGCTGCCCTTCTCCTATTTTTAAGGGTGACACATTTTGAGCTAGGCCACATATGGGTCCCCAGAGATGACCATTACCCAGGGAAAGCAAGAGGCAGCTGAGCTCCTGGGGAAGAAAAGATAAGCAATATTAATTTGCCTGTAATCTAGTTGCCCTATTAAGCATTGAGGGTAGCAGCCAAACATTCTAAAAATATGAAATACTGATGCCACTAATTCAATAGCAGTAATGTTCTTGTAGCTGTTGCAGTCTCCTCCGGGGCTACAGGAGAGGTAAGGATTGTGGGAAGAAGTAATGTCTTTTATTATGGCCAACTGTTAGAGCTTGAACGATGAGCTGGCTTTCTGGCACGTGTGCCAGAAGAGAGAATAATTTCATACCTAGATTGGTGTCTCCTTTTTCAATTCGGTTTTTGTGTGTGTGTGTGGTAACTATGTGGCCAAAATGCTCCTTTTGTTGAAATGAGACAACAGAAGGCATCTGAGTGGAACAGACACGCAGAGTCACTTCAGCTGCTAAGCCTGAATAGCTGGGGCTAGAGCAGGGCTATCTGACCTTTGCTTTTCCTCCTCATTTCAAAGAGTATCACTCTTTCTTTTGCAGCTGCTGAGCAGTTGAGCCTTGTGTGCTTGCATACAGTTTGTAGTTGTAACCATGTGCTGCTTCTCTTGCCTTTCCACGTACAAAAAGCTAAGCTGCCTCAGGACCATACAGTGGTTTTATCCGGTGTGGTGTGCGGTGGTTTCTTAGTCGCGCTGTATGCTGCTGTAATACGCCCCCCTAAATCTCCAGGGTGCTGTTCTTGCACATCCAAATTTCTATTCAAACTGGGGAATCACCTTCTGGCTATTTTACAAAGACAATGGCTGAGAGCTGTTTGTTGCAAACAGAAGGAGAGTGAGAGCATTTCTGAAGCCAAAGCTTTATCCTGAGGCCAAACAGTCTCTGTTACTCTTGTTACTTATCGATTCATAGTTTGGATGAAATGTCTGAAGATTTAATTCTGGAGATGCTCCACAACTGAGCTTTTTCTCCAAAGAAACCTTCTCCCTGAGCTTGTAACTGCTCAATAGAGCATCTGCTAAAGCAGCAAGGAAGAGATTGGGAAGCTGAAAGTCGACCATTGACCTTGAACATTTAATCCAAAATTTTATAGCTGTGTTTTATTACAGTGCTAGCATGATAAATTGCAGTGACAGGTTTAGAAAGCACCTTACAACATGCGGCAGCATAAAGCTATATTAATAATGAGTTCGATTCTGCAGTTTTTAACTTAATCAAAACTGCCAAATTCTCTTCTGGCCTGGTTCAAGCCTCATCAAAATCTTCTTTGCTTCCAGATGACCTCACCCAGGGCTCTTTACTCATCCTGAATGTTATAAAGTACATTGCTAAAAGAGGAAACTGAGGCATGGGGAGGGAGCTATAGGTGCTTTTCAAGGACAAGCAGCAAGTGGGTGACAGAGGCTAGGCCAGGTCTCAGAAGGTGCAAGCTCTCTGCAAACCAGCTTTGGCTCAGGTGTTGCCTGATGTGACCAGAAGTGCTAGGGCAGGACTTGCTCTGATGGGTGGAGGTTTTACCTGCTAACAGCTCAGTGACAGGGGTGCTTGGTAAAAGCCAGTATTTTACAGTGCATCTTCTGTGTGGAGTCCCAGCTGGCTGGACGTGGCCCTCACTGCAGGAGGAAAGCTGTTTACAAGAGAGCAGATCACAACAGGGCTGTTGTCCAGTTTATAATGGAATGCTGGAATGGTTTGTGTTGGAATGGAACTTAATGATCATCTAGTTCTAACCCCCCTGCCATGGGCAGAGACACCTTCCAGTAGATCAGGCTGCTCAAAGCCAATGTGGCCTCTAAAAAACAGTCTCTCAGGCTGCTCAAAGCCAACATGGCCTCTAGGAAACAGTCTCTCCAAGGCACAAGTGCTCACATGCAGTTGCTGCTGTCTTCATTCCCTGAAGCTGAGCAATGAGCTGCCACAGCACATACTGGGCCTTTTTCTTGCTCTTTCAGAAACCCAGAGCCCCAAGCCTGTGAATTCCTTCATGAGTGGCTTCACTCTTAAAAAGCAAAGAGGTTGTCCTTGTATGCTGTGCTTGGGTGGCTGTTCTAAGGGCTCCCCATCATTTTCTCTAATGTGGACTTAACAGAGAAAACAAAAGTGTGAGTACCTGAGCACAGTTTGCATTCAGAGATGCTCAGCCCACACTGATGCAGTGCAGATCTGTGGTGTGCAGCCAGCTGCTCGCTGGGCTCTCCAGAAAATCCAGCACCTGTGTCCTCTGTGTCCTGTGCTGTGTCTAACCACTCTGTGAGATGCCTCAGTTACCTGAGGATGTCCAAAATGGCATGAACACTTCCTTATCATCCCTTTGTGCTGACCGAGGGTTACAAGAGGAGAGAGGAGGGCAGGACAGGTGATATTTGCAGTAATGCACCATGCATCTCCCTACTTAGGTGCTTACTGTGTTGGCTCAACTGAAGTTCTGAGGTAGGCTCTTTGCTAGGGTTTTCCCAGGCATATGCTTTTCCACCTGGATATTCTATGTAGGCTGATATAAAAGGAATCTCTCTGCTTATCCACAGTAGTTATCCAGCATCCTGCCACCGTGGCCAAAGCCCAGGCAGGTTTTTACCCTGCATACCTGTGGCTCAGCTACCCCATGCTGGACTTCATCCTTTCACTTACAACCATCAGCTCTCTGAGCCTCAGCAAGAGCCCATTAGCCTCCCTTTGTCATTGGAACAGGAAGTCTTCTCAGCCCGGGGTGATCTCCAGGGTAGCAGCACCGTTATGACTGTGGGTTTTGTTAAGAAAGCCAGATGAGGAATGATTTGATTTCTGTAATGGATGGCCCTGCAGGTTGGTATACTTCTCCTGACTCTCAGAGAGCACTCAAGCCCTGCAAGGTCACCACACATGTGCTGATATTTTTTATTTTTTAAAATAGCCCTGCTCTACTTAAGAGCAATAATGGCACTATAGGTTTGGGTGAAATATTTCTGTGTTCGTGGACTTGGTCACAAAGCTTTATCATTTTGCCCTTCATTGGAGCTAGCAAGGCCACCAGGCAGCAGTAATAGAGATGTGATAGACTTAATAAAACCCAAGATTAATAAGAACTAGGAAGAAGAAAGCAAAGAATTTTGATTGTGGGATGGTTAATGCTTTGTGGGCATGTGTTAAGTCCAGGAATAAGTTATAATCTGCTCCCACAAGTTGAGTTCAAACATGTGAAAGCTTCTTCCCTGGTCAATGCAGTACAAGTTCTGTGCGCTGCTGTAGGATGGAGTGCAGAGCATTGATGTCACCCTGCCTTGCAGCACTGCAGCTTTTCTGCCCCTGGATGGTTTTCCAGTGTGATTGGTCTCTTGGTCAATTTATGCAGGGTTTCCAGGAGATGGACAAAGCCCTTTGAAGAGCAAGCCCAGGCAGGGTCCAATTTGCTTGTAGAGCAGTGTGTTAGGGCTGCTAACAAAGGGCTCCTGGTCTCAGAGACCAGATGTTTCAGCCATGTAGGGAACTTTTGTTCTGCAGTTGGGCTTCAACTGACAGAAGGGATGAAAGTCTGTGGTCCTGCCAAGCAAAAGGTTAGCTAAAAGAATCTTAGGAAAGAAATTCAAAAAACATGAAGCCATGACCTTCTGAAGGTCAGCAGCTGTGATCTGCTGTGTGGGTAGGATCCAAAGCAGCAGCCTGGGGAAACCGCTGAGCTCAGGCAGCTGCGCGCTCAGCACCTGCAATGCCATCCTCTTGCAGGAGCAGTTATTTAATTGCCTAAATATGAAGTGACATGAAGGACCTTGGCTCCAGCCCCAGTTTTGGAGCCGCTGGCCCGCGGCTCCTCTGTGTGCCACGGGAGCAACGTGTGTCAGCCGTGCACTCTGGAAACTGAAATGCCAGAGCCCTGATCAGGTAAGATTGCTGGGCAGAGAGGAAGATGCTTTGTCCTTGTGAAGCTTGGGCCTCCTCTGCCTTGGTTTTTGTCTTTTTGTTTAACTTCAGCACGCTGCTGTGGCAAACGCACACTTTTCTAGTGAGGGGGTCAGTGTCTCTGGCTTCCCGAGGATGTGCCTGGTGGGTGCAGGGGAGGGAGGGCTGACGCAGTTTGGCTTCATTTACACCCATCTGCCTTCTCAGACCAATGTGCCAGTTCTGCCCAGGAGATCAAGCAACCACAGAGCCTGGATTGGTGACCAGGTAAAATGAGTGCAGACAGTCTCTCCTGTGCTTGCCTTATGCCTCTCACGGGGACTGTGCTGACACTGTAGCCATTACCCACTTGATGTACAGATCATTTTCCTCACCTACAAGGAGGAACAAGTGGAGCTACTGGTGACTGGGTGGTTATGGGAGCTGCTATTTCATGTGCTGGACTCCAGCCTGCTTGTGTGAAAATGATTATTTGCAGTGTAAGGTAATACTAGCAGAAGGCATAAGGGCAGTTTAGGAGTGTCTTTGAAAGCTGCCCTTTGGGGTCTGGTAGAGGAATATTTGACACCATGGCTGTCACCTGGAGCATTTGCTTGCTGTTGCTTACCCTCCAGCGCTGATGCACATGGCTACCCTGTCTCCAGCAGCGCTGCCTGAGGAAGTACCAGTTGTGTGCAGGCTCCTCAGTCATTGCATGTGCAAAATAAACCATCTGACCCAAGCAGCTGAGACTAATAATACACTGTACTATTGCTAGGTACCAGCAGTTCTTTGGTGATCTTAAGTAGGCACATGCAAGGCTTAGTTGCCATGGGTCAGCAGCAGCTCTCCAGGCCCTGGTGACAAACATTTAAGAGCATGAACTATCCAGATCCTCAACTTTGGGTTTTTCTTCAAGGAAGACAAAAGACCGAAAGTTTGCAGGTTTTCATCCTCCCTTCCCTTTCCCCTTGCCTTTGTGACTGTGCCCTGTCTTCTCTCAGGCCACCTCTCTTTTGGGGCATATATCATAAGTGGGTGCTGACTGCTGCTGCTGCTGCTGCTGCTCCCGCTGCCTCGGGAGGTCGGTGGATTCTGTCAGCCTGTTAATGACATGGGGGCACTTGCTTTCATTTGTGGGGTAATGAGGAGGTTGCTCTGCTACAATGGGCTGGGACCCTGGTGGATAAATTACGAGGCCAGCGGCAGTGTTGTTATTCCACCAAGGGAATGAGATTATTACTGAGGAAATTGCAGGCCTGGACATGTTGTTGTTTTACTACTAGTGTAATAATAGACTTTGTTTTATTAGTATAAACGATTTCCCCCTCTTTCCTCCCAGCTAAGTATGCTCCTCCTTATGTCCCCAGTGACTCCATATAGTCAATGCTAGTCAGGTTGTGCTGAGTCCCTCACTATTATCTGTGTTTTCTCAGCAGTTTGGAAAGTATTAACTATCCAGGCAGGTTTGTTGGTGCTGACCAATGTCCCTGTGCAGTAATAGCTCTTTAGAGACATTTGCCACTGCAGAAAAGTGGGAAAAGCTGAGCTGCATGTTGCAGTCCTGGTGATAGGGGCACTGCTGATCACAAATCTGCCAGCGCGGGGGCCCGTGCAGTGGACTGTTTTGAAGGGTTGCTGTTTTGTCATCTGAATGGCCATCAAGTGGTTTCTCCAGCAGACACAGGACGTTTGCAGTGGCTCTGTGCCACAGTCCTGTGAAACCTGGAGAAAACCCCCATTGTATGGAGGCCTCCAGGTTATGGGGTCAGTCTTTCAGACTCTCAACTGCTTTTCTGAGAGCCCTGCACAGCAATATTTCAGCAGAAATTCATCCAAACCAGATTCCACCAAAAAAGAAGGAAACAGTTTCTGTCAATATTAGGTCAGGTAAAAAAAAAATGACAAGCCAAAGGTTACAAATGAGGGATGGGTTTGTATGTATATGGTCAGAAGTATGGGAGAGAAGAATGTTTTATCCCTTGTTAAAAACACATTGGGATTTTGTGCCAATGTTGGAAGTTTTGCAGCTCATAAAACATTCATAAGGCTTGCTGAGGAAAAGAGAAAGGCAATTCAGGTGTCTGTTTTTTTTTGGAGCACTGTCATACTTGCAAGAGTTTAAGCCAGCCTGGATTGATATTTCTAGTTAAATGCCAACTCTGTGTTATGATCCTCTCTGGATCATAGTTCAGTGGCTCAAAAAGAATAAATTACAAGATGGCCTGGCTTTGTGCTGGAGAAGAGAGGAGAGGCCAGAGTATTTTGCATTTTCTTTATGGTTTTACAATCCCCTCTTCAGGGTCCTTTTCACTTCTGCAAACACAAAACTCAAGGTGAAAAGTAATTGGACAAGCTAACAAATGAGTCGGGGTTGGCTGTACTTCCCACCGGCGAGTTGCTGTGTTTTGCTTGCCACCAGGATCAGCTTCTTTGACATGGCCTTTCATGTACCAGCTGACAACGAAGGGAAATCTGCCACAGGTATGAGAAAAGGGAGGCTTTGTACAGGACGCTAAACCAGCATGATTTATATGGGCTGAGGATAGTGCTTTTCATTACATCAGTCTTCCAGGAGTGCCATGATCCCAGCTGCATCTTTAGGGGATATTTGGTGCAAACTGCAGCTCTCCAGACTGCAGAGTCCTGCTGCAAACAGAACTCCCTTTGTGTGCATCCTGCTCTGCAAGGGCTTGGGGTTTAAAGCAAGACATTTCTGAGTGGGCTGCCCTTGCACTTACCCAGGGGAGGAGAGCAGCTCCACTGGAGAGCATGTCCCTCTGCAGGGCCCTGTGAGCCAGACATAGGCTCTGAGCAAAGCCAGCAGTAGGAGGCTCAGCATTCCCCTTGTGTCCTCCACTGCCTTGTGTCATCCGTTTGTGATGGATGGTGAACAAGGGCTTGAGTGACCTGTTCTACTGGGAGGTGTCCCTGCCTATGGTGGGGGGTTGGAACTTTGAGCTTCGAGGTCCCTTCCAGCCTAATCCATTCTATGATTCTATGGCTGTGGCTAGAAGTTTATTGGGAGGAAGCCACTTGCTGTGTTGTGGAAGTTGCTACCTTGTGTCCCAAGGCTGGCTAGGTGGAGATGCCATCCCTTTCCACAGCAAAGCACTTGCTGCTACCAGCCCTCCGTTGACAGCCTTGTCCTTCTAAGGTATTGGGGTGAAAGGACAGGAAAAATTTTACTTCCAGTTATCTCATTAGAAGGTCGACGGTGCCATGGTGGTGGGGATGTGGGGACAGTACTGGTTTGGGGGCACTAATCCTGGTTGCTTCAGTCCATGAGAAGCCATGGATCAGGAACACACTCAGCAGCTGGAGTAGCTTTTTCTCCTTGCTATGACTTTTTAGGGACTTAGCTGCTTCTGCAAAGTCAATGCAGGTAAATGGCAGTTTTCTAAGAGCTTTGCCAGCTGTTTCTCTTGCCCTTTCCTCACCTGACTTTGTAAATTAAGAAGCAAAAATCAAGCCAATTCCTGCTAGCTTCTCCCACCGCTAGCTCACAGGGAGGAATAATGATTTTGTTTGGAGACAAGGAGCCTGTGGTTCCTGCACGTTTGACCAGGCAGGTATTAGCAAGTGAAGGTGCCTTGGGATGTAAGCTGCACACGTTGTTCCCAGAAATGGTTTCTGTGTGGTAATACACAGCCTCTTTATTCTCTTCATGCCAGCTGAATAACTGGTAGGTGACAGGTCCTGCTTGTCAGTTCCACCACGTTTCCAGGGGCTGTCAAACTTTTAATTTTTGCAGTAGCTGCAAGCATTGCAGTAATTGTGTTTCCCGTTTCCCACAGCTGTACTGCTGGCTTTGTTGCTCCCTCTCCTTAATTTCTCTGCCCTGCTGTGAGCTATTTGATGTTCTCTGAAGCTCCCCACCACATTGTTGCTGAAGTTATCTAATGCTGGATGGCCAGTCAGCCCCCTGTGAGAAATACGCTATGGGTGGCATGTGGCAGAGCAGGGCAGCAGAGGTGCACTGAGGTCTGCTGGGTGTGATGCTGATGGTGGAAGACATTTGGGCAGGGCGAAGGTGTACACGGCTGTGCTCCCTGTGCCTGCCCGGCCTGGCAGGGTTTCCATGCTGGCTGTGCACAGCTGTGTGACACATTGCGTGCACCGCTTGCTGTTGGGAGATGGGGCAGCTTTTGAAAGCCTACTCCGTTAAAGCCTGTGGACCTATTTGTAGCTCCAGATGACTTAAGTGGAAGTAATTTTGGGGATGTGATTTTGTACTTGCTTCAGTGCATTTGAAAGGTCTGCTCAGGACTGTTATAAAACCTTCAGCCTATGAGCAGCAGCTCAGGGAAGTTTAGTTTCCTGACTAAATCCCTGAGTTGGATCATAGAATCATAGAATCATAGAATGGTTTAGGTTGGAAGGGACCTCAAGGATCATCCAGCTCCAACCCCCTGCCACAGGCAGGGACACCTCCCACTAGAGCAGCTCACCCAAGGCCTCATCCAGCCTGACCTTAAACACCTCCAGGGAGGAAGCATCCACAACCTCCCTGGGCAACCCGTTCCAGTGCCTTACCACCCTTACTGTAAAGAACTTCCTCCTAACATCCAGTCTAAATCTCCCCTCTTCCAGCTTAAACCCATTCCCCCTCGTCCTAACATTACTAGACCGTGTAAATAGTCCCTCCCCAGCTTTCCTGTAGGCTCCCCTCAAATACTGGAAGGCCACTATAAGGTCTCCTCAAAGCCTTCTCCTCTCCAGGCTGAAGAGCCCCAACTCTCTCAGCCTGTCCTCATAGCAGAGGTGCTCCAGCCCTCTGATCATCTTCGTGGCTCTCCTTTGGACCCGCTCCAGCAGTTCCATGTCCTTCTTGTATTGGGGGCTCCAGAACTGCACACAGTACTCCAGGTGGGGTCTGACGAGAGCAGAGTAAAGGGGGAGAATCACCTCCCTTGCCCTGCTGGCCACACTTCTCTTGATGCAGCCCAGCACTCGGTTGGCTGTCTGGGCTGCATGTGCACACTGCCGGCTCATGTTGAGCTTCTCGTCGACCCAGACCCCCAGGTCCTTCTCCTCAGGGCTGCTCTCCAGCCATTCATCACCCAGCCTGTATCTGTGGTCCTCTGGTGTTGTGCTAATTTGAAGCTAGCTAGAATGTTTTGGTGAGAAGAATTAGATCACAGGCTGTGAAAGAGAAACAATGGTGATGTCTACTTCCCTCATAGACTTGCTGAGATGTATAAGAGCAAGAATCCAAACATAGATAAGGCATTTGGGCACAGCCTGGGCTTTGAGCTGCATTTCTCTCTAACCTCACCTTCTGTCTCTCTGATTAATCCACCTGCTTCCTAACCCCCCTGGCTGACCCTCCATTCTTCCCTAGGGCACAAGGCAACATCTGAGGTAAGGTAGAGGGGTGGGACAAGGTGGAAGGGCAGTTGGGAGGCCCTCCTGGGAGCTCAGGTTTCTGAGAGGGCGGTTGTGTTTCTGTGTTACCTTTTACCTTGTATATTTCTGTATATACTGTAAATATCTGCTTGTACATTGTGCTAAGCTGTAAATATAAAGCTTCATTCAATTTCCAGAGCTGTCTGAGTTTAGTCTGGGTGATTTCCACAGTTGGGAGGGGGCAGGTAACACCCAAATCATCGCAGGTGTCCTATAAAATCTAGATCCAGCTGATGCTTTCTCTGCGGGTTGAGTACTCATCGTGACATTTCATGTGGATTGTTCAGTATGTGTAAAGGTTTGATCCAGATGCTGTGCTCCTGTTTTCTAACCGGTTGCACTCAGTACCACAGAGATCTCTAGCTCTCAGTTCTGTGTAGATGATGCTGGTCAGGGAGATCAAATGCTGTCACTCAGGCTTACTGGGTCTGGACTTAGGGTTTCAGGGCTGTGAAGGTTTATGCTGCTTCTGAAGTTGGTCACAGATCCCCGTGAGCTCAGCATAGCCCAAGAAGCTAATGCCTTTGAGACCAGAGCTCACCTACCTTGGCTGGCCATGTGGGACTGATTATCCCCCTGTAAAACTGATGACTCTGGTTACAGCAGATAAAGGCTGCCTTGCTGAGGGTCACACAGACCTGCCATAAAGCATTGCTGAGAGATCACACAGGACAAGATGACAAGAATAGGGAGCAATTGTGGTCTTGTGGCCTAACAAGTGATGACTGGGAAGTTGGGTTACAGTTGAGGACACTAATGGTTCATGGAGGCTGTTCCAGGATGCTCTCATTTGTAGAAGCCAGTGGTTGGGATACAGACTTTTGCTTTCCTCTGCTGCAGCCTCCACTTTGGAGTGTCCTTGTAACCAGGAAGGAGAGCAGAATGTGTCCCACCTTCAGGTCCTTCCAGTTTATCATCTGCTGTCATGGTACTAATCTGTTAGCTGCAAATCTTCCTTCAAGAATGCGGCGTAGGTCACCACCTGTTGGCGAGGGATACCACACGGACTCCACACAATTCAGTGTGAATCCCACCAGAGACCTTTGTCATTCGTTCTGACTCCATTTACAATTTACACAGTCTTGAGCATAGAGCACACACCTACACGTTAGCATAATCTAGGCAAGCGCAACCCAGTCTTTTACATACATCACGCCTTGTTTCTCTCATTAACCAGGTGTCCACTATCTCTCCTCTCCCGTGGGAAGCATCCTGAAGCTGTGGTGTGGGAACCAAGGCCGAATGGTCACAGACTGGCCGTTATGATCCTTTCTCACATTGCATTCCCATGATAATCCATTCACGCTGAGGAGTGGAGCTTATAACAACAGCTTACAGGCTGGAGTGAGAGGGACGTAGATCCACATTTCCCTTCTTCCCAGGCAGATGCTGCAAGAGTGAGATAAATGTGAGCATTTTTGTTTTACTTCTCATAGCAGAGGCTTCTCTCCTCAGAGGCTACCTGAAGTCAAGATAGAAGAGAGACCTTAGCAGGATTCTCGTTGGCTTTAAGTGCTGTGCTCTGCTCCATGGTAGGACATCCTGTCATTGTAGGGCCAGCATGAGAGCCCTCTTCCAGCAGGAGAAGGTAACTGAAACCACATTTTCTTAGTTGAGTAATTAGATTGATTCAGGAGAAATGCAGACATGTGGAAAATTGAAAAATGGAGAAGTTGTGAGCCCTTAGGCTGCAGATAAATATGGTGGTGCCTTTCTGAGGAGCACTGGCTCGATCGATTGAATTACAGGACACGTGGAGGCCAGCTCAAGCATGATACAAATCCAAGCCCTGACCAATGGAAACTCAGTGAGAAAGGGCTCTCTTTCCTGCTGTGCTGATCTGACACATCTGTCTCTCCTCAGAACTTCTCAGTGAATTCTGTAGCACTCTGTGCAGCAGAAGGATTCATGTGTGTGAATCCCTTTACAGTATTAGGAAAGCAGAACTCTCCACATAATTATACACTCACAGAAGTTTTAATTGAATGGTGAAGTCGATGGGACCTGCTTACAGATCACTCAGTTACAGAGAGGCTGTTAAGACTCTGCTCATGTGTATTTAATTTCTGAGTGTTCTGACCTTGAACATCTAGTGGAAAATACTTTACATCCCTGGGCTTCATTCCCTAGATTAAGCCAGTCATACCTACTGGTTTTCACTCTTGCACACTTAGAACAGCTGAGAACTTGTTTGGATGCTGTCAGCCAGACTGAGGGGAGATTGGGGTTTTGGGCTTGACTTCCGTGCCCAAGTGTGTGATGGTTTGCAGGGTCTGGGAGGAGCTCTGGCATGACTTCTGTCTGGGGCTATTTAAGCAAAGGCAAACATCTACCAAATAACTCTGCAGTGAGGTAGATCCCACAGCCAAGCTCTTCAGAGATGCCTGTAAGCTTTAAACACCCATTTCCAGCAGTCTGTATGTGGATGGCGTGGGTTGTTTGTAACAGCAGGAATCACAGCATCACAGAAACATGCAGGTTGTCAAAACCCCTCAGGATCACCAAGTCCAACCTATAACCCCACTCTACAAGATTCACTTCAAACCGTATCTCCAAGAATCACATCCAAACAATCTTTAAACATGTCCTGGAGGGGTGACTCCACCACCTCCCTGGGCAGCTCATTCCAGTCCCTGACCACTCTCTCCATGAAAAACTTTTCTTAATGTCCAATCTAAACTTCCCCAGCCTCAGCTTGAGGCCATTCTCCCTTCTTCTGTATCCAGTTACCTGTGAGCAGAGCCCAGTAGCAGCCTCTCCACAATGTCACTTCAGGTAGTTGTAGACAGCAATGAGGTCTCCCCTCATCCTCTTGTTTCACAATAACCATCCCCAGCTCCCTCAGTCACTCCTCATCAGATTTATTTTCCAGGCCCTTTCCCAGCTTTGTTCCCCTCCTCTGGACCTGCTCCAGCACCTTCACATCTCTCTTGTATTGCAGTGCCCAAAACTGAACACAACACTCGAGGTGGGGCCTCACCAGAGCCCAGTTCCAAGGGGACAATGAGCTCCCTACTCCTGCTGGCCACAGTATTTCTAATCCCAGCCAGGATGCCATTGTCCTTCTTGGCCACCTGGACACACTGCTGGCTCATATTCAGATTCTGTCTATTACAGCCCCCAGGTCTCTCTCTGCCAGGCAGCTCTCCAGCCACACTGCCCCAGGCCTGTAGCATTGCTTGAGGTTGTTGTGACCCAAGTGCAGGACCTGGCCTTGTTGACACTCATCCCATTAACGTTGCAAGCAGGTACACTGGGCTCTGAATAACCATAGCTGTGTGCTGAGCAGCACTAGAAACAGTCAGGTAAGGTAAGATACTAAGTGCTGTCTCTATCCTCCTGTCCCATTTCCACAAAGTTTTGCAGTGTTTTCATTTGGGTTTTAGTAATACAGAATCTTTGTCTTACATCTCATAGTTTGACTTCTGGACCACTCTGTCCTGTTCAGTTTGCTTTCTGACTTCTCAGCTTGATCTCACTTCAGAATTGCTCTGCCTTGATCGAGAGGTTGGTCCTGAGACCTTTGAAGTCCCTCTGATGTATGTTATTCTGTACGTCTGTTTTTTACTGGTTCTCTGCCTGGTTGAAACCTCCTTCCCTCCTCTACCCAAAGCTGCTGTCATGTTCCATTGCTTCAGATTTCAGTGTTTCCTTTCCGTGTGCACAATCTTTGTTAAGCCATTTCCCTCTTCCATAATTCTGCACTTTCCTCTTTACATAAATGGGAAACCAAACTGGTTCTGTTGATTTCTGGCTAATCTCTCATCTCAAATTGTTTCTAGCCTACATAGACTGGTATTAAGATTTAATTAACAACTGTTCTGCTGAAGCCTCAGTCCTGGTCTGCAGTACTGGAATTAGATTACAGGCATTAAAAATGCAACACTCTTCATGATTTCAGGCTTGTTATGTGAACCACAGCTTTGTGTGTATGGATTAGCATCTTTATCAATCAAGAAGCTCCTATGTTGATATCATGTGTTCACCTGAGCTGCCACCAACTACACTGCCACTGTGTGGCATGAGACTTGCTGCCATCTCCACACACACTGTGGATCACCTTTCTCTCTCTCTCATTTTCTCCCTGAGGCCACCCTGGAGGCTGTCAGCAGCACCTCAGGGCACTGATACTGCAGAGTTTTACCTACTTTGTGTCAAACATGCGCCTCTCTGAGATGACACCTACCTCAAGGACCGTTTTGCGCTCTTTCCCCAGGTCCCATTAGCAGTATTTTGGTAAATCGCTATGGCAGCCGACCCGTGGTCATGTTTGGAGGTCTGCTCTGTGGCACTGGGATGGTCTCAGCTGCCTTCTGCACTAGCATCCTGCAGCTCTACATCTGCGTGGGCTTCATTACAGGTAAGAAGAAAGCATCTCTTTGCCACCTGCACTTGAGGTTTGTGGGCAGTGTTTTTTAACCAGAGCAGAGTGGGTTTAGATTAGACATTAGGAAGAATTCTTCACTGTGGGGGCAGTGAAACACTGCAGCTGGTTGCCCAGAGAAGTCGCAGATGTCTCACCCCTGGAAGTGTTTAAGACTAGATTGGATGAGGCTTTGAGCAACCTGGTCTAGTGGGAGGTGCCTCTGCCTGTGGCAGAGGAATTGGAACTAGATGATCTTTAAGGTCCCTTCCAACTCAAGCCATGCTATGATTCGTTCTATGATTTCGTGTCTTGGGGTGTCACCACTTGGGTAGTACAGCCAAACACAGCGGGAAGCTGCTAAGATAAAAAGCTGGTGAGACAGGGACCATTGCACCAGATGAGTTTTAGCAAAGAGCATATCCTCTGCTGCGTGCTGTGTTCCTGGCTAAGCATCGCGTGCAGGACCTTACCAGCAAATGTGCTCTTTGCAGGGGCGATGCTGTCCAGAGGCGATAGTGAGGCTGCAGCCATCAGAGCCTTCAGCTCCTGCTGAAGTGAACGCAGGCTGACTGTGTTTTGCCTTGGGCAAGGCAAGCTCCTGGAGATACAGTGTGACTGTGAGGAAAGCACCTGTGTTCCTAAATGACTGTGTATTTTCTTCCCTTATGAGATACATGAAATGAGATTTCGGGCATTTGCTTTAGTTTGCTTGCCCTTGCCTGCTTGTCAGGCTAGGAGGCCCTTCATCTGAAAAGAATGGCTCCTGGAGCTGGCTGGAAATATGCAATCTTCTCCTTAAAGAAAATTGTGCTTCCTTATTGAAGGGGCAGTGTGAACTCTCTGTATTGAAATATGAATTTCCGTAGTGGAATCTCAATCAAGAGAAGGCATAGGCTCTTTCCAGCATTTTTGAAGCCTGCAGTGGCTGGGTTATTGCTTTTAGAGGCAGATGGATTGGAGTTCTCCACCTGTGTGAGTATAGATGCTGAACTGTAACACTTTTGCTTACGATTATAAGCAAAACATACTCAAGGTACAGCCAATGTTCCTTCCAGTTGCAGCTGGGACATCTGCCTGGAAATATGACACAATGAGTTCAAAACAGGCTTTGGAGATTGCAAGGTGTGTGTTTTAATGAATGTTTCCTATCCCTCTGCAGCTGCATGAAGCGTTGCTGCTTCCTGAACATGAAGTATGAGCTCAACATTTACATCAATAAAACCAGCCACTAGCAAAGGAAATTGGGACAGAAAGTTTGTCACCTTGTTCTCCTACTCCGATATTACTTCATTAAATCTGGACGGTAGTGAATGAATTGCCATGGAGGATTCCCTGTTTTAAACCTTAGTCTTTCTGAGGAGTAGTAGTTAGAAACCTAACTCTAATCGCTGTGGTTAGATGAAGCTGTGCTTTTACTGAATGAATTGTGGCTCTGTGAATAACTCTCACAGATTCCTTGAAAAAGATCCCAGAAACAAAATTCTGAGAAATGAAAATTTAACCAGTGTTGTCCTGTGGATAAATTCAATATTCACCAATGCACGAGCTTGCACCGCTCCCTGCTAAACAGATGTCCTCTAGCAAATTGACTAATGCTGGATTACCACATGGAAACCATTAATCCTTTGATGAAAATACATGCAGTTTTGTGAGCTGAGGGACTGAGGCGAGGAACAGGGCTGCAGGGAGGCACTGACTCCAGTTTTCAGAGGTGCTTGGCCAAAAACGTGCCAGGAGGGAATTTTGTGCCTACCTCCATACTTAGGACTTCTGAAGAGCCTGCTCCTTTTTGATCCCTGAATATCTTTACCTATCCCAAAGAGCTGATAGTATGAGCTGTGCTCAGTGCAGCCTCATTCCAGCAAGAAGGTACAGGGACAAGCTGCCCGCTTATCTGCTCGTCTTTAAGGCTAGGGTGTTTCCTCAGAGCAAAGCACAGGCTTGTTGTGTCTGTGTCTTTTCCTCTTGCTCGCTGAATGAGGGCAGCTGTGTGGATGGGTTCTTAGCTAATAACCCATCATTTCCAGCCCAGTCTGTGTGCTGGGGAAGGAATATTAATTGGATGGAGGAGGGAAGAGGCTTGTAATTCTCCTAACATGCTTGATGCCTCTAATTACTCTTGAAGTGCTGTCAGTGGCCAGGCCTAGCATGGATGTATTCAAGGGTAATTATGAAGCTGCCTGCTCATCTCACAGCTGAGACGGTGTTGCTGTACAAGGAGAGAGATGATGGTAAAAGCGATTTGCAGTGACTTTAAAGCAACCTGTAAACATCACACTCTGGCCTCCTTACCGCCAGCCTGAAGAGGAAACAGGCTGGGGTAGAAGACCATATCCAAGTAATTCGAAGGGATGGAGATAAAAAGAAGATGCTAAGAGGTTTCTGCTATAGTCTTGTGCCTTTTGCATGTTAATAGAAATCTCTCCAGAGTAGCAGGGTAGGAAGTATCTGTTTATGGTGGAGGGATTAGACACGGCTACCTCAACGGCTTTCTTGATTGTGCCTGTTCCCATTGGCATGCAGAGCAGGAGATGGGCTCTGCTGTGGGAGGCAGATCTAAAGAAATTCTGCCCTTGCTGGCACTGAGCTGTGGGCTGCATGAGGCACTCAGCACGTGCTGTAAACCCCATGCTCTCTTCCTCAATTGTTTCCCTATAGCACTTAGAAAAATAAATGGGGTTTGCAAGCTGTCGACCTGGATCGGTGCCAGCCTGGATGCATTAAATAGGTGTTTAGACATGCAACCCCTGCTTCAAGTCCGAGGCAGAAGCAGCAAATCTCAAAGCTAAACACAAGGCAATAATGACTGGTCAGAGTTTAGTTCAATCTGTACCAATTAGACCACTATGAAATAAAATGAGACCGAGGGTGAAGAGTGTTTACTCATCTTTGCACTGCTAATGCTGATCATTGACATACCTGGGTGGGATCTTCCCTTACTAACAAAGTAAGAGCAAGGTCAATAGTTACACAGCTCACTCCCTAACCACCACTTACTCCCTTCTAACATCAGGAAGATGTATTTGTTCTAGGGAAGGTTGCTCCTTCTGGCACAGGCTTGGTTCTGTTCATTCAACACCACTGGTAGGCATCTCTGGCATATTCCTGAGGAGAAAGTGTGGTTGAGTAACAATTTAAGCAGTGGAAAAGCTGCTGTAGTTTCTGAAAACAGGAATACAGTGGATTTAAATATTTCCATATTTAAAGCCAAAAGCTTCAAGTAAATGGAAATTCTAGTCAGCCAAACTGAAACTCTCCAAATTTAATTAATGGCAAGAGCATGAGGTAATATTAAATTAGATTTGTCCAACTGGCAAATTAATGTTCACATAACAAAAAACTTGAGTTGATTATTGTTTAAGTGGGTAGCTGGCATCCAGTCTGATTTTCCTTCCCTGCAAGACATGTGCTAGGTCCCTACCAAAAATGATTCTGTGGAAGTGATGGTTTGATTTCTGCCTTTACCTGCCAGCCTGGGACATATGAAACTAAAGCAAACACTAATCCACCATGTTGCATCTTCTGGGGTGAAAGAGGCTGGGTTCCTGTATCTGAGCACCAGCAGGGCTGCTCTCTAAATGAGGCTGTGTTTATATCCACGGCTCTCGGCTCAGCCCTCTGGTGAGGATGAACGTAGCCCCTTTTGTGTTAGGAGCAGGCTGTCTTTTCCAAAGGCATGCCTTTCCAAATGTATGGGCTCGCTTGGAAATGTCACACTGTGAGTGTGTTTTATTCCAAGATTAATTTTAATATGTTGCCATTTCAGTTTAATTTTTGATGCTGTCAACTTCCAAGCAAATAAAAAATAATAATAACAACAAAAAAAAGAATCTTAGACTTGGCAAAAATCATAACGGTGCAAAATGGTTCAAGCTGAAGCTGCCCAACGCTGGCTGAATTCTGCTGTATCAGTTGGATTCTACTCCATCGGCGACTAATGATAGTCTCCCTTAATTAATTTTGAGAACCTTGACCCTTCTAAATTATCTTATGTAAAGCAATATGCCTAATTATGTACTGCACAGTTAAACAAACTAATTATATAGACTAATGAACAAGAAAAATTCTGCATGACCCTATTTTCGGGATTCGTGTTCTCTGATATAATCACCTCAAGGATTACGTTTGGGCTTTGTGCTAATGTGACTCATTCTTGCCCGGATGATAGGGTGGAAAATATGTGCCATGATTTTTAAAATGTCATTTGGATAGAGTTCTGAAAATGTAACTTTAAAAGGAAGTACTGCACGTGATGGAACTCTTTGAAAAGGTGAGCTTGTTCTATGTGAATGCTCTCAGACAGAACCACAGCAAGTTGAGGCCATACAGCATTTGCATCTCTGCCTTCAGACTTGACCTGTGCAGAAGAAGCCAGCTGACTGAATTAGCAATGCATATTTGTGGTGCCATGCATATATCTAAGTGAAATAAAAATGCATTTCAATTAAAAGAAACACAATAGGCTCCTGTTCATTAGCATCTTTGGTAGCTATTTTGCTGTATACATGCAGACCTCTTAATCCAGAATTGCTCACACCACCAGTTTAGTAGAGAGGGTTGATGTTCTTTCTGTGCAGGTCTGTCTGTGCAGCAGCAGTGTTGAGTGCCCACCATCCACGCAAGGGAGTGCCAACCCCAGTTACACTTCAGAAGGATGTGCTTCAGTGTTTATAGAATCATAAAATGGTTTAGATTGGAAGGGACCTCTAAGCTCTTCCACTTCCAACCCCCTGCCATAGGCAGGGACACCTCCCGCTGGAAGAGGTCACTCAAGGCCTCATCCAACCTGGTCCTGAACACCTCAAAGATCACATTCTGTGATTATGTGCTCTACAACCTCCCTGGGCAACCTGTGCCAGTGTCTCACCACCCTCACTGCAAAGAACTTCTTCCTAACATCCAGTTTAAACCCATTCCTCCTCATCCTGTCATTACAAGACCTTGTTAATAGTCCCTCTCCAGCCTTCCTGTAGCCCCCTTCAGATACTGGAAAGCCACTATAAGGTCTCCTCAAAGCCTTCTCTCCTCCAGGCTGCAGAGCCCCAACTCTCTCAGCCTGTCCTCATAGCAGACCTGCTGCAGCCCTCTGAGCATCTTGGTGGCCTCCTCTGAACTGGCTCCAACAATTCCATGTCCTTCTTGTGTTGGGAGCTCCAGAACTGCACTCAATACTCCAAGTGGGGTCTCAGGAGAGCAGAGACCAAGCCAGAACAACCTTCCACAAACTCTGAGCTGTCATTTTGTTTAATAGATCCACCCTCTCCTCCCACAGGGCTGCTGTGTCTGGACAGAACCAGCCAGCGTTCACTGAGGGTGTAGTTTCAATTGATTCTGAACCAAAGTCTTTGTTCTAGGCTTGCTGCCCACTGGATTTGCAGTATGAAAGGAAGGGGCACACTCTGGCTGAAAGTGTCTTTCTGAGTATCTGACTAACAAATCTGGCAGCCAGAAGTTTAGGGATTTCCTGAGTGAAGTTTGCCTCCAGACTATTGCATTGCAGAGCCAGCAGTATCCATTGAATGCCTTAAACAATGAGCTGAGGTTAAATGGGGCTCAGATCTTCCTTTCTGTGTCTCACCTGTTTTTTTTCTATCCCAGGGCTTGGCCTTGCTCTCAACCTTCAGCCATCAGTGATAATCATTGGGAAATACTTTTTGAAGAGAAGACCTATTGCGAATGGCCTCGCCATGGCAGGCAGCCCTGTGATGCTTTGCACCTTGGCTCCTCTCAACCAGTTCCTTTTTGACAATTTTGGCTGGAGGGGCAGCTTTTTAATTCTTGGGGCAATTTTATTGCATTGCTGTGTGGCAGGAGCTCTCTTCAGACCCATTGGGCCAGCCAGAGCACCAGTTAAATCCCAGGTGGCTGGGAGGGGGAAGGATGCTCTGAAAGAAGAGATCGCTAGAAATGCCGTGGAAATGAGTAGTGCCACGAGTGTGCTCACAGAGGAGAAAGTGGAAGAGGAAGAAGGAGAGGACTGCTGTGAGAAGATCAATCAGTACCTCGATTTTTCTCTCTTTAAGCACAGGGGGTTCTTAATTTACCTGGTAGGAAACGTGCTCATGTTTCTGGGGTTTTTCGCTCCCATCGTTTTCCTGGCACCCTACGCGAAGCACATCGGCATTGATGAATATTCAGCTGCTTTCCTCCTTTCAATCCTCGCTATCGTGGACATGATTGCCCGACCGATCACTGGCATCATTGCCAACAGCAAGTGGGTGAGGCCACGGATTCAATATTTTTTCAGCTTCTCCATTGCTTTCAATGGTGCCTGCCACCTTCTGTGCCCACTGGCTTCCAGCTACAAAGGGCTCGTCATCTACTCTGCCTTTTTTGGCTTGGCCTTTGGCATGGTTTGTGCCATGCTCTTTGAAACTCTCATGGACCTCGTGGGAGCTTCCCGCTTCACAAGTGCTGTTGGCCTGGTCACCATTGCAGAGTGCTGCACGATCTTGCTGGGACCACCTATTGGAGGTGAGTGAATTACTTTCTTCTGCTTGTACTATGTTGTTTATGTTGAGATTCTTACAAGCAGTTTGTAGGAAGTGATTTTAAATGTCATTTCTCTGCTTCTCATCCACTATTTTTCCACTCATAATCAGAAAAGGAAGGCAGGTCCCAAGTGTCTCTTCCAGCATGTCCTTGATACTCCTTTCTGTGTAGTCCCCCAGCTGAAGTCAACAGTTTGGAGAGTGATCTTTCAGTCCCTGATCCCTTCCAACACTTGCAGAGTGGGACTTCCTGCAGCACCAAGAGGCTTGTGCTTCAGACCACTCCTCCTAGAAGCTCCTCCTGTTTCAAAAGGCTCCAGTCCACCACAATTTAAGCACAATTGTGATTGTCCCCTTGGACTGGGCTCTGGTGAGGCCACACCTCGAGTGTTGTGTTCAGTTTTGGGCACATCATTACAAGAAGGATGTGGAGGTGCTGGGGCCAGTGCAGAGGAGGACGAGGAAGCTGGGAAAGGGCCTGGAAAATAGATCTTATGAGGAGTGACTGAGGAAGCTGGGAATGGTTAGTGTGAAACAGAGGAGGCTGAGGGCAGACCTCATTACTGTCTGTGGCTACCTGAAGGGACATTATGGAGAGGCTGTTGCTGGGCTCTCCTCACAGGTAAGGAGTGACAGGACAAGGGGGAATGGCCTCAAGCTGCCGCTGGGTAGGTTTAGACTGGACATTAGGAAATACTTTTTCTCAGCAAGAGTGGTCAGGGACTGGAATGAGCTGCCCAGGGAGGTGGTGGAGTTGCCAACCCTGGATGTATTTAAGGGTCATTTGGACGTGATGCTTGAGGCTATTGTTTAAGGGTGAACTTTGTGGAGTAGAAATGTCAATTGGACTTGGTGATCCTGAGGATCTCTTCCAACCTGGATGTTTCTGTGCTTCTGTGATAATAGTTATGTGAAATTCTCTTGTTGACTCAAACCTAAGCCTTGCCATTTGTGTCTAAGGCTCTGAGTACTTGTGCATTTCAGTTACCTCAGAGTATCTGCCAGGTTTGAGGCTGTTTGAAACTTTTAACAAGTTTAGTTTGGATGTCATGATTTGAAATACCAAAAGGGAGAGACCCTGAGAGGTCCATGCTGACAATATTGACCCTCCAGCAGGGCTTACAGTCGCCTGAAGGGAGCAATGACCTGTGAGTTTGAAGCCTTCACTTCTTTCCCCCTCTAACATATGATCTACTGTCCACAAGGAACACAGCATGACTGGAAGGCACCATACCTGAGCCTGGCAATTGGCTCAGTACTGTCCTTGCCAAATTTGAGTCAGCCATGGACTAAATTACTTCACAGGTGGCAGCACCTCAGTCTATAGATATCGTTTGTCATGGAGGCAGGCAATTAATGTGGCTTTATTTTCCTGGCACCCTACCCCCAAACTAGATACAGAATTCATTTAATTTATTAACAGATTCACTTCGCTCAGAAATTTCTTCCAAAAGGATATTATAGATAAATGTAGAGATTTAGGAAGTCAGGAAATGGCAAATGCTAAGCTATAAACACAGCTTTACCCCACTAGCAATCGGGCTGAGCAGAAGATTAAGGGAACAGCAGGGCTTACTCACAGAGGTGAGATAGGCATTCAGCAGTGATCCCTTGCTGGACTCCTCTGCAGGAGCAGCCTTCTGACACTGCAGGCAATATCCAATAACAGAGATCCACACCACAGAAGCCCGAGGTGAGAGCCACCAAACTCAGAAATGTCTCTAGCACTTCTTCCCAAGTGGGATGATGGTGGAACAATGCTGCCTTCAGAGCGGTAGCGGGGAGCCAAAATTGCTAGGGTCCCCCAGTCCAGGAGGCAGCCAGGCAGTTGGCTACTGATATGGTCTGAGAGAAGGCGGCCTAGATGTCGCTGGTGACTCTCAAAGGACCCTGGGGCTTGCCAAGCCTGAAGGTTTGCACAGAAGGGTGCAAAGGTGAGGAGAACCATCCAAAAGCAGGGACGGGATAAAGCCAAGAGCTGTACAAATGGTAGGAGCTGTCCAGAAGTGGGGATGGTGCAGTCAGGACAGGAACCTGTCCTGCCAGGCACTCTGTTAAGGCAGAAGCTCTTTCAAGACAGGAACTCTCAGGGCAGGAACCTCAAGGTGGGAACCCTTGCTCTGTTGATCCTTTTGCTAGACAAAGTGTCCATTTTGTGTCCATACTGGGCACAAAAACCCAGCCAGCCACCAGCCCAATTCCAGCGTGGGCTTCCACATGGGTCAGCCCACCTGCAGAAAGGCACTTTTGCTGCTCCCCTTCAAGCCCACAGGGTGGGGAGGGAGGAAGCAGTTTTCATGCCTCCTTCTCCCATCCAAAACTGCAGAATGGGAGGGAGAAGAAAGGAATTTGGGGTACCCCTGGACATCATTCTATCTTCATACACTCTCCTGCAATTTGGCTTTCACCTGGTTTAGAAAATGGTCACCTTTAAGTATGCAGACATGTTTAATCAGCAGTGTGTGCTGTCTGGTTTTGCATGTATCAAAGTTAAACTATTTCTTTCAATATGACTCTAGCACATCAGATGTAAGGAATTCACAGAAAGAAGACAGTTTAACCTCATTTAGAATCACAGAATGGTTTAGGTTGGAAGGGACCTCAAAGTTCAGCAAGGACACCTCTCACTAGAACAGGTCACTCAAATTCTCATCCAACCTGGCCTTGAACACCTCCAGGGAGGTTGTGGATGACAGAATTACAGAATGTGATCTATGATCACATTTTGTGATTCCGTGCTCCACAACTTCCCTGGGTAACCTGTGCCTGTGTCTCACCACCCTCACTGTAAAGAACTTCCTCCTAACATCCAGTCTAAATCTCCCCTCCTCCAGCTTAAACCCATTCCCCCTCATCCTGACATTCCCAGACCTTGTCAATAGTCCTTCCCCAACCCTCCTGTAGCCCACTTCAGACACTGAAAGGCCACTCCAAAGCCTCCTTGAAGCCTTCTCCAGGCTGCAGAGCCCCAACTCTTGCAGCCTGCCATCCTAGGAGATTCCTGGATTCAAAACTGAGGTCTGGCTAATACCCTGTAGGACACACCTAGCATTCAATTCTTCATGCTGCCATGTGTAGCTCATAGAGTGTGACAATGGCAGCTGTATCCCCCCTGCACTCTTAGAGATTCATTATTTAATTAATGACAAACAAAAGAAAATGCAATTTTAGAATTACTGTCTTCTGAATTATGCAATTTTCTGTGTGGAAGATTAAGTTAATGACCAGAGACTACTAATGAGGCTAAAACTGTTCTATATAATAGTCAGTAATATTAGTTTTGTAGGGTTTTCCCCACCATTTTAATAAGCAGCAAATTTATTGGTTCTTTGGCATTTTAATAACCTACTGCAAGGTTTTGCTTTAATGAACTAAGTAAATTGTTCCCAGTGTGTTTTATGACTCTATCTTATTCTCAAAGGAAAAGAGGCAAGACTATCCTACTGTTGAATTTTCCAATACTTTACTCATTAAAACTCTCATTGAAACCTATTTAGGAGACCTCTAGGTCATCCTGCTTAGCAGAAAAGGAAGAATTGTTGCAATTAGCATTTCCTTGATGTTTCACCAGTAGCATGAAAAACTCAGTGCATTGAAAATGGTGTACCAAGGCACCTAGGAATGATTCAGGAAGAGCTGTTGACCAAACCCAGTTAAAAACCATTATTTTTGTGATCAGGAAATCTATTTGGTGGCCATGAAAATCCCTTGTTAGTGTAATGCAGTGAGATAATTAATCATCAGCTTTTCAACATTACAGGTCAGTCAGGAGTTAATTATAGGTACCTCTTTTTAAGGAGGAGAACATATTCCAAAGAGCCTGATGGATGATGGGCCAGTTTCAAGGAGGGCTGTCTATACTGTGAAGGCCAGGTTAGAAGAGGGTCTTATTTAATTAGGATTTGGGCTGTTAAGAATGGTCTGTGTTGCACCAGTAAATGGGAATTAATGTTCAGGATCATAGTCCCAGTAAGATTTGCATTACATTTTGACATAATGGAGAACACTGACATTTCAATTAAGCCATCTCCCTTCAATTGCTCTGTAGCTCCGTAGCAGAAGCATTAACCTTTGAGAGGAACCTGTCACGTTTGTCTCGGCATTGAAACTGTCTGACACTGACAGCATCATCTTTGCTTTCCCTGGAACTAATGTTTTCCAGTTCCGTGCAGTGCTCTTCCATCTGTAGATCATGAGTACGAATGCAGAAAGGGCAGCTGTGACCAGAAGCTGAGTGCTCTCTAATGCTGGTGCATGACCCATGGTGGAATAAATTGGAAGGTCTTTGTCAGGAGTGTGAGATGAGACCCAGTGGCCAGGTGCCGTCTTGCCAGCCTCTTCCTGAGAGCTGCTGCTTTTGTTGGCAGCCTGAGGACTAAGTTAAATGGATGTCCTTGTAGGTGATCACTGGAGTTAATGGAGACTGCAGATTCTGTGATCAGAGGACTTTGTCTCTGCATGGAAAAAACAGATCTACCTGAGAAGTCCAGCCTAAGAAGTGTAGGGTTTCTGTCCTCTTCAACCTCACCCTACAAATGAGTGATGGTATTACCTGTACCAACATTAACTACCCACAGGATATGTGGTGCACAATGTGTGTGGTACCTGCAGGCTCAGAGCATCTGGGAAGAGATTGGACATCCAGAAAATGTTTCTTTTTCCCTAAGGAGACAATGGTCTCCCTTTGTATTTAGGATCTGACAACACAACGGTTTATATTCATCTCTAAGTTCAGGTTTTTGTTTTGGTTTGTTTTTTAATGTGTGTTTTACAGGAACTCTCATTGATACCTTTGGGGACTATAAATACATGTTCATTAAATGCGGAGCAGTGATGGTCCTGGCAGGAACCTTCCTCTTCATCATGAACTATTATAATTACCGTATGCTTGCCAAGGAGCAGAAGGAGAGAAAGACAAAAGAAGAGGACCCTCAATCTGTAAGGACAGAAAGTGAGGGCAGAAATAACTTGAACAAAGAAAGTGCACCGGATGGGCCTGAGCTGGAACCTTTGAGAGAGGAAGGAGAAGGACTGAAGAAGGAAATGAATGGCATGAATGAAGTTTAAACCTGTCCCCATGTGCCAAATGGGAAATTACTTCTGGACTGCTTATGTTGATATCAGCTGTAAAATAAACAAGTTTTAAATGTTTTTCTCTATGCTCTGCCATATTCATCCTGTTTTCGTTTGAGAAGACCAGACCAGAAACAAGTTGAGTTCCTTATGAAGTGCTAGGATGCAGTGCCAAGGGTCCTGCAATATTTTCTTTAGCTGTTTCCCATTTCTCAGAGAGTCAACTAAGGGTGTAACTGGCACCCCACAGCTTCCCTTAGTGAAAAGGCTCATGGCCATCAGTCGATGCAGACCCTTCCAGCAGCCTGAACCAGCTTTTCTCACCATGCAGTCATAGAATTGTAGAATCAACCAGGTTGGCAGAGAGCTCCAAACTCAGCCAGTCCAACCTAGCACCCAGCCCTAGCCAATCAACCAGACCATGGCACTAAGTGCCTCATCCAGGCTTTTCTTGAACACCCCCAGAGATGGTGACTCCACCACCTCCCTGGGCAGCCCATTCCAATGCCAATCACTCTCTCTGACAACAACTTCCTCCTAACATCCAGCCTAGACCTCCCCTGGCACAACTTGAGGCTGTGTCCCCTTGTTCTATTGCTGGTTGTCTGGGAGAAGAGCCCAACCCCACCTGGCTACAACCTCCCTTCAGGTAGTTGTAGACATCAATGAGGTCACCCCTGAGCCTCCTCTTCTCCAGCCTAAACAACCCCAGCTCCCTCAGCCTCTCCTCATAGGGTTTGTGCTCCAGGCCCCTCACCAGCTTCATTGCCCTTCTCTGGACACCTTCCAGTACCTCAGCATCTCTCTTGAATTGAGGAGCCCAGAACTGGACACAGTACTCAAGGTGTGGCCTGACCAGTGCTGAGTAGAGGGGAAGAATAACCTCCCTCATCCTACTAGCTTTGACTGCAGTGTCAGAACTGTCCCAGTGATTCGGTGCTACCTTCCACTGGCAGCTGCACTGTGATTTGCACTTTTGTCTGATGGAAATGTAACAGACCTTACACTCATCTGGAATGCACCATGAGAGAGCTGCTTGAACTGAACAAGAGCAGCAAGCATGTCTGTGTGTGCAGTGGCAGCAAAGCAGCCTGTCCTTGTGACCAGAGTGTGCTACAAAGACCCAGCTTGGGGTGGCTCACCACGGCTTGACCAGAGTGTTTTTCAGAGCCCTCTGCATTTACCAGAATGCCCTGAGAAGGGTGACGTTATACAGGGGCTCAGCACAAGGCTGACACACTGCAGGAGTCCCTGTTCGAGGTGCTTTGTGCAGGGCAGAAATTCAGTACGAAAGGGCTTAAACTTTGATCTGCATTTGAATAGTGCAGATTCCTTTCAATTTCCCCTGGGAGGTTACCGAGTCCTTTCCCCAGTGTGAGTGCCTTACTATTCTGAGGCATGCTTTTTCTTCACAACACCTTTGTGAGGCAGTAAGTGTTGTTGCTATTAATGAATTGTAGAAATGAAGAACTGAAGCACAGAGGAGCTCTGGGCATCGCAGCGTCAGTGAATGAAGCTTGGGCATGCTGAAATGGGATCCACTGCCCTGAGTTCAGTGCCTGAAAGCCCTGCTGGGTGCAAATAGTCCCCTGCTAGAAAAGAGGACATACCATGGATAGTTGTGCTTCAAACCACAGCTTTCTTTGCATGCAGCCTCTCTGCTTCATACTGCTCAGGAGTAATCATTTTAAACACTCTCATAGATCTGCTGTCTTGTGCCATGTTTTTTCAACCTGTTTGAGTTGCATCCATCCTGGAGGGAATCCAAACACCACTGCCTCTGCCTTGTCTGGGCTGGGTCAGACACTTCCCTGCTGCTAGCACTGCAATACCTGCTGGCCTCATGCCATCATAGAATCATGGAAAAGACCTCTAAGATCATCTTGTCAACCCAGCACCACCATGGCCATTAAACCATGTCTCTAAATGCCATGTCCACACATTTCTCAACGCCTTCAGGGACAGTGACTCATTTTGGTGGGAAAAGGACTTTAAGACCATCAAGTCCAACCATTCTCTAACTCTACCAAGTCTGGTACTAAACCTTGTCTCTTTGCACCACATCTTTGAGTCAGAAAGTCCTGTTGCTGTTTCATGCATGTATCCTGCTGCATGAAATAAAGCTTCCTCAGGTCAGTGACAGAGCTGGAGCTGTGTCCATAAGACACAGAGATGTGGCCATAAGAGGCTCCTATCCAGTGGTGATAATTTTGAGCTGGGAATATCTAGAGCCTGACAGAAAGCACTGATGTATTTTGTGACCATATTAGTCCCATTAAAGACTAATGGTCCTTGATCAGTCACTTCAGTAGGTCTTCTGTTTTCTCCTTATGCTTTGTCTTGCATTTCCCCTGGAAAACAAAATCTGTGCAATATACTTGGGCTTCTGTTGCTGTGTTCTTAGTACTCTTTATTTCTGTCAAAGGCACCTATGGTTATTTCAATAAAAAGGCACTGGTAGAAGGTCCTGAATGTTTTCCAATGTGCGTTCTGGAAGCTTTCATATACTTACTAGAACTCTTTAATAAATGAGGTGAGTTTATATTTGTCCAATATGATGTGTAGGGTAATGCTGCCTCCCAACTCTCTAGGGAATTGATCCTCACAAGGCTTCTAGTTCTGGCTCCAAGTGCATGGTAATGCAGCTCGTGGTGGTAGCCTCTTATTCCAGAACCACCACTGGGAGCTCCTGGCCACAGTCTGATATTTTCAGTGATCTGGGCCAGCCTGACTCACTCCTCCAGCTGTGTGGGCCCATGCACCTGAATGAGCTGAAAATGACTTGCAAAGATCTGAAAAGATCCCTCATACTTTTCCACTCAAGATTTTCATACCTTCCCACCAGGGTGTATCAACTGATTCTAGAAACAGCAAGGCAGATCTCCAGCTGTCCTTACTGCAGGAGCCGATGCTAAGGCTCTTTGTCTTGCAGAAGCCCAAAGTAAGCTTTTCAGACCACAAGCCTTAGTGAATACAGATATGGTTTTCAGTGAAAACGCTTTTCTGTTCAGCTATCTGAAAATCCTCTGAAGAAGAGACGCCTTTGTTAACCTGTCCCGAGAGCTAAAAATGCTACAGCTTCAGAAAGCTAACATTAAGCAGCTACTTCATACAACCTACTCAGCCCCTGCCACAGAAACAGATACCATCTTTAAGATTGTGGCACTACTCTCACATAGGAGTCAGACTATTTTAATACCATTTTAAGGCTGGTTCTCAGCAGTGGGTGACCTGCCTCTCCTCTTACCCTGCCTCCTGCTCTGGCTGTAGGTTCAAACATCTGACCATAACATCTCATTAATCAAAGCAGCAAAGCAGTGCCAAATAAATGTGTACTCTTCAGCTTGTGAGCAGTCCTAGAAATGCTTTCTGGAGTCAAATCCCATGAATTCAACACCTTACAGGCTCAGTCTGTAATCCAGACTTGGAAAAGTCCCAAGTTTTCCTAAGAACATTGTCCGTTATTAAAAATGACTGGTGCAATGTGAAATACCCATTAGAAAAAGCTCTTGTGAATGAATAGAAGCTGCCTGTGCATCCAATTCAGTGATTTGGATAGCAAATTAAACACAATATTCATATTTATAGGCGTGCTTAAGTCTGGAAGCACCTGTGTAGGAGAATCAAGAGATGTGAGTCTTGTACCATAAATCTGTGTACGAGGCGTATGGGGCATCTCGGCCGTGCAAAGATGATTGCTAACACTTTGATTGCAGTGCAATTATTAGGTGTCTTTCATATTTCATTAGCTTGTGACCTTATTAGAGGTAATTGCTGATTGTTTCCAGAGCTGCTTGAACTTCCACAAGAGCCTGATTGTGATGCTGAGCCATCATTCCCAACAACCACCAAAGAAACCAACAGAGCAGGCAGCAGCGCAACACTCCCTGCAGCCATGTTCTGCTGGTGAGGCACGAGAGGTGTTTGATGGGGAGATATGACAGGTACCACAGACTGAATTCAGATTTATCCCCCACACTCATTTCTTCTTTACAGTTCTCACTTTTCCCCCCTCCCTATATTTAGCTTTCTAAACTTAAAGGCATGGAGAAGGAATTAACATATTTCTTCACTTTCTCTGAAGTGGCAAAATTTGTACACCTTTTTACCTCCCTTTTTAACAGAATGACAAAGAAGTGACAGTGCCAAGTGTCATGCTACTAGAAGGGGATGCTGTGTCACCACCACACATTGTGCTAGGTGCACATTGTGTTGTCTTGTCCTTAGAAAGGAGCAAATAAAATGCCTAGATTGTGCTTTTACCAAGAAATGTTGGACCAGATGATACTTGAAGTCCCTTCCAACCTGGTATTCTATGATTGAAAACAGACTGCCTGAGAGCAGTGCTGATGAGCAAGGTAGGGGAGATGACACTGCTCTGCTAGGTCAGCTGTAGGTCTGAGCTCATCACAAAGATCTTTAGTGCTTTTTGGTTTATACTGTTAATGAAAACCTTCAGTGGAGTGACAGCTAAGAGGACACCAGTGCCCAGCCTTAAGGAATGGAGAGTAAAACCAGTCTGTACTATAAATTAGTGCAGAAGGCTGCAGTTATCAGCCCTGTAACCATCACTGGTACTTACTGGCACAGCTCTGGGCACACACTCGGCATACAGAGGCACTCGTGCCTATGAAGGGAAAAGACATTCATTCACTGACACTGTGTGCAGCAGTAGAGAAAAATACAATTGTCCTCCTTTTAACACAAAGAACGAGCCTTGCTCAGGAGGTGCTAAACGTAGGAGGAGCCCAGAACCATGAATGAGTAGAGGTAAGTTGGTAGTAAGTGTTAAAAACAAGCAATCAAACAAAAACAAAGAGATAAATGAAGTGCCAATCTATGTGTTTGAAACATGCAATCATTTTAGACAACAGGAGGGATAATTTAGAAGGACAGCTCCTGTGGCAGCTGGCACCAAATTTATTTGGCTGTGTTCAGAAAACGCCCAGCAGACCACAGTAGTGCATTCAGATTACACTGAGGCATGAATTTAGAACAACGTTGGTGCCCTCTCCAGTGACAGACATTGACTATAAACCAACACTGTTTAGACTTACCAGAAACGTGTGAGGGTGTTTTGATGAGTGACATTTGTAACTGCCAGCAGTGCAGCTCAGAAGCAAAGAGCTTACCTGGCAGGGGAGACACCGTGATCAGGCAGGTGGTTTTCCCAGGGCGAGGCTCACCCTTTGCACTCCAGGTGTGCTGACCCCTGCCATTTCCCCAAAGGGGGAAACTCGACTGTGTAATTTGTGGTAGTGGAGGCCTGCGTTCATGCTCCCCTCTAAAATTATGTTTTGAGGGGAGGCTGTAGCCAGGTGGGGTTGGGCTCTTCTCCCATACAACCAGCAACAGAACAAGGGGACGCAGTCTCAAGTTGTGCCACGGGAAGCATAGGCTGGATGTTAGGAGGAAATTCTTCACAGAGTGATTTGCCATTGGAATGGACTGCCCAGGGAGGTGCTGGAGCTGTTCAAGCAAAGCCTGGATGAGGCACTTAGTGCCATGGTCTAGATGACTGGATAGGGCTGGGTGCTAGGTTGGACTGGATGATCTTGGAGGTCTCTTCCAACCTGGTTGATTCTACGACTCTACGACTCTATGACCTGATGTGCCATCTGCTTTGGCACTCACTAAAATTTTGCCTCTGATTGTGTTGAGAGAGAGGCTCCTTTGCATTCTGACACCAAAGAAATAAACAGAGATAAATGGGTCTTCCATGTCACCAGAGTCAAGACCACGCTGTCACAGGTAATGGTCTATATAATTCTTTTTACAATGCTCCCATGTACCAAAGTGGTGCTGAGTTGGGTGTCTTTCTCCCCCAGCAGGAGGAATTCCCTTTAGAAAACATACAGCTCATTGTCCTGCAGAACCCAGCACCTTTCAGAGGGTGACCTTGCTGTGGTAGCTGTGTCTTTAAAGGCTGAATCTCCAAGTAATTGACAGCACAGGTGTCTGGAGACTTAGACACAGTTCTACATGGCCTGAGATACTCAAGCCTGTCCATCAAGCAGAGAGGATGTTTATGAAGGGAAAAGTTGCATGTCCCCTCCCTCCAAAAAAGCACACATGTGGATAATGTTTTTAGGCAATCCTTTTCCTTTTAGTGTTTGTCTGCTTATGTATTACTGCTTTCTGAAACAATGTCTACATCTCTTCAGCATTAGTGATGAATCTAAACTGAAGACTCTTCCTCCAATGATTTGCCTTTCTTTCTAAGCTGCTTTAGTCAGACAGATCACCTTTACACTTAACTTGGTTGTCACAGTGTGCTGTTTCTGTGCTTTTAAAAATCACGTTTTCTCCTTTTCCAACAATTTAAAAGGTCATTTCAGGAGACATTCAGGATGCAATTTTGCTGGACAGCTGAAGAAACCTGTTACAGTGCAAAGTCAGAGAGGGAGAGCTTCAGAAGTGCAACCCCACGCTTCTTGCAGCAGGCGCGGGGCAGTTGATGGCAAGTCTAGCAGAGATGCTGAGGTTTGCACCCTGCAGACAGAGCAGTCCCTCCCAGTGTTCAAAAGATGTGATTCCTCTGAGCTCACAGGTACCCCAGTGACAGGTATTTGGCCATAAGTGTCCAAGACTGTCTTGAACAGCTCTCTTTTGTGAGCTGAAGCAGCCGAGGACCCTCTCTTCAGAGGCTGCATGTCCAACACTGCAGAAACCACTTCCCTGGGAAGGGTTACTAAAATCCCACCAGAGCCTTGTGCTTAGCTGAATCAGTGCTTCCCGGCCAATGGTGTCCCAAAAGGCCAGAAGCTAGTTTAATGCAGCTCTGGTTTGTCTCTTACCTCTTAAGGTGGATTTTATGAGGGATAAGAAGAAAATCTGTCTGTTGTTACAAAGGCAGGTAGGAGGTGTCTGATACTGGAAAGGTTGGGGTGTCCCTCTATGTTTGACTTTGCACAAAGGAGCCAAAGTCCAGATCCGCTTTGAACTATCTGATATGGATGTACTGGAAGGTGTCCACAGAAGGGCCATGAGGATGATCAAAGGGCTGGAGCACCTCTGCTATGAGTTGCGGCTGCTCAGTCTGGAGAGAAGGCTCTGACATGTCCTTCTTGTGGCCTTTCAATATCTTAAGGGGGCCTACAAGAAAGCTGGGGAGGGGCTTTTTAGGCTGTTAGACAGTGATAGGCCTGGGTGGAATGGAACAAAGCTAGAAATGGATAGATTCAGACTGGACGTTAGGAAGAAGTTCTTCACCATGAGGGTGGGGACACCCTGGAATGGGTTGCCCAGGGAGGTGGTGGAAGCCTTATCCCTGGAGGTGTTTGAGGCCAGGCTGGTTGGGGCTCTAGACAGCCTGATCTAGTGTGAGGGGGTGTTGGTACTAAATGGTCCTTGTGGTCCCTTCCAACCCTGAGTGATTCTATGATTCTATGATAGTCCTAATGATGCAAACACCTCAGCTGGTACTGCCCACGGCCACACCGTGATCAGCTCAGCATGGTCCATTTGTCACTACCAACTCCTCAGCCCATGAATTTATCACATTGCACACCAGACTAAATCTGTGGGTGAAGAAATACAGAGAAACACGAGCTTCCTGTCTCCTCAGTGCAAAGGTGCCCCACCAAAAGGTGCTGCATGAATAAAATGCCACCTTCTGTGGGAACACTACTGCTTCAGGTAGGCACCAAACAACTATTTCCTTCTACACTTTCCTGCTCAAATCCTTCAGCTTCTGAAGAGGGGAAGATAGCCATGGACCAAAGATATCAGCTTCAAGGTCTAATTCTGACTAAACTCAGATACATCAGGTTCTTTATGTGTCCTGGATTCCCTTTGATGTACAAAGCAGAGTTGTTCAGTGCCTGCTGCTGGTGAGAGTTGGTGCAACTGAAATGAAAATAGGGACAAGCACTCCCTCGTACTGCAGGGCCTGGCATTCCCCTCCTGGACAGATGAGATCCTTAAGTAGTTTTTAATCAGTATGTAATCAGCCCCAGCCATTAGTTATGCCATCTGATCACAAAACACAACTCCAGAGAGACTTCCTTAGGGTATCCAGGAGGATCCATGTATTATTAAGTGAAAAAACCACAGACTCTACCTATCACACTTTAATACTGTGTATAATAAGTGCTTGTTGAGCAAACCTGCCAAGTCTAATTATTCTCCCAGCAGACTATGGGGTTTTTTTGGCACTTCTGCAAGTCTGATGGAAACCACAGCAGACCTGCATGCATCCACATCCCAGCCCTGCTTCAATAGATCAAAGGGGAAATGCACAAGGTAAAGCCTTGCATGCAGGGGCTGCATTCTCCAGCCATATCTGAATTGATGTCTTGAAAAACTGTGAGTCACCTAACTCTGGTGACAAGAGTGATCCTCAAAGTGTTTTTACTGGTGCCAGCCAGGTGCCAGTTGAAATATGAAGCAAGACAAGAGCTCCTTCCAGCGCTGACTCGACCCCAGACCACAGCAGGGGACTGAGTAGCTGGATCAATGTGCTCTCTCCTCCCTTCTACTCCTCCAGGCAGGACAACCCACATAATAAAGTTTGCTCACAGCTCACGATGCAGCACATGATAAATAATCATTCATATTTCTTATTTCTTTTGACATTTTTTTCCCTTCTGTTCTGAGATCTCTTAGTGCTAGTCCCAGCTCCCAGGAATGTGAGTTTTTACAGGGAAAGATTTTTTGATCCAATCATGAGATGGTTTATTCTCCAGAGAGCCAGCAAAAGTCTGTCGGACAACACTGCCGGTGGGTTGATATGAGGAAGTCCTTATATGTTGTTGAAGAAGTTAATAAAGATGATTATAGAAGTTAATTAAGACCAGATGCAACCCCCCCACCCTGATGCTCTAAGGGTAGGCCACAGTTAGGCAAGGTTTCTTTTGCATGGAATGCAAACCTGTAATCTGTATGACAAGAATTAAAGAGAAGGTCTACAAAGAGGAATTGTCAACTCTCTAAAGACAAACTTCTGCTTGGAGACCTCTGTTAATGGACTGGCTTAGAAAATCCCAGATAAATCAGAAGGTTGAGGTCTCACTAGGCTTAACATTTTGGGAAACAGCCTGATCACTTTGATTTGTCATTTTCTCTTTCCTTTTTTGTCACTGAGTTAATTTACCCAGTAAGTATTTGTCCTTTAATTTACCTGTTAGAGATATCTTTCAAAACAGAGTATTGTGTACTGCATTCCAGTATGAAATGTGAGGGACAATAATACCACGTTTCCAGCTTTTGGCCAGAGAAGAATAGCAATTATACACTCTATAAACAGAAGTGCAGTGAAGCTGCTTTGTAATTAGAGTGTAACTAAGCTGTAGTAATGTACAGCTTCTGTACATTCTGTACATTCTGAAGTGCACCTGAAGTTAGCAGTTCGGGCCAGTAGATGATAAAACACCAGCAATATACTTACCTTCATGCTGCATATTATTTTTCACTCATATCTATCATGAACCTAGATATTTTCCAGGGATTAATGATAGGCTGTGAGAAGTTGATAGCCTGAAGTTCAGCAGAGAGCCATTAAACTGGCCTGGTCATTAATCCCTAGGAAGTACCCTGCACCAAGGTTGTTAAAAGGTGAATATGGAAAATAACTTTCCGCTCGTGTTGACTTTTGTCCTGGCTGCTGTGCCTTTGATAGTGTGTAGAAACAACACCCCAAATGTGCCTCCCTCTCCACTGTGTTTGGATGTGCTTGATGTTAAGCCCTCCCTAATTTCACCTTTGTACAGTGCTGAAGGCTGTCCCCAGACCACCCTGAGTAGCCAGCTTGTGTCCCAGAAAGCCTGATCTAGCCATAGCTGTCTGTCAGCGTTTGGAGGTTAATTTTAGACTGAACCTTCGTTTTCTGAGATGTGTAATTGCAGCTTCTCTCAGCTGAGAAACAACACTGGCAGCCAAGGAAAAATATCCATTACCAGGGGAATATGTAAAAACACCATTTCATCACTCATCCTGCTCACACAACTGCCTCCCAGAGCTGAGGGTGGTAATGAAAGTAATTTAACATACATCTATAATTAATTTACTACATTCTTCCTGCTGATGGCAATCATCTTACCTAGGAAAGTTCATGAAATTGATCTTAATGCATAAAAATAGAGAAAGAGAAGCGGTAAGGGCTGCTCAATGTGGTTTACTTCTAAACATGTAAGCAGTTAAGCACTGTTTGGAGAAATGCTTTTGGGGCTAATTTAGCAGGAGCTGTGGGAAATGATGGGGAGCACACAAGCAAGGGCTTTCTCTGTGACACTGAGGTGAGTAGCAGAACTTCACACAGAATGTGAGTGCAGGCTCAAAGTGCTTTGCAGAAGGGGTCAGAGGTGATGGACACTTAGAGGTACCATGAAGGACATGAGCTGCACCAGTAACAGAGCTGTTCAGTACCATTTGAAACCACCAGCCCAGACCTCCTGTAGCAGCTACACAAATGCAGACATGCAGAGTCATTAGGGTTGGAAAAGACCTTAAAGGTCACCAAGCCTTACTTACACTGCTGAGTCCACCACTAAGCCATGTCACCAAGTGCCACATCTACACATCTTTGAAATACCTCTAGGGATGGGTAGTCATCCACTCTAGTGGGCAGGCTTTTAACTGTGTCTTCCATCACTGTGACTTCCAAACGAGGGAGGACAGTGGCCCTGCATGCCATGGGCCAGAGACACCACTCACTTTGGTGTTCCCTATCTCCAAGGTGGAGCACAGCCTGTCCTGCCTGTACTGCAAGTGGGGAAGGAAACCCTACACAAGAAACATAAACCCTCCCAATGAAGATCCCCAAACAACATGGAATTAGAGCAATTCCTTCATTCTCTACAACTGCCTGTGCAGGAGGACCACTGAAGGGACACTTGGCCTTGTAGCCAGGGCTGCTCCTTGCAAGTCTGCTTTAACAAGAAGGATTCCCTGCTAAGGCTCAGCAAGAGTCATTTTTCTATGGACTGCTTCCTCCAAGAGCAAAGCTGTTGACTGGCTTCTCCTTATTGCCACAAAGAGCAGAATGTGTCAGGCTCATGCTGCTGGAGAGAGAGGCATGAATCAGCCTAAGGATCTGTGCAGACGGCAGAGGGCTGCTGCAGGACTTTTATTGCCTGTTGGCTGTCACGCAGCTCCTCATCACAGGGCAACAAATGCTTTCAGTGCTGGCTGCTGCAGCCCTGAGAGAGACAGCCAGTGGCACAATGTGAAGAGTGGGTCTGAAGCCAGCAGAAAGCATTCAGGGTTGCTTTAAAATGCTGGGGCGTGAGCCCTGAGTACCTGCTTTTCACAGTGCCCCATGGCAGGAGCTTGGGCATCTACCCTACTGCTCTCCAAGGAACTACAGGAAAGGTGTTAAAATTGGGGAACATCCTCTGCACAGTTTTTTGCTCCTAGTTCATGCTGGCATGAGCATGACTCTTTGCCCTGCTCTCCTGGATGAGCCTCCAGAGGTGCCAGCCCAGCCCAGCTCTCCTCCTTTAACACTACGGTGACATGAAAACAGAAAATCCTTGCAGTAAATGCTTTAATTACAGACACTGAGGAAGTACCAGGATGCACACATCACATGGCATGTCCAAGATTTGGCCTGGTTCAGGGTTGGATGGCACTTATCACTCCTCTCTTGAGGAGCAAGGTCTCTTTCTTCCCATAACCAGCTGCTGCTAGTGAGTCATCATTGCCAAGGACAGCTCTACCTTTTCCCCAAAGGAAAGATTTCAGCAAGAGGCAAAAAACTCCCCACACCTCCCTGTGCTGAAAGCACAATCTGGGCAGTCTGGCTCTGCCTCCAGCCTCCAGCAGCAAGCCCCCACTGGCTGAGCTCCATTACCAAGAGAGATGACCAAGATGTGTTAGTTCATGAGATTTTCAAATGTAAGAAACATCAGTAGGGTTGTTCTCACCTAAGAAAGAGGATTGTAGTGGTGCACTTGGTAGTAGGAAAGTTACACCAGTGCCCAGTTGAAGATGAAACCAAGCCCACCTCTTCTATAAATTCCCATGCCTCTGAGCTTGGTGCCTTCCCACTACATAATGGTTATGTACTGATTAGGTGTTTCTGTCTTTCCCTGAAGTGGTTGTGGGTTTTGTGATAACATTATTAGCTGTCCTGAGATGCCCAGCTGGGGAACGGATCATGGATGTTAGCTGCTGTGAGGGCAGAATTGAAACCACTTGGGATGCAAAGGGTGTGATAGGCATTGCACCCTCCAATGATCTGTGCTAGAATGATCTGATGAATTCTTAATCATATCCTCTGTAATTAAGGAAAGGTAGTATTTTAGCTGGACAAAAAACGGCCTTTTTCATAGCACAGCTATGAAGTTTGCAGGCTTTTCTCTCTGGACTTACACAAAGTTCATCAGCAGATGTTATTATGCAATGATTGCTAATGGAACACAGACATACACAGCAGTGCTGTGTGCTTTGTCAGCTAATAGAAGAAAGCCCTTGGATGAAGCATGTGTGAGCAACTGAAAAAAGCAGTAGCACTGTCACCATTTATCTTGCAGCTTGAGAACAAACTAGTGGGTTTGGGTTGTACAGCAACAACCCAGAGGGACATGAGCTCTCCTAACAAGCCCAATACAATACAGCCCTTCAAAGTACAGAGTATTCATCAATTCTGTCTATTTTGAAACATGTTTTGGATTCTCTCTTTCCTCCTGGTTCCTATGAGTGGTGGCTAGAAGGTGGCTCACTCTCCCTTTTCACAAGCTCTGAGAAACCAGAAAACATGAGCCAGGCACTAATCAAGTGTTGCACCTCTAAGCAAGAGCTGCTTTGCTGTCTGGCTGATTGCACAGGCCGTGCTTTGCCTACTGAGGAGCTGCATTTTCCTACTGGAGAGGAACCATTCTTCTTCCTGCCAAAGAAGTAATATATATATACATATATTTTTTGGTAGCTGTTGCTACAGTACTGCAAATATCATGGGTGAAAAAGAATCACTTTGTTGTTTTCATTCCCCCCGCCTTTCTTTTTTATATTACATTTGTTATAACTAGGAAGAAAACTATTTCAAACAAATGCAAACTACTTCACATCTTGCTTTTACCTCTCCTTTTCCCCATCTTTTCTCCCTCCATCACTCATAGGAGGAACAAGATTGGATGCCACAAAGTACAAAGAAAGCAAGTATTCAACAGAGAATAAAAAAGCAGCAATGACTTTGCTGTAAAATGTAAACAAAATTCTAGAAAGATCTAAGAATGAATGCTTTCCTTTTTTATCCAAACGATTCTTTGAAGGAGCCCAGTACATGAGACAGGTCTGCTCCAAGAGACACACGGCAGTGCTGCTGCAGACACGGCTGCTAAGAGAGAAAATTCAGTCCTGTGTGTTACCTAAATAAGACCAAAAAAATCTGGTCAAGCTATTACCCTGCTCTGGATCACAGTGCTGGGAAGCAACCCCCGCACAAGATAACCCTCACCTTTAAAAGCGGAAGAGCAGGAGCATTTAAGCAGCGCAGCAGCTGTGCCCGCAGCCGCTAGAGATCAGCCTTGCCCTGCTGATGGACGCAGCACTCAAACCCTTCAGCTGCCTCCGGTTTTCTCAGTCCCCGCCTGACTTCTGCCTTTGCACATCAGATCCTCTTCTTTTCTTTTGAATGTGCCTGCTCTTTCCAGTGCATTTTCAGAGTCCCCCCCGTGCTTTTCCCCATCTCTTGCAAATTGGATGTCGTTAGATAGCCAACAGCATGATAGATGCATTTCTAGCTGCAGCAGAAATGAAGCACTCCCTCTCTCTCCCCAGGCTGATGCTTTGGTTTAGCTCTTCTTTTATACTGTGCTCTGTTAAAAACTTGTAGAGTTGTGCTTCCTCCCTGTCTTCTTCCCTGCAAAATGACTGTGTTAGTACCTGACATTTTCCTTGCTGAGGCACACACACAAATTTGGGGAGAGAGATAAAAATACTGAAAGGAAAAGGATATTTGGCTTTTCTACAATTGAGCTCCCATCCCAGTCTGTTCCTGCTCTCTGAGAATGGAGGCATGATGAGTGCAGCAATACCTAAATGCTCGGGGCAGGGCTGGTGGGCATCCATTCTCTGTTCTCTCCTGTACCTACAGCACTTGACTTATGCACTAGGAAGGAATACTGGGAGAAGTGGTACTGCCCGCATGATAACTGAAGTGGCAAAGCAGTGTGCAGTAGCCCTCCATAAGAAACAACTCAGCAGATGCTTCCCCTGGAGCAGTGCTCTATCAGATCCCGTTTAGTGCCACACTCAGGCTTAATCTTGCAATTAAGCTCATAGTTTCCCTGCTTCACATAGTTCAGAACTTCTCTGATTGGCTCTCATTTTGCACCTCAGAAGTGTATTGAGTATGATGTGCCAAGGTAACCAGCCGTGACAAATTGTTGCGTAGATGTGGGAAGGAGGTGAAATACAAAAGGGTGCAAAATGCCAAGAACTGGGATTCAAATTAATTTGTGTTATTAACCTTAGTTGTAAGTTATAGACCTCAGTCTTACATGCAGAGCTGCATTCATCCTCAGGATTTTTCCCAGTGCTTTGCCAAAGAGCTGGGATCAGCTTCCCAAATGAAGAGCTTGGTGGCTTTTTATGATGTAGTCACAGCTGCAATCGACAGGGGAAGGGCAACTGATGTCGTCTACCTAGACCTGAGTAAGGCATTCGACTCTGTCCCACATGACATCCTGGTCACCAAACTGGAAAAGCACAGACTGGATGGGTGGAGCACTCACTGGATAAGGAATTGGCTGGATGGTGGCATGCAGAGAGTGGTGATCAATGGCACAATGTCCACCTGGCGACCGGTGCCAAGTGGTGTTCCTCAGGGGTCAGTGCTGGGACCAGTGCTCT